>CM035783.1:44825280-45427780 GCA_020466265.1 Siphamia tubifer
TTCCAAATGTATAACTTCACATATGTGACCCACCACCACAAAACCAGGCATAAGTGTCTGGAAATCAAAACTGAGTTATCTGTGTCGATTGGTAGAGTGGAAACTAAGGTTTAAGATGGTGAAAAAATTATGTTTCTATCATAAGTAGAACCAAAGTTATGGTCATTTTAATATCCACAGTTGGACCTATTATGCAATTTGCATATTTTTAGATATTGTCCGTTAAAGTTTTGGACTGTTTTGGGGTAGGAAGTCCTTAGCAATGCATAATAATTCGTATCCGATTGACAAAAAATATTCACAGATGCTAAAGGACACTCTGATGGACATGTCACAGAAGTTCTATATATTGTAATAATAGGACAGAATTGCAACGTATTATAATCATTTGGCTTACGCCATTGGACAGAACATTCAATATAAGCTTTTACCTCGTACCGAACACTTGGATGTTTACGCACGGAACGGAGATCGTTTTGTTCGGCGAAAAGAGGTGGAAGTCGTCTTTGTCTTTGCTCAGCAATCCTTAAACTTTTGTCACCGCTTAAATAATTGACCCAATAAACACCTTTATTGATTGGATTTCAATGTAATGACCACAGGAACTGAACATAGAGGTGTTAAGGTACCGTTTTTTGATAAGGTGTAAACACAAATAAGAAATCACCTTCCAGCCTAAATTTGGCTGTAGCTCTGAACGGCTCAGCGCGACTTATGCCTGGTTTCGTGGTGGCGGGTCACATATGATCAAGGCCACATTGTGGGGAACTTTGCTGTTGGAACTTATTTTTTAAAAATACAAAAAAGCCAAAAAACAGTCCCTGTCTAAAGGGCAATTTGGGTGTCAATCAGCAGAGGGGCAAGTGCCAGAGCCCCTGTATTACCCCTTTTCTTCATGTGCTTGGAGGATATGTTTGAACAGGTCACAGTTACTCAGTTTTGTGGTTATGGACAGAACAGTGAAAATTGGGATAAAAAGTCATCATGAGATTTTTTAAAAAAGTTATAAATATGACATTAAAAATACATAATCCTAAAGATAAAATGTTAAAACTGTGAAATAAAAAGTAAAAATGGTCAGACAATAGTCACATAACTATAATATACTATAAAGTCACAGTTTCTCCCCTCTACTGATTTTTCCCTCTGAAGTGACTTATTTTTTCATACTGTCACATAGTTTGAAAAAGTGACTATTCTGAGAATGTAAAGAGTATAAAGTACATATATTTATATAAATGTAAACAGTACAAAGTACAGATATTTATACAAATGTAAACAGTATGAAGTACAGATATTTATACAAAAATGTAGGGAGAAAAAGTAAAATGTTGCCAGAAAAATAAATACTCAAGTAAAGTACACATACCTAAAAAACTGTACTTAAGTACAGTAATAAACTTGGGTGGAAGTACTTTTACTTAGTTACTTCCACCCCTGAAACACATTAGCAGCCAGGCACATGCCATCCAGTTGTGACATCGTCATCTGTAGACACATCTCAAAAATCATGTAGGTGAGGACACGAAACACAAATATGACACCGACACCGACACTCTTCACATGTTTCATGTTTTATACTGTATCTAGCAGCGGCTCAAATGCTATCTGAAGCCAAATGCATGTATAAATCATCCTTTCAGTCAGAGTCAGAGTTCACAGGCTGTGCATGTTGTCACATGGATTTTTTATGATATAGTTATTTTGATATACCTCATTCATAATTCCTATATGATATGGAAACCAGAAACTATTCCTGGGTATGACTGCTAATGTGTATCCTCCAGGCACACATCAAGTGTTATGGACAGATCCGATCACTGCTCAATGGCATAAAAATAAAGAAAAACAAACAAAATCATCACTGCGTCTATGAAACAAGTATCAGTTATGTTGTCACAAAGGGTGAAAATACAATGGTATTCTTCCATGGAAAAATATTCTAGGACATAAGAATAGAGTTAGAAAATATACTTTGTGGTGTATTTTTATAGAAATATATACATGTATAGATCATATTTATTAAATTAACCTGTTCCAGTGGGATTCCTACACTTTCTATACCACCACTAAATGCACCAAATGGTCCATTAAAAGAGCAGTAGAGCAGAGGTATTGAACATGTGGCCCTGGGGCCAAATCCGGCCCCCTAAAGTGTCAAGTCTGGTCTTGGAATAAATTTGTGTAATACAAAAATGATAGTAAATATATTGATAATTTTATTTCAGGTTCCACATACAGCTCCAAAAGGGTCAGATCAGATACTCTTAGTTCATTTAAATATTTTCCTGTAATTTTACTGTATTTACAACAAAATAAACTATTATTTCATAAAAATATGAATAACTTGAACAAATGTGAATGTATAAATAAAGACAAATTCAAATGTTTATCTTTGTTTTAGTAAAAAAAAAAAAAAATTCTAAATTATGAAAATGCTTCCTTTTATTCACTAATATGTGAATAATCTGGAAAAATTCTTGTAATTTATTAACAAGAATAAGTTACATTTCATGCCTCAATTCATCATTTCTACGTTTGTATTATGGATCAGTTCGACAAAGACACTAAAAACCTAGTAACAGAAGCAGAACATGGTTCAAATTCTGTTGAATTTTCTTTGGACATTTGCAGTTGTTTATATTTATTCAGGTTTTTAACATTGTATTGTGACAGAAAAGTTTGAAAATGTAAATATAATACAATATATAATGCAATTTTTTACATTATAATAAGAAAAAAAAGGCCTTATTTATAGGTATAATATTATTTTTATTTATTTATTTTTCACATAAAACTGAGAAGAAAATATATCATCATTATTTTTTGTAGCTTATTTTATTGTAAGTCATATTGGTCTGCATGTGGAAACTGAAGTAAAATTAGTTTCAGAGCCTTGACAGGAATTTTTGCACTTTGCAAATTCATCCCAGGTGGCCCGCATTTACACCCCGAGCCACATGTGTGAGACCTCTGGATTAGATGAATATAATATATACCAGAGCAGTGATGCAATATTCTTAAGTATGGTGTGAATAGATATGAGTCATTCTGTGCTGTGATAATTGAACTGATATAATCACACAGACTGCCTATTATGTGCAAATGTCATTACAGAGAAAGTGACAGGAACTGATAGTATATTATAACTGTGTATTATCCTGCTAAAACCAGGTGATAATAAGGAGAGTGCAAACATCAGTATGCAGAGCTTAGTTAATAAAGGGTGGAGCCTAAACTGAAGGTAAATGGAAAATACTCCCATCTGTCTCTCAGTTTGTCTGCAGTTGTCACACCCCCCCCTCACTCTTGTTAAGAGATTAAATACCACACTTATTGTTTAATAGGATTGCTTGGCAAGGACTAGGAATTGTATGTGCGCTTGCTAGCATTGTGGGTGGGAGTTTTAACAAGATTGCCGGCACAATATTAATTCTATTTTCTCCTGGCACCATGTTCCACTGTCTGCTGGACATCATATCTATCTATCTATCTATCTATCTATCTATCTATCTATCTATCTATCTATCTATCTATCTATCTATCTATCTATCTATCTATCTATCTATCTATCTATCTATCTATCTATCTATCTATCTATCTATCTATCTATCTATCTATCTATCTATCCATCCATCCATCCATCCATCCATCCATCCATCCATCCATCCATCCACCCACCCACCTACTTGTCTGTCTGTCATCCATTTTCTTACCTATTTTGTTCAGTTTCTATTAATTTTCTCACATTTTTTCACAAATTTTACTGTTCATCCATTTTTTTTACTCATTTTTAATCCTGCCATTAATACATTTAATAATTAATGTTTTTTTGTTGCATTTTAACCTATTTTATTTCACAAATTATTAATTTCTGCAAATTTTTCCTTAATTTTGCTTCTTATTTTTCCAAAATTTTACCTTATTTTGTAAATTTAGTGACTACTTTTGTCTGTCTAATATTGTTTAAGATAACATCGTTCTCTGTGTTTAATCTCATTAATGTTCTTTCCTTCTCTTCTGTCCTCTAATGGCAGGGCTATCTAGTCTTGTTCACTGGTTTAGTGAGTTGCAAACCAATTCAGTGGGTCACTGATTCATGAATGATAATATTAAAAATGGTAATAATAAAAATTTTAAACATCTTAAAAAACATTTAAAATTAAATGTTTTATTTTTTTTTAAATGGCCATTGGGTATTGAGTGTGCACACATCTTTCAACTATTATTCTACGGCCCTCTAGAATGTTGCGCCAGCTCCCATTCACTTTGAATGGACGTTCTGCAGGCAGATCGCCCGCTATGACCGCTGCCAATGGCAACGAGTTTCAGATTCACGGTACCATATCACTCCGCAGGTAGTTAGGCTACTTTGAAAGTAAATATTCGCTACATTGTAACAGCTATTTTATCCAGTCTTTTAGAGTAATAGAGCCTACGTCTACTGCGTTTTTAGCAGGTCAGAGGCAGCAGCGGCTAGACAGCAGCGCAACAAAGTATTCTTTTTTTTTTAAATACAGTGTCAGTGGAGTGTTGCTTAGGAACAACAATAACATTCCAACTGGACTACTTTTTCTATCGTCTATATGAATCAATTCTTAATCATTTTGGGAAACAATTGTCTGTCTTTACTCAAAATAACCAGTAATAACTTGTAATGACCCATAAAATAAGTGGGATAATATATTGCCCATGCATGAGTTCGGCCTTCTCGGGAACTATTTTTCTGATAGTCACGAGTGGGGAATACATTATCCCTTACAAAAAGCACTCTGAGAGCACAAACCTCTGCCAAGGCAGACCCCATCTCCGAATGAAGAGAAGTGTGCCAAGGAGACCAAGGAGCAACACCTCTTCTGCCAAGGAGAAGAGGTGTGTTTTTCTCCCCATTACCTACCCTGTAAATTTCATCAAGATACATCCATAACTTTCTGAGTTATCTTCCTAACTGACAGACAAACAAACTCTGGCAAAAACATAACCTCCTTGGCAGAGGTAATAAATAAATAAAAATATTTTAAAAAATAATAAAAAAATAAATAGTATTATTCCACAATTAGTTAAAATAAATGTTAAATAATCATATAAAAACCCCCCAACTTATTTTGCTTTGTTAATAAATACATTAACAAGTTAATGTATTTATAGAGCCACGTTCATTTGTAAAAATTTGCATACTTCACACAAATATATTTTACTAGTGGGGACTTACATTTCTATTTAACCCTCTTCGGGACCTGAATTTAGCTTCCCATTGTGCGACTTATGTAAACATATCAATGTCCCCATGTTCCTATGTTCCTAGGAATACAAGTGATAAACACACACACACACACACAAAAACAGTGTTAGTGGGTAAATGCTAGAACATTCCAGATTGTTTACAGTGCAATCATATTCATTATCTATTCATCTCTTAGTTTGGTTTCACCTCCTACACATGTCAATATTTTAGATTCCTTCAATCGTTATGAGCGGCTGCAGCTGAAATATTTTACTTTTAAGGAGGAATTCAGTTATTTTATCTCTGTCAACAGCTGTCATCTTTTTAAATGCTCCAGGTTTTAGTTGTGATTACAGGAGTGAACTGGAGGCATGTGAAGCTGTGGCCACTTTGACCGTTGTGACCTTTGTGTTTGTGCAAACACTGTCCTTCAGTCACACTGCCTTTATCTGAGTGGAAAACATCTGTGGGTGGTTGTAGTGCTGATATACCTGCAGCTGAGGAGCCACTTCAGCTGCCACCTCATATGTGAAATTTTAGGAATTAGAAGAGTTTCTAATGAGAAGAATTAAAGACACACATGTATTTCAAGTATTTGACCCTTTGACACATTCTGGTCAGTTGTGTCTACAGTTGTTCTCTTATATAGTTCACATTAATACTGTATAGTCATAAAACGATTAAAAAAACCTAGAAAAACACTCTGAGGGTGCAAATGTCCGCCAAAGCATACCCCTTCCCTTGAATGAAGAGAGGTCTACCAAAGAGGTATTAAATTTGGGTGTGTTTGTTTGTCTGTCTGACTATTTTTTTTGTCTGTCTGTCTGTCAAGGAACAACTGATTAAATGTTGGTGGTGATCTGAAAGAGATCCTGGTTTCTGGATCATTTTGAAATTTTCATCGCAGTGAGTGAGAATGGTGACTGGTGACACTCCCAACACATCCTCAAATTTTTTATCAAAATCCATTCAGAATTTTTTGCGCCATCCTGCTGACAGACAAATAAACAAATGAAGAAACAGACTCAAATTGAATACCTCCTTGGAGGAGGAAATAAAAAAAAAGAATAATAATAATAAAATTAATTCACAAATCACAGATTTAAAATAATAAAAATAGAAAATAAATAGAAAAATGTGTACATGTATATATATATATATATATATAGATAGATAGATAGATAGATAGATAGATAGATAGATAGATAGATAGATAGATAGATAGATAGATAGATAGATAGATAGATAGATAGATAGATAGATAGATAGATAGATAGATAGATAGATAGATAGATAGATAGATAGATAGATAGATAGAGAAAACAAATAAATACAAATTCATAATAATATAATAAGAAAAATAATAATAAAAAAATAAGACACTGCATTAAAGTGTTTTATTTCAGAGTGTTGTGATATTGTGTTTTATATACAGGTTTCTTTGCTTCAAAGCTTAAACACATGTTTTGCAGCTGAATGGACATTTCCATAAAAAATGTATTCATTAAAAAGATTTCAATCACATAGATTTTTATTCAGCCTAAAGAGGAATAAAAATACTTGACTAAGGTTCTCATAATTTATGCATCAATGAGTTAAATTACATTTTCATTTTGAAAAATAAAACATAGCCGTGACATGTTTTTATTTTTTCTCCACAACTTTGAGGAGAAAATTTCGCTAAGAAAAACATTACATTCTTTGCTCCTTTGGGACACTAGTTGCATTATTCACTTCAAGGGCACAAAAACAACCACAAAAAGGAAATATTCATTAAATTTCTATTCAATTCAATTTTATTTGTAGAGCCACAAATCACAACAATGTTATCTCATATGGCTTCAAACAGTTGGTTAAAAAAGCAAACAATCAATGAAATAAACATGCGGCCCAGGGGCTAAAATCAGCCCCGAGTCTGGTCCCTGGAATGAATTTGTGAAATGCAAAAATTACATAGACGATATTAATAATTAAGGCTGGCCTTTCACAAAAAATGTGAATAACCTGAAATGTATGTGGAATTTTAACAATATTGTGAATGTTACAAAATGTTGTGTGTATTTGAAAATCCACTTTTATCCTTAAGTTGTGATGCATATGTATAAATGATAAACTGAAGTGCAATATTGTTAATATTACACTTATTTTTCTTAAGAATTTTCCGGCTGTTAATATTTGTTCATGTTATGTTCAAGTACAGTTCGTAGATGTAAACATTTTCATTATGGAATATTACTATTTTAACATAAAACTACGGAGCCCTTTAGGGGACATGGGAAAGAAATGGGAGAAACTGTATCTGCTGATAGCAGATATCTCGAGATCTCACCTTTGTTTTGTGTTATAACGAGTTTGTTTTGCGAGATCTCGACTTTGATTTGCAATGCACATTTTGGCCACCAGGGGGCTGTCTGAAACAAGAGACGGAAGTTACAAACATGGCAGTCGTAAGCTGCGTTTCTAATGAAATGCAGCTTCATGTAAATGCACATCGTGCATGTTACATGAAATGTTATTTTTTGTAGCTTCTTTTTTTTTTTCTTGTGAAGACATAGCACTGGTTAACTGGTCTATTAAAAGTATTCAACTACTGATGTCATTCATTCTCATCAGAATCTCCAGCAGAATCTCACTCTTTAAAATTTACCCTCAGCATGACTTGTTTTGTAATATGCACGTTTTGTGTAAGTACACTAATTAGTTGATGCTCTGATACCTTCAAATACCCTCTGAATATTTTGTCAAGCCATTTGTGTTGTGGTAGCGCCCACAAATGCTACAGATATTTATGTTTTGGAATTACTTGGTGGATTAAAGAATACAATGGCTGTTATTGTATTATGTTACTGTACTGTGTTTCGTTTATGTGAAGGAATATCCCAAAGCTTCAGTGTGTAGGCTAGTTTCATATGTTCAGCCTGCTAGGCTGCGTTAATGTAAACAAGGTGGTTTATCATACGAAAATCCATTATTGACAGATTTTAGCCTTTAGACTTGGCCAATGGCCAAGTCTGAAGGCTAAAGTATATACAATATACATTTATTGTATAATATATATATTATATATTGTAAATGTATATATACAATATACATTTGTGTCAGTGTCATCATATGAGATGGGATCATTTAATTTTTCAAGTTTCAATTTAATGCAAAGCTTGTCATTTCTCCCTGCATGCACCGGGTGTCATTAGTTTCCATAACAACAGCGGCGATAGGCAAACTGGTTGCGATGAGTTGTATATTTTACTTGATACACTACTCAGAATTTATAAGCAATGTAAATTGTAATGATACCTCAATTAACTGACAGTAAATGTGTATTCCAAAATTACGCAGTCTTGACTGTGGAATTTTTGTACTTTGTAAATTCATTCCAGGGGCCACTTTGGAAACCTTTGGCAGACCGTATTTGGCCCCGGGGCCGTTTATTATGTTTTACATTATGCCTCCATCCATCCATCCACCCATCCACCCATCCACCACGAGTTACAAACCCCTATAACAATAACTATATAACATTTATTAACAGTTTACTTTGTTTGTGCCTGAGCTTAAAAAAAAAACCCACACATACACAACAAGGCCATTTGCTGAATCCTGAATCGGATGCTCATAAGACTCTATTCTGCTAAATTATTTAAAGTAATTGAGGACCAGTCTATGTTGCATTTTACATTACGTTCCACACCATAACATACAAGTAAAAAAAATAAAAAATAATAATCATAATAATAATAATAATAATAATAATAATAATAATAACACCGACACCGGTGAATAACTGAAGCGTCTTGCCTCAGGACATGACAGCACATGACATGGGATGGAACCAGAGTTGAACTACAAGTCACATGACTCACTCTACCTCCTGAGCCACAGCCACACTTAATGTTTTTAATATTATTAGAACTCTACAGTATAACACAGAGTATGGAAACTAGTGTAAATTTACTTTCTCAAGTTTTACAGCATTGTCATTTTTCTTTTGGATATTCTTATTTCACAAGGCACACTCTGTGACTGAGTATTGAACTCCCCACTATCATTATTACTGAACCTAACACTGGGAGGACAATAATTTAACCTGTGTTTTATTATGGATCAGTTCTACAAAGACACTAAACTCTTAGTAACAAAAGGAGAAATGGTTCAAATATTGTCTAATTTTCTTTTGACATTTCACGTTGTTCTTATTTGTTCAGGTTATTCACGTTTCATTGAAACAGGATAGTTTGTAAATGTAAATATTTCCACAATTTAATGTTATTTATTGCACTAAAATTGAAGTTGTCATTATTTACAGGCATTATGTTTTTGTTTTTGTTTTTACATGAAAAGAGAAAAATCTGTAGTCATTATTTTTTGTAAGTTATTATGCTGCTATTATTTGACTGTAGATGATATTGGTCTGTATGTGGAACCTGAACTGAAATAGGTTCCACAATCTTGACTGTGGATATTTGCATTTTGTAAATTCATCCCAAGGGCCGTATTGGAACCTTTGACAGGCCACATTTGGCCCCTGGGCTGCATGTTTGACACCCCTGCTATAAACAGCTCTCATGGTCACATCCACAGTGAGTGGGCTCAGTTTGACGTTGCTAGGCTGAGGTGTGTTATAAACATGTAAGTGACAAAAAAAGTGGAGCGGAAAAATTACCGTTCAAGGTCTGATTTTATTTAATTTAACTTTTTCTGAGAGATGTGTCAGTGAAATAACAGTTTTGAAGCGTCTCAATACAATTTAAAGCTAAAAAAACAAAACAAAACGCAAATACTGTAGAATAAATTAAAAATGCAATATTAACCCTGTAAAGCAGGGGTCTCAAACATGTGGCCCACCAGTGGTTCCAATGCAGCCCATGGGATGAAGAGCATAATAACATTAAATTGTGAAAATATTTCACATTTCCAAACTATCCTGTTACAATAAAATGTGAATATCCTGAACAAATATGAACAAACGGCAATGTCTCAAGAAAATTTGACAAAATATGAACCATTTTCTGCTCATGTCATTAAGAGTTTAGTGTCTTTGTTGAACTGATCCATAATAAAGATTGACTAATGATAAACTGAGGCAGAATATTGTTAGATTATGTGTCAGATTATTCACATATTTTGGATTTGGACACTTCATAAAACTAAGTATTTTTTTTCATTTGGGGGGTGGGGGGTTTGCTCTAAAACATGGGTCTCAAACATGCGGCCCAGGGACCAAATGTGGTTCCAATGCGGACCGGAGGATGAAGATCATGATAACCTATTAAATGCCAGACAGATTTGTCCCGAATTCGGTGAGCTAATGTTCTAGGATAGAAATCCATTTTGGGGGTTGAAACTTACAAGATGACCAACTTTCAAGATGGCCAAATTTTGTCTGGCCCACAACTTTTAAACGGGTGGACAGACTGCCACCAAATTTGGTGTGCTAATGCTCTGAGACAGACACGGGTGTTGGAGGCTGACAATTTCAAGATGGCTGAATTTTGTCAGACCCGTGTGGACGGATTACCACCAAATTCAGTGTGCTCATGCTTTGGTGACTGGAAAGATCACATTTCAGGATATACCTTTAGCAGTCAGAGATGACTGCATTGGCCTAGTTTCTTCTGTTATTTTCTTTGCTTATAAATGAAAACTTCTAATTTTTGTCAATGTTTTACTGCAAAAAATAATATTACATATATTATGAAACTATTTGCATTTATGAACTATCATGTAACAATAATATGTAACAAATATATGTAACAAACATATGTAAGAAAATTCTATAACATTTTAACCATTATCTGCTTCTGTTACAAAGAATTTAGTGTCTTTGTAGAACTGATAAAATAAAACTATTGTTGAAATTACACACACACACACACACACACATATATATATATATATATATATATAGAGAGAGAGAGAGAGATAGATACAAATATATACATATATATATTTTTTTGATAAGCATATTACTAAGCGGAGGAAAATAAACTAACCAGGATTCCTCAGTAGCAGCTAGTGAAGAGGGAAGAGCCCAGCCCCAGTACGGAATCCCTGTCTCACAAGCAGGAATGGAAAATGTGGTGTCACGCTGGGGTCCAGTCTTCTCAGTGTCGGGTTGTTTGTGCATGCAGCCGAAAAGTGGGTGATAAACTCCATCTAAGTCTAAATACTGACAACAGACCGATAGTCAACAAGTACCTGAAGGGAAAGGTGAAAACAACTTTGAACAGAGAGTTGAAGAGGGTGTGAAGCCATTGAGAGGTAAACAGGTGGGGTCTGCACAGTTCATCTGAGGGATTCAACCTCAGCAGGTCTGGGTCAGCCGGTGCTGGGAGAAATTGGATCCCCTCATGGGACCTACCCCTGGGTCTGGCTTGTCTGGGGCCGCAGGTGGCTCACGGCTTTACAGCGCCCTCCACCCAGACTTCATCACTTCCTTTTTAAACTGGACATTGTAACCACAGTTGAAATTGCATGTTGAATTGATCTTGGGTGACCCAAGTATTGAAGCGTATGACACTGGTACTTACTAAAAATGTGTCTTTAATGTATGAGATTGTCTGATGTTATTGAAATGGGAATCACACCCACCTCAGGCGTTAATTTTCTACAGTGCCATAAAATAAATGAAAGACCATGTCATTGTGGATGCATTGTGACAGGAAAGGCTGCACGTGATTTAGACTTTGTACCGCTTTCATATGGTTGGTATTACTAAAACACTGAAATCCAGACATGATAAAATACCTGGAAAATGTCACTGCAAACAATATTTCCTCATTTAAATGAACAATATATAAGGTTTTTGCCTCAAGGGAGGTCTTGAAACAAATGGCATAGGATCATGGGATTTGCCTGCATATGAAAATCACCTGTGGCTAAAGCAAAAATTCAAGATTCAAGAATGTTTTTTGCCAGTATGTGCACATAATGACATTTTTCTCAGACAAAATATAAACAAGTATTCAGAAAATGCCTGATCTGGCCCCTTTTTTGTCCTAATCTCAAATTTCTATGACAACCTGTTCTTGAATTAGAGATTTTGACCTTTCTGCTAAATCTGAACTTGACCTTTGACCCTTACTCAAATGGATCATTGCATCTGATGCGCATTAGATATATGTATATGCCACACACACACACACACACTCTGATACAATAATCCCTCCCAACCAATGTTTTATATATATATATATATATATATATATATATATATATATATATTTTAACACCAAATCAACTGAACTTGACGTATTCAGAACTTTCAATTTGTTAGACTGTGAACTTTTGCTGTGATTTTTGGACTGTGTTTTTTTTTGTAATCTAATCAATACAAATAATATATTAGTATTAATTATTATTATTATTATTATTATTAGCAACAGATTATTTCTAGTAAAGATAATTTTATTTATATATATATATATATATATAATTATCTTTACTATATTAATATATTAATTATGCTAAATTTTCATAATTTATTCATATAATATAATAATTATGTTATATACTCTATTATATATACGTGCTCAAGATTATAACTGTCTATATTATTTTATATTGATTTAGAATATCATACTTTGGTATAAATTGTAATATTGTTATTCAGTGATATCTGTTATACCAATCAACTTTGATTTTCAGTACATTTCTCATTAAGGTAACATCACTTCTCTGTGTCCTTTATTCATACTACCTTGGCTCCAGGAGTCAATCTCTGATCATTAATTTTAACATTTCGAACACTCAGATCCATAGCCTTACTGTGTTTAGTCAGTCAGTCAGTCAGCCAGCCAGCCACTCAGTTAGTTAGTTAGTGGGATGGGGTAATCAAATTAATCTATGCATGTGATGTATGAAGCATAGAAAGTCCCAAATGGGGTGTTTTCATCCCATCCAACAAGACATCGATCAGGAGAAAAAGAGAGTGGATGGTTTTTGTTCATAATTTAAAGTTCTCCTCACACACAGACATAATATTTGTGTTGTAGAAACATTTAAAACTCTGCATTTTGCACAATATCACCCCTTCAAATAAGTTATAATCATGCCTCAATAAGACCCAAGTGCAGACTCATGGGTGATGTGTTGAAACTCTTTATTTGAACACAACACAGGGAAGTGGAACAAAATAAAGTACGCAAGGTTACAGCAAAACTGTTCAAACAACTCACTCTGAGTTGACTAAAGTTTTAGTAGTGTGAAGTGACAAGCACAGGTGTGTAGAGAACCAATTGAGTTTTTTGTGAAAGGATGATTTGTTAATATGAAGATTTTCATTTAATTTGACTTTTGTATATTAAAGGGGAGATATCATGCCAATTTTTAAGTTAACACAGTTCCCTGGTGTCTCAGTGACCTGTCTGTCACATACTTTTGTCAAAATACCATGTTGATGCAGAGATACTGTAGCCTCTTCAACCTGGTAAGACCGCCCTTTTTAAAACGCTCAGTTTTTTAGTGGGTTGTGGCTTCACGTGCAAATGAGCCACAGCTGACTCTGCCCCTCTCTTCTGCGGGGTGTGCCAAAACTAGAACAGCATCATGCTACCATGGCAACTGCATAGTGCTGTGACAGCTGCTGAAAACTTCGCCATACGACCGTATACGTTTAAGCTACAGTCAGACACCGAACAAGAGGCTCCAGAACATATTTAAAAACCAAGGATACAGCAAGATGTTTCTACATGGTAAGTTCACTTTGTCACTTTTGATGTTTCGTTTTAATTTGTTGCTACACTGACTATAGTGTTGCTGAACTACTTAGCTTAGCACACTGCTAGTGACTCCAACTAGCTTAGTGGGTGTTTATGTGTTAGTTAGCAAAGGCTAACCTCTACAACTAACCTGTTCCACTGGTAAAAGGGATGCTCAAATGTAGTTAACTGCCATCAGTGTTTACAGGGTAAAAAAATACCCCAAAACTGTCTAAGATGTTTGACAGCTGTAGTAATTTATTTGATTTCCCCCAGCATTCTAACTCCTAGGGCAGCCTAGACTGAACTGTGACTCATACATCATGTATACATGATATATGAGTCACATAATTACATAATAACTAACCTGACCAAAGGCTTTCTCAAACAGGAATGTTTTAAGCCTAATTTTAAATGTACAGACTGTTTTGGCGTCTTTAATATTAAAGGGAAGCTGATTCTATATGACAGGGGCCTGATAACTAAAGGCTCTAGCTCCTACTGTACTTTTAGAAACCCTAGGAACTTTCAATAAACCTGCATTCTGAGAACGAAGGGTTCTATTGGGTTGGTACAGAACCAGATCATCTTTAAGATAAGAGGGGCCCATACCATTAATGGTTTTATATGTAAGGAGGAGGATTTTAAATTTAATTCTATACTCAACTGGTAGCCAGTGAAGGGTTTGGAGCACAGGGGTGATGTGTTCTCTTCTATTTGATCCTGTTAATAATCTTGCTGCTGCATTTTGAACCAGTTGCAAGCTTTTTAGGGAATATTTAGGACACGCTACAAGTAAGGAGTTACAATAATCTAATCGTGATGTAACAAATGCATGAATTAATTTTTCTGCAGTCGTTTTAGACAGAATATTCCTAATTTTGGCTATGTTGCGCAGGTGAAAGAAGGCTGTTCTGCAAGTTTGGTAAATATGCATTTTGAATGAAAGATCTGGATCAAATAAAACTCCTAAATTTTGAACTGTGGCACTGGGTGTTACACTTAGGTTGTCCAGAGTAACTATCTGGTCAGGTAGGGAGTCTCTCGCATTTTTAGGACCAATTATAATGACTTCAGTTTTTTCAGGGTTCAATAAAAGATGATTGGCACTCATCCAAATTTTTATGTCTTGTACACAAGTACTTAGTTTATCTATTTGTCTGGTCTGATCAGGTTTAATCGATAAATATAGCTGTGTGTCATCCGCATAACAATAAAAATTAATGCCATGATTTCTAATGATGTTACCTAAAGGGAGCATATATAGTGTAAACAAAATAGGCCCAAGGACTGACCCTTGAGGAATGCCATAATTAACTCTGGAGGACTGCGATGATTGTTGGTTGATGTGAACAAATTGGTAGCGATTAGATAAATATGATTTAAACCAGCAGAGGGCTGCTCCTCTAATACCTATATCATATTCTAATCTGTGCACTAAGATACTGTGGTCAATGGTGTCAAAGGCTGCACTAAGGTCTAATAACACCAGGACCGATATTAATCCGATGTCAGCGGCTAATAATAAGTCATTAGTAACTTTAACTAACGCCGTTTCAGTGCTATGGTGGGCATGAAAGCCAGACTGAAACTGTTCAAATAAACTATTATCCTGCAGGAATTGGCACAGCTGTTTAACTATTACTCGTTCTAAAACCTTTGACAGGAAGGGCAAATTGGATATAGGGCTATAATTGGCTAAAATGTCAGGATCTAGGGTAGGCTTTTTCAGAATTGGTTTAATAACAGCATATTTAAATGACTGCGGCACATATCCAGTAGTTAATGAAGTGTTAATTATATTTAGGACAGTGCTAATAATTAGGGGCAGAATCTCTTTAAAGAGTTTTGTTGTAATTGGATCTAAGAGGCAGGTGGCTGATTTGGAAGACATGATAATAGATATGAGATCAGTTTGGTCTACAGTGGTGAAATGATTTAGTGTTACAGAGGGATTTATTAAAGGGCCTAGGTTTGAAAGCACTACTTTTTCTGATCTAATGTTTGGGAGAAATGTGTCTATTTTCTCTCTAATAGTTGATATTTTATTGTTAAAGAACTGCAGGAAATCATCAGGATGGAGCGTGGATGGAATAACTGGTTCCACGGAGGTGTGGCTATTTGTCAGTCTGGCTACAGTACTGAACAGGAATCTAGGGTTATTCTTATTTTCTTCTATTATGGATGAGTAATATCTAGTTTTGGCTGTACGCAAAGCTTACTTATACTTTATTAAGCTATTTTTCCAGGCATTGAGAGAATCTTCGAAGTTGGATCGCCTCCATTGCCTCTCTAATTTACGTGTTGCTTGTTTAATGGAGCGAGTGTCAGCGTTGTACCATGGGGAGGTTAATCTAACCTTAGTAGTTTTTAACTTGAGGGGGGCAACTATATCTAATGTAGTTTTTAATGTGAGCATGGTACTATCAACTAACTCATCACTTATACTGGGACTAAATGTGTCCTTCACATAATCACATGACACAGGCACAATTATTGACTGAATTAACTCTTTGTACTTTGAGACAGCACGGTCACATAGTATCCTTTTCATTTGCGTTTTAATCACTGAGGTAGAAATATCCTCAAACAAAACCTGGATGGTCATTAAAAAGTGATCTGAGAGTATGGGATTATGGGGAAAAACGACGAGGTCATTAATTTCAACACCAAGTGTTAAGATCAGATCGAGAGTATGTCTGTGAATGTGGGTTGGTTTATTAACATTTTGGATAAACCCTAATCTGTCTAGTAGGTCACTAAAAGTGTTACTAAGAGAGTCAGCGTTGTTATCGACATGTATGTTAAAATCACCAACTATTATAATCCTATCCGAGTTCAGCACTACACTGGATAGAAAGTCAGAGACTTCTAATAAAAACTGTGAATAAGGGCCAGGAGGGCGGTAGACTATGACAATAAGGATTGGTTTTTGGTTTCTGCAGTTGGGGAAAGTAATGGATGAAACTAGACTTTCAAAGGAGTGGGAAGTGGGATTAGTTTTATGATTAATTTTAGGGCTAAGACCTAAACTGGAGTGGGATATTACTGCCACCCCTCCACCACGGCCACTGGTTCTGGCTGTGTGATAGTTCACATGTGTTGGTGGCGTGGATTCATTTAATGCGACATATTCATCCTGCTGCAGCCAGGTTTCAGTCAGAGCTAAAATATCAATTTTGCAATCACTAATTAGATCGTTTATTAACAAAGATTTGGAAGAAATAGATCTAATATTGATCAGTCCACATTGGATAAAATTGTTAGGTGTTCTTTTAATCTGATTATTACTTAAAACTATTTTTATTAAATTATTTGATCTCACTCCTATAGGTTTTTTAATATTAGGTTTATTTTTTTTACTATACGGGGTTTATTATTAACTACACAGGGAATAGACACAGTCTTTCTATTATTTGCTACATGGTGGGTTTGTGACAGCTCAGAGTAAAGTGGATGCACAGAGAAGTGTTTTACACTACGACTCTGCGCCTGGGCATATAAATATGTTGGAACCATACATGCATGTATATACACTGTATAATCATAGCTTATTTACCTGCATAACATTCCAAGAAAAGAAAAGACCACATTCTTGGTGTAAAAGAAGCTGCAGTCCAGTAGATGTGATTTTTAATACTATGGAGACACTTCTTCAGCTTTCCACATTCTTTGTTCTGTGATATCTTCAACAGTTTCTTAGTCCTAATAAATAAGAGAACAAAACTTATTACAACAACCCTCCAAATTCACCATTATAATATTCTATATGTGATTACACAATATTTATAAGATTCCTATTTTCACAGACATTCAATTCAAAATTGGTATTTATTACAGTTTTGTTTTTATTTGACTTATACTTTGTTTTATTAAGAAACATGGACCTTTGAGATGTGAACACAGGATAAACTAGTCTACTCAATTTTTTGGAAAACTGGCAACAATGGCATTGCTATCCTACAGAGACGAACGTACCTAACTGCCTTGTATGCACATCTGACACACAGTGCAAGACCTCAAACAGCTCCAGTAGGCAGCTTTCATAAACAATATATGTAGGTATCTTATGGATGGGGCTGGAAGATTCTATTATAATAATAATTAAAAAAAAAAGACACATCAACCTATACACTGCTAGAGCTAAAACAAGTAATCTTATGTAACATCTTATGTCACATCATGGACTGACTGTGATGCAGTTGTGACAGAATCTGCAGGGTCATACATGATATCCTGTGGATCCAGACAATCCAAAAGATGAGCTGCCCTCTAAAGTGTTCTTCTTCTAAACAAGGTTATTTTACAGGGTCTATTTATTGGTGTAGATGTGTTTGTCTAAACACCAGGGACAGTATTATTTGTAGTTGGTATCTCCAGTTACATTAGCATCATTAGCATGTGTGCTACAGCTGCTCTTACACCTATCATTGTGCTTTAATCAGCCCAGAGTGTCGGCAACACATGTAATTGTCCAAAACATGTAGAGAATCTCTATAAATTTACCAAAAAGTAACACTAAGCACTTTTATACCGTCTGTTGTTTCACTGCTGTAAAGTTATATAACTAGCTAGCGGCAGTCACGGCTCTTGTTAGCATTAACTGACGTTACTCCAAATACAAACACAGACCATATTATATAAATACTTACATGTTCCTTCCTGTTTTGCTGTGGAAAGTTGCTTCTGCTCCAGGTTTAAGGCACCAGTTCTGTTGTACTGACCCAGATTAGAAAAGTAGTCCATTGTGAAGTGGACACTAACAAGGTCTTTGGTAAGTTTCTTTCAAAATAAATCCGATCCACTTCAGTCTTTCATTTTCTGAAGATTGAAGCCGATGTAGCGACTTGTATTTTTCCTTTCAACCAGGAACAGAAGTGTTTAGAGTTTGTCGACACATTCCTTCTGTGTCTCTGCGATCAATGTAGAATAATGGTGGATCTCCAAGTCCGAGCAGAGGTCATGGGTCAATAGGTGGGGTTAGCTGAGCAGGTGGGGTGGGATGGGGTGGGATATTCAAATGAAAGTGCGCCAAAAAAAAAAAAATCAAAACGGAGCATTTTCCACCCCCTCCAATAAGACATGGATCAAGTGAAAAGGCGCGTGGATGTTTTTTTTTCATGATTCCAGGGTCTCCTAACACGCAGACAACACATATATGTGCTGTAAAAACGTTAAAAAGTCAATTTTGCATGATATGACCCCTTTAAAATCAGCAGTTTTCATTATTTACAGGTAATTGTAGTCATATTTTATCTTCACTGTTGTTCATCCAATGAGCCAAATTGAACCCCATAGGCCTTATGTTTGACACTTGTGGAAGCAGCAAATAATATGTATGGGTCATTCCATGTCAAAGAATCCAGAGAAAAAGAAATTTCCAAGGTCACCCTCTCAGAATATTCTCAAAAAACCGAATAAATGCGGTCAATGTGTTGACGTTGACAACTGATAAATGGAATAATACTTATTTAACCAGGAAAAATCTGAAACGTTTCAAACGTATCTAAAATAGAGCCTTTAAAAGTGAGTTATTTTGTAAATAATGTGTTTGAAAATTTCTCAATTGTAATAAAGTAAAGTAAGTAAGTAAAACTGCAGTGAAATAGCTTATTTAAGGAGGACCCCCCAAAAACAAAAAAACAAACAAAAAAAATTATAAAAAAATAAAAATAAAAAAATAAATAAATATATATATATATATATATATATATATATATATATATATATATATATATATATATATATATATATATATATCAAAAAATACAGTCTTTAAAAGTGACTTACTATGTAGGTGATATGTTTGAAAGTTCAAAAGTCATAAATAGGAAATAAAAAAAGATGAGATTTTTAAAAAATGTGAAATTGAGATAAAATATAAATTATACCATTAAACATTTCTAAATTATGAGATAAAAAGTTACAATTATGATATAGGAAGTCACAATTTCTGATTTACGGTTTATTTTTCATATTGTCACATTTTGTAGTTTGAAAAAGTAATGAATCTGGTGTAAAAATGTTGTTGTTGTCGTCTTTCAGTTATCTAGGTTCCAGGTCACGGGGAATGTAAAGAATATAAAGTACAGATATTTATACAAACTTAAGGAGTAAAAACTACAGATAATTACATAAATGAAGGGGTATGAAGTACAGATATTTATACAAAAATGTAAGGAGTAAAAGTAAAAAGTTGCCAGAAAAATAAATACTTAAGTAAAGTTACAGGTACCTAAAAAAGTACAGTAAAGGAAGTACTTCAACTTAGTTACTTATTTACTCTGCATGCATGAACTGTGCCTATTTCCCTAACATTGTCCTTGTCTCCTGGATTTTGTCTTTTGCTGCTGTTTTTTTTTATCTGTTTGCTTCCCTGATAGTCCACCTGTGTACCTAAGTGTCTGCTGCCTGTTCCTCACTCATCCTGTTTGCTACACTGACAGGTTACCTGTGTATTGAACCCTGTTCTTCATTAAACAGACTGCATTTTACCTGCTACCTCTGAGTCATGGATTTTTGGTCCAGAGTCCAGTTCTGATAGAGTTACCACATGTTAGTTATTTCAAGTGACAGCATGGTGTAAGTAGCTGATACTTTGACATGACCTAAACTACTGATCTCCAGGATGTTTTTTGGTCTTTTTCAGATGTAAAATGTTTAGAAATGTCATTTACATACACTACACCTGTACACTACACCAGTAAACATCGTCTGAACTCGCCTTTGCATTGAAGCCCATATGCACGTACATATGAAAGCACGCACATAACCACACACACATACACACACACAAATTCATTGCCATTCAGAGTAGTTGTATGTTGGCCATGATAAAGGGCATCAGGTGTCCAGTTGTGTTTTCCACAAGTCAGAGGATCCTTGGGTTGAATCAGTGGAGTGTTGTGTGTGTGGAATGTTTGTATTCTACACTGAAGGGAAACCTTGACCTGTAGTGTTTGCTGCTCGCAGACACACACACACACACACACTCTGTTTGCATGTCTCATAATCATCACTTGCACATAAAGTGTACAAAATGAAAAAAATGTAAATAAAATTATATATATATATATATATATATATATATATATATATATATATATATATGTCCCCACATTTTCTCTAACTCTAACTTAAGTTAGAGAAAATGTGGAGTGTGAAGGCAACAGTGGTACCAGTAGTGATCGGAACACTAGGGGCAGTGACCCCCAAGCTGGGAGAATGGCTCCAGCAGATACCAGGAACAACATCAGAGATCTCTGTACAAAAGAGCGCATTGCTAGGAACAGCTAAGATCCTGCACAGAACCCTCAGGCTCCCAGGCCTCTGGTAGAGGACCCGAGCCTGAAGGAGACACCACCCACGTGGGTGGTTTTTTTATCCATTATATATATTATAAGGGCATTAACAGACTAATTGATTAGTCGACATGTCGACTCCCATAGCACGAGTCGACTTAAATTTGGAGGAGTCGACAAGTCGCATGTTATTCTTTCTGTCTGTCTGTCTGTCTCTCTCTCTCTCTCTTGGCGCGTAAACACAGTCAGACCTAAAGAAGACGTGGCTGCTGCAGGTAAGACAGTTGTGGTGGGCTGACACACATCGTATGTGTGTCTGTCACTCTCTTTTACTTCACCTTAGATGAAAAAAGACGGCACAGCCATCTGAAGAGGCATTCACTCGCTAATCTGCGTGATATAAGCAGCATCTGCTAGCTAACCTGAGTGAGCAGTAGCAAAGGCGCGCTCATGATGTGGACAGTGGTGTGGGGCTTATCGACCGCTTAATTAAAAGGTTCTGCACTTCATATGAAAAGTGAGGACGCATGACAGATGTGTGGACAGTCCGGTTTTAGAGCCGTGGGTCCAGACAAAATGTGGACATACTGATGTTCAGTTAAATTTAACAGGAAACTCTTTGCTAACGTTAGCCTTTGTTTTGTTGGGGTTAAAATGCATATGCTTGTGTCTTGTCAGTGGACATTGTTAGGCTGCAGTGAACTTGAATACAAGTTGCTCATTGCTGGACAGACGTATGTCCGTGTGTTGTTGTTGTTTTTTTGAGCTGTGTGTCTGTGTTGTTCCATCTGACAATGTCATGACGTCATCATGACATGACTTTATTGACAGATAAGTCGACTTGAAAAAAACTGAAGTCGTTAATGCCCTTATATACAGTGTTGTACCTGAACGAGTTCATTGAACGAATGTTCACGAACGATATGATATTTTTGACGAACGTGAACAACTCGTTCACTTTTGCCAAATGAACGGGAAGTTGTGAACGTGGTTATTCTGGCATTTATTGAACTGCGCTCTTATGTAGTTTACATTTCGTTCTTATTACGTATATATATATATATATATATATATAAAATGGGATCAAAACACAGCATTATCATAGATGTCATTTTTGTATTATTCTGAAAAAATTTTGGCAACATAATGTTGTCGAATAGCCAATGAGAATCGTTTTGGGCGGGGCAGAGAGAGAGGGGTGCAGAGAGACCGGAGCAGGTGTTGTCCCGTTCTTGGAAATAAACATTGAAAACGAAGCTCACTGAAACCGCTCCTTGTATTCTAAGAACCCGCAGAGGGAAGTTAACCCCGGGGTAAGATACTTACTGGAGATTCTGTATAAGAGGACGGCATTTTCCCCTGATTTCCTGACTACGGTCAGGATAACGTCAGGAACGGTTAATAATAAGTTTACAATAATAACACAAAAAAGAACGAAAAAAAAAAGAACAAAAAAGTTCATTTTGGGATCCATGAACTTCTAGTTCATAATATGGAAGAATGAACGATGAACTGAACTAATTCATATTGAGTAACTTGAACTGAACTTTTAACTAGTTCCTAATCAAGGTGAACTTTCCCAACACTGCTTGTATATATATATATATATATATATATATATATATATACAGTGGTACCTCTAAGTACAAAAGCCTCTGCTAACGATAAAACCAAGTTACAAAAAACCTTTACCTTCATTTTACGTCTCTGAATACGACAGAAATTTCCGACTATTTATGAAAGGAAACTGAAACCTCTGAGACAAAAGTACAGTACATTCCTATACGCAACTACGTAATTTACGTAAATTCATCTTGTACATATCATCCCAAAGACTATTTGGGAGCTTCCCATGATGCTTTTCTTTACCCTTTGACCCTCATTCATCACGGAGCTGCTGTTGTGGCTGCCGGTAACACAGACACTTTAACGGTCATTTCTCCACCTAGACCAGCGCTTTTAGTATCAAAGCTTCAGCTGAACGTTGCAAGAAGAGTATATGACCGACAGACTATCATCAGTTTAAGGAAAACTGTTAAAAACTTGGACTCTGCAAGCCTGGCGATGCGGGCCGTTCTACAGCGGAATCTCCCCCCACAGAGACCGCCTCTGGGGGCATCGGAGGTGGCCTCTGTGGGATGAAGTAGAAGGCGGCTGTCATGCTGGATTTACAGCTAAGCTTAGAGCTAACCCATTTTTACTGCCGCTTCAATCGCCAACGTATGCTCACTGGAAAACAAACTGGACTACCTGAAGCTGGATTTAAACACCAAACATGATCCTCCACTCCAGACTGTTGCATCCTCATTCTCACCCAGACATGGCTCAGTTCTTCTGCTAACAATATTCAGATCCGACAGAATCCATGCACTCACAGATAAAACCCGGTGTGGTGGTATATCTACACTAACAACAGCTGGTGTAAAATCTAAATCTACGTTTTCTTTTAACACATATTTCATACAAGATCAAGATTTTACAAGATTTTAAATACATTTTAAAGGGTTTAAGGGGTAGTATTGGGGGCCTTGGAACGAATTAGGCATTTTACATATTTTACATATTTATGAGAATTAATTAAAAAAAAAAAACCTTTGTGAAATACATCTTTCACTTTGTGGCTGTTTCTCCCATGCTTTATGGGGACTTTTGAAAAAAAAAGAATAATGTAGTTCATTGTAGGCCAAATCATTTGAATACTTCACACAGATTTGTATTTTACGAGTGGCGACGTGCATTTCTATATATATCCTTGTGGGGACCTGAATTTTGGTCCCCATGGTGTCAGAGGTAAATGGTAAATGGATTGCACTTATATACTTCTCCACCTTCATGGTGCTCCACACGCTTTACATTAACCTCACATTCACACATTGTGTGTGTGAACCTTGCAAGGCCTACTGGGAGAATAATTTAGGGTTCAGTGTCTTGCCCAAGGACACTTTGACATGTGGATAGCCAGAGCCGAGATGTGAACTGCCAATCCTTCAGTCAATGGACGACCTGTTCTACCAACTGAGCCACAGTTTGTTACACAGCTACCATAGCCCATGTAACTGTGTAAACATATCAATGTCCCCATAAAGATAGGAATACAAGCTAAAACATACACACACACTATGACACATGCTTAAATCCAGTCCGACAGGGAGTGTCATTTACACACTGAACTTGTATTCTGAGCACAGACAACCTTGCTCCTTCACTTCCTCCTCACTCCTCACTTCAGTGTCATGAAGGGGATTCCATTTTTGTGTCTCCAGACAGGATGTGGATTTCTCTGTGTCCATCTGTCTCTTGACTTTTCTTGGCTTCAGGACATCTTTCCCTTCTCTTTTCTCTACGCCTGACTCCCATTCTGATTCCTATTCCTGTCTGTTTTCTCCATCTCTCCACACGAAAACCTCCAAAATGCAGTCAGTTGTTGACTTCAGTTATACATTTAGTTTGTATTTCTGGGGTAGAAATGGCACCCCCAAAAAAATTATCTTTTTATTTCTGTCTCTCCACCTCCTTCCTTTCCTCTATCTGTACCTGAACTTGAAATAGGCACTAACTACTAACTACTGAACTTCGGACATTAATAATAAAGCGTGAAAACACAAAGTCATTTATTTATGTGTGAATTCAGAGCAGCAGTCTGGGCCAGCAGCCGAAGAGAGAGGCAGTTCAAAGTTTCAAAGGCTTGGAGGCACAAACACAATCCCTTTCATATCCTACACATACAGATGGTGGAGATGGCGAGCATAACCTGTTAAATAACACTTAAAGATATCTATCTATCTATCTATCTATCTATCTATCTATCTATCTATCTATCTATCTATCTATCTATCTATCTATCTATCTATCTATCTATCTATCTATCTATTGCATATTTTATGTGAATTAATTAAAGGAGACAATTCTGCATCTGTTTTTGATTAGTGGCAGCATCTTTTATAGAAAATAATAGTTTCAGCTGCTATATTCTTTTGCCAGCATATCACTAAGTCTAGTAAACACGACTTGAACAAGACAATACCCCATCTGTTCTCTGCGAACAGGTGCTGGACATTGATTTAGTCAGTAGAACTTGGTGAGTCTTTCATAATTGAGCAGCAAGATGTGCATATTTAACTGAACTACCAAATAAATGCAAGAAATCCCAGACGATTATTTATATTCAGAAAACTCTGTGGCTTTTGCAGAAGTCAGAAAGCCCTGTACACAGTTGTTCTTTTACAGGAGGATATTGTGTTTTACTCATTTTGCTTTTTAAATCTAGACACAGATGAAGTCAATGGCTCTTTGGAAAAAACAGATGAAGTCATTTACTCTTTAGACAAAAAAAACATGCTTTTACAACAAGCCTTTCACCTCACATCGGCACTTGATGTTATCTTGGGTATTATACATCCTAAAACAGTTACGTACTTCAACACAGACTTTAAAAAAAAGAAATACAAACACCTGCAAAACACAGAGAATCTTTTATCTGTTCTTCATTTGCACATTTACAAGCATTTCTACTATTTCCTCATACTAAGGCTAGAGGCCCATTCACAGGACCTGAGCAACGCCGCAAAATGGGTTTTTCATTGAACAGCTTCATGTTACTATGGACTGCACTTATATAGCGCTTTTCCACCTTCACGGTGCTCAAAGCGCTTTACATTGGCCTCTCATTCACCCATTCACACACACACTCATACTACACCAGTAAGTTTCTAAGGTCTAAGGTCAGTCCTACTGGGGGCCTAAGTCAGGGTTCAGTGTCTTGCCCATGGACACTTCGACATGTGGACAGCCAGAGCTGGGATGCGAACCGCCAACCGGTCATTGGGCGACCCACTCTACCAACTGAGCCACAGCCGCCCTACTTGTTCTATTCTTTCCAAGTGTTTGGGTGACTGCTGCCTTGATCCCATTTAGATATAAATAACAAAGAAAACACAAGCACAAGATGAGCCATGGCTGTGTAGACTCTATTTGGCTGCATTTGAAAGCAGACAGTGGCACCCACTCGACTCATGCTTCTACATGTTAAACCTATGTTTGGAATGCAGCTACTCCATAAAGCCATGTCTGCTACCAGTTCTCTCATCTAGCTGCTCTTCTAATTAATATTTTTCTTATTGCCAAATGGTCTTGTTAATTAATACAAACTGCTCCTGTGGGTCAGGATACCATATGTCCTGTGGGTTACGAACAATAGCTGACAAGAGCTGTTAAACCACGCCAAGCCTTTCAGTGGCAGTGTTAGATGAATGACATTTACATACAAGCCAATCAGAAGCCTCAACGAGAATCACCAATACTACTTCCTGTTCCATTCCACAGAAGAAAGCAAAGCGTGGCAAAGTGGTTTGTGTGGAATGTGTTGGTACGGGCACGTGTGGAACATGCCGGTATGGGCGTGTGTGTAATGTCTCTGCATGAGCGTGTGTGGAATGTGTTGGTTTGGTAATGTGTCAGAACGGGCACGCTCTTTGATTGGTCACAAGAACATGTGCAATTGCTGCCCTCTGAACCCTGGTCTATGACTTGGATCAGCTTTATTTTGAAAAGCAAACTTCCAAATCTAATTCTTAATAAAAGAAATGCTGCTATTTGGAGTGTATCTGTTACGGGTCCCGGGTGGGGGGACCACAGTCACAAAAAGAATAGTATCTGTAAAATAAAGGTGAAGTCTGAGAGCAAGAAGGACAGAAGCACCTGTATCTTTTTCCAGATTGCGTCTCTTAATTTCTTTCAGCACATACAGTTTACATTCATTTAGTGCATTCATTTGTGATCCATCAAAATACATATATGAAAATATAAATGAAATAAATGTCCCCTAATATGAATCTTTGAAACCACTTATCAATTACACTTTCCGTCAGCTCTTTATAATAGTGGTGTAGACTACATACAGGACCTTTTAATATTCCATTGGCTTCTATGGACATAGTGCAAAACTTAGAATTACTCTTCTAAACATTTATGTAAGTGCATAAGACTTATCTAAATTTGAACCTTAGAATGTATTTAACTTAGTTATGGGTTGCAGATTTAAACAATTCTTTTCAACCTGATAAAACACATATTCTCACATTAAGGTATCTAACATTACATTTTCTTAACATTAAACAAAGGTATAATGCATTCTGGGTTCTTCACACACAGCTACAGTCATATCAGGAGGCTTTGCAAAACACACCAGAGCAATACACATCAAATATACAATCATGGCTGCACAAATATCACAGTGAAATATGCATTCAGGGTGAACTGACAAAATATCGCGATAATTGAACAAAATCTCACAAGACTACATGCTCCATGCAGTTTCCTTTTCCCACGGCAGAATAAACTTCTACAAAACCGAACTTACGGTTACACAAATCACAAAAACATCACTTTAAACTAATACAAAGATAAAACGAAGCTTAAGGCTTTTATTCATGGTCATTTTAACCGAACACTGACCTGTAAAATAAAGGTGAAGTCTGAGAGCAAGAAGGACAGAAGCACCTGTATCTTTTTCCAGATTGCGTCTGAACCGGAACAGGAAATGGCTCCGCAACAGGCAACCGAGGTGTACGACCACAGCGCTAAAGGTTCCACTTACTAATAGTCCTTTACTCACCATTATTTACATAGGGCTATATCTCATAAATATGAAATAATAATGCTCTAAATTATCAGAGTACATCTGCACAAATATAGTGTAAATAAAATGAAGGTTTTTGTCCATACTATGACCAAATGTGGTTGCACAGATCTGGGTGCACCACATATCCATGCTTGCCAAATGTAAAATACTGCTCTCTGTGGTGGAAAATTAGCCTAAAACTCCATTTTGGTCTCTTATACACAAACGCAAACTTCACAAACTTCACTTTTGCTGGAATTTTTATAAAGATGTGTTTTCGGAGGAAATAATTATTTGTGTATAAATGAAAGAAACAAACAAAGGCAAATGTCTGTGTAAACATAACCTAAGTCATCATTTCCACTGACATCATTAGCACTCCATTTACATCTACTCAGGGAGGTGAGGGGATTGTTACCTGGCCTGGGCCCACCCATCCTAGTTTGATGCAACGCTGGAATGGATGGTGTTGCAAATAGTTCAGGCAGGCTATCTACAGCTTTCCAAACTCTGGAGTATTCAGGAACTCCACCCTCTTTGTTGGTAACCAATCAACATTGAGCATCTGCAGTGGTTCTGGGTACAGGCATGTTCAAAACAGTGATGAACTGCGAGCGGAACCCCAGGATTGTTTACAGAAGACCTTCATTCATTGCAAGCATGGAGTAGCGGCAAGCCTTTCACACAGCCATAGATGATGCACTGGAAGATTTCAACTGGAAATTCTGGTTGAAAACGGAGCAGAGAGCTAACGCTAACCCTGGAGCCATTTATTAAACGGATAGACGTTTTGGCCTTCTTCCTGATCAGCTTCGGTAAGAGTTTAATCTACCAGTTAGCACCACTGGATACGTCAGAGGAAAAAGTGGTGTGATTGGTTTAAGCTTCAACTCCGCCTTTTCTGACTTCGACCAGAAGCAAACTGAGGCAAATGAGGGAGACGGGTCAACCACGTGCTTTGGGAATAAAAATGGTTTGCCTTAACATGGTTGGCCAGACCCAATTATCTCCCAGAGCATTGGAAAGTTGTGATGACCAGGAAAAGTTTCACCCCCCCATAGGGGAGAGTGGTATTGTTTTTTTTTTATTTGTCTGTTTGTCTTACACAAACAACTGGACCAATTTCTATGAGACTTTTGGGAATGTTGTGAGGTAGACTACAATTTGCATTTTTCACATGGCAGCCATCTTGAAAGGGAGATGAGGCTTGGATGTATAAAAACACAGAAGATTGTAAACACATGAAGCGGCATGTGGGCGTGGCTTGACATTTACCTCACAGATGTGGAGAGACAACTGGAGTAAAAGGGATACAAGTTACTTTATCTAAGGATAGATTTGCCAAATTAAAGGTATGGACAAGAGAAAAAGCCAATAGCAGTTTTGCTAACTGATGCTAACTAATGGTTACTTGATTATGCTAGTGCAACATTTACATTGTTATAAATGTAATCAATTTTCCTGGAAACAAATGTGCTCATACTAGGTGTTTTCCTGATTTAGTGTCAGTCATTAGTAAACTTTTGTGATGGTAAAGTTTAAGCTAATTGCTACACATTAGCTTAGCATTAGACCAGATACTACATGTGATTTTTGCATATATTTTTGTGATCATTACAAAGCAACAGTTTGACTGAATCAACCATAGGAATCAAGTAATGCTGACAGTGGAATATGTGTGTCACCAGGAGCATCTGCAAAATGACAGGAATAATGTTAAAGAGGAATTAACTGTTTGCATGTCAGAATTAAGATTGGAATAAACCAGTGACTTTATTCAGAATTCAGTTTAATTCAGAATTGTCAGTTTGAATTGGAATTAGATGTTTGCATGGTTCATCTTAAAGAGGAATTAACCTTTATTCTGAAATAACAGGAATAAAAACTCATGTAAACAGGGCTAATGTGAATGTAGGTGAAGGAAGATATTTACATAAATTAGTAGCTTTATACACACACACACACAAGTTTATTTGTGAGCAGGTTATGATGCACCTTTAAACATGAATACCATCCCTGTCTATTTGACTTCATCCATAATCAGTCTGTGCTCATGCATGAGTGCTTCAATACCTCTTCTTTTTTTTTTAATCACCATGGCAACCATGTGAAACACTTAACAACCTTTAAATAGAAACCACTACTAAAAATTAGGCTTTTAGTACAACATACACACGTATACCATAAGCACTCAAAAGCCTGTGAGTGATACATATTTTAGATGAAATTATCCCTAATGATAAACAATTCAACACTTTGTAATGTATTTACCTGTAGTGACTTTATGACAAGGAGTCAGGTAACAAATGGACCCAAGTGCAGGATTCAGAGACTTCAATGAGTTTTCATACAATTTATTAAGAGCACAAAAATTTAAATGTGAAAGCTTTGCCGTTTTGTTGATCATCAGGTGGAATGAGTTACCCTTAGAGACAGTAACTAGGGGAAAGGGCAGAATGGAAATCAGGGCACAGGCAAGGGTTATACACAAAAACCAAAAAAATACAAAAAGGGAAATCCAATATGTTACCAATGAGCAGATGGGGTTTAGGCCGAAGATGCGATACATGTTGAAGTGCCAGCAGGGATAAGGCGATCTTGTGATCAGGGTCAGGCAAATGGTCCAGAAACACAAGAGCAAGATAACACAACAAACCAGATAGGGAGCAGAAAAAAGACAGGATCCAAAGAGCCAAAAACAGTCATACACTGAGCGGAAAAACACAAGACCTGAGAGGGAATATAAAGGGGAGACACAGGTGAAGCACGTGAGCACAATTGAGGGAAAATTGAAACACCAGCGACAGGAAGTAAAATAGACAATGTGCACATGAACCAACATGACAAAATAAAAACCCCAAACACCAAAAAATGACAGAAACACAGGAAGACATACAAAAAATTATACAAAACAAGACAAGTAGAGTCCAAAGCTCATGACAATTCACCCATAGTGCATTTAACTGTAGTGTATTTACCTGAGATGTATTTAACTGTACTGTATTTATCTGTGGTGTATTTAACTGTAGTGTGTTTAATTGACACGCAGAATGAAAGGATCAGAACTAAATGTCTAAAAGTCTAGCCAGTGTTAATAAGAACACATACACACACAAAAAAACAATCACGTCCAGAAAATAAACACAAGTAATACAATCAGAGTGAGATAGTTGGTAAAATGAAGGCGTACACAAGCCTGCTGGGACTGAGTCACATAATGAGTCTAATCTGAACTGTGTGAATCTGACGACAAAATCCATCAGTGCATTCCGTGCATGAGGACACATCTCACCCTGTCTGTGCACTCCCTTATCTGCCTACACACACACACACACACACACTGGTTTCTATGTCTCATGAGGACCAAGTTTGTAATCATCACATGTAGGTAAAATAAATAAATGTTTTAAAAATAATAAAATAGATAAATACATGATTAGTTAAAATACATTAAAACATAATTTCATATATATACAATATATATATATATATATATAATCGAAAAAGTAAACACATCTTCAGACGTTTGAAAAATACATGTTTAGCTTTGTATCCTTTCCCCCATACTTTATGGGGACATGTTAATGTGTTTATAGGGGACATCATATGCATGCATTTCCATACTTCATACAGATTTACATTTTACTTGTTGGGACCTGAATTTTTGTCCCCATAGTGACAGAGGCCCCCATAGTATGACTGTGTAAACATATTAATGTCCCCATAAATATAGGGACACACACAAACACACATATACAGTATATACTGGTTTCCATATCTCATGAGGACCAAGTTGATCGTCATCACTTGTTGGTAAAGTGCTCATTGGGTTAGTGAGTGTAACACATCTTTAAACCTTTGAAAAAAATCTTTCACTTTATGCCTGTTTCCCCCATGCTTTGTGGAGACTTTAGGAAACAAAGATTTTTATTTTACTTGTGGGGACCTGTATTTATATTTAACTTTGCGAGGCCCTGAATATTGGTCCCCATGGTATCAGATATCCCTATGTTGTGATTGTGTAAACATATTAATGTCCCCATAAAGATTGGAATACAAATGGTAAATGGACTGCACTTATATAGTGCTTTTCTAACTTCATGGTGCTCAAAGCACTTTACATTAGCCACACATTCACCCATTCACACACTCACTCACACACCAGTATGTTTCAAAGGTTCTGTCAGTCCAACTGGTAGCCTAAGTCAGAGTTCAGTGTCTTTGCCGCAAGGACGCTTCGACATGTGGACAGCCAGAGCTGGGCTGCAAACCGCCAACCTTCTGGTTGGTGGTTGGATGACCCACTCTACCAACTGACGCACAGCCGCCCCCAAAGAACAATAACACAAAAATACAAAAACACACATCTAATCACAATATTATACCAAAAATCAATAACAACTTCTGAAAGTTGTGCCTCCTCAGATACCCCCAACCAATGTGTGTGTGTGTGTGTGTGTGTTTCCACATGTGTGTGTATCTGCATGACTCTTGTCCCCCGGTCATGGCCTAATTGGAGTATCTGAGACAGGGGACACAGGGATGTGAAGTGCTAATTTGATTTGTGTTTGTGGCTCTCTGAGAATGTCTTTATGGAACTGATGCAATTAGTGGTAACACAATTGTAGTTTTGTTTCTTGGTGTGTGTGTGTGTGTGTGTGTGTGCATGAGCTTGTATTCCAATCTTTATGGGGACATTGATATGTTTACACAGTCACGCCATAGGAACCTTTGACACAATGGGGACTAAAATTCAGGTCCCCATGAAGGTATATAAATGTATGCGAATTATGTCTGAATTATGCTAATATATGCAAATGATGCATTAACTTGTTTTTTCTGGGAGTCCCCATAAAGCATGAGGGAAACATGTAAAAAGCAAAACATGTATTATATATACATATATATTCTTTATATATATATATATATATATATATATATATATATATATATATATATATATATATATATATATATATATACATTTTATTTTATTTTTTTTCCCATTTTTAACTCATTTTTAATTTCTTTATTTTTTATTTAATGAAATGTAGTCATTCATGTATTTACTTACCGTAATTTCCGGACTATAGAGCACACCTGATTATTAGCCGCACCCACCTCATTCTAAGAGGAAAACCGATTTTGTACATACACAAGCCGCACCTGTATATAAGCCGCATGTGCCCACATTAACACATGTAACACAAACACAAAATTAACCCAAACCCGACTTCAAGTCCCGCGAATGAAATTAAATGTCCTTCATTAACCCTTGTGCGGTCCTTCGTAAAAGGCACACTGGCTGTGTCCTACAATCGGGTCTTAAAAACCCAGATTCCAAAGTTCAGTTCCATAGACTCATCACCCCACCCCCCAAGGATATATTACTGTTTTCAGTAGTAAGCAATGGCATCCTACAGTACGTATAAAAAGGTACATTTGTGAACCACCGGGTCTCTTTGACCCGAAGGACCGCACAAGGATTAAAGTCCACAGTCCAAAAATCACAGCCGGCAAAATGAACGGAAAATGATACTTAAGGTTTGATGCAGACCTGCAGAGTCCGGGTCCCGTTGAAAGTAATCCAAGGAAAAAAAAGTGTATATTTCCAAAGGTAAGGCAGGGAAAAATATATATCCACTATTGTCCGCCGCGTCCACAAACAGGTGGCTGGTCGCCGCCTCGTCTCATCTATCGCAGAGTCAGTGATAACTTTAACCTTTCGCCGAGAGTTCAGGTCAAACTCCTCCGTGCCAACGTGCAAAAATAATCCACAGGGTCTGCTCGAGCCTCTGTCTTCTCTCACACACCGCCGCGGGTTTTTCTTTAAGCAACTTTTTACCCCCTGTACACCTGTCCGTCACCTTTACCGCTCCCACTTAAACCCGTCACCCCGCGTTTGTTCCGCCCCTCCTTTTTCATTCAGTCTTCCTCGACGCATATATTCCACCGGTCTAAATCTTACCTTTTCTACTCGAGCGCCTCTGGCGGCCGTTAGGAAAATTACATAAATTGGCCGCATCACTGAAAAAGCCGCAAGGTTGAAAGTTTGGGAAAAAAGTAGCGGCTCATAATCCGGAATTTACGGTACTTATTTATTTCTTTATTTTTTATTAAATGCATTTTTTATGTTACACACACTATCCAATGGCTACTTTAATTACAAGTGATAATTTGGTTCCAACTTGGTACTCATGAGACAAGGAAACCAGTACGTGTGTGTGTGTGTGTTTGAACTTGAAGTCATGAACTCTACGTTTAGTCTTTGTATGTTTTTGGAGTGAACTCGCAAACATGTTTTCAAAGCTGTGTGTTTTTCACAGTAGAGTTTATGGAAGGATATTTGAGAAAGATGGATTGAAAGCAGGAGTGGGATTGAGGGAGCGTCACTACCCCAGAAAAGTTTGCCATCAAGTGGTAAAGTAAACATGGTTGATATCCTGTCTTAATTGATTTGTTTGTGTTTGTTGATTGAGATGAGAGATGCAGCCATGGAGTGTAAACGTTCAAATTATGAAAAGCAGACTGCATAATTACATCTGTGAATATTTCCCTTTGGGAAACTTCCTATGAGGTTGAAGTAAAGAGAGGTAGAGGAACAGACAGAGAGGAGAGTGATAGAAATGCATTATAACAAACTACCAACTAAATGAGAAAAGAAATAAAGTTTAATTAGTGACATTTTAATCATTACACATCTCGAGGCTCTGTCTCGTCCCGAGCCCTGGAGAGCAGTGGATTAGATGTAAACACTGGATTAAATTAATCCGCAACGCGGGATTAGGATTATGAGTGTGGGTTTTCAGAGATTTATAGCATGTTACATAATGGATTTACAAGATTTTTACTAGTTTATACCAGTGTATTGAGATTCCTAAAGGAGCAGCACAAAAGTGGAGTTGACTTGAAAAGGAAGAAAGTGGATTATTTTTCAGTCATCCTTTAAAGGTGTGTTCCTCAAGAAAGCTACGAGGATCACCGGGGGGGTGGGCACTTTGGTCCCGGGAATATTTTACCTTTATTCCAGAACGTAGTCTGTGTAAATCATGCATTGGCCACATTCAGATTGTATTTCTAGTTGGATACTTAACCCTAAAACTAAATCTTTGTTTTAGTGCAAACAAAAAGCAATTACATTAGGAATATATGTACTTTTATAAACTATCCAAACAAAAAGATGTGAATAATCTGAAAAAATTTAAATCACTTGAAAAACAAGTGTAATTTTAATAATATTCTGCCTAGTTGACATGTCGACTCCCGTAGTGCAACTCTACTTAAATTTGGAGTAGTCTACAAGTAGCATATTATTCTCTCTCTCTCTTAGCACATACCAGAACATAGACCAGCTCTAAACAATCTTGTGGTGGGCTGACAAAACAAAAGAGAGTGACAGACACACATCGCATGTGTGGAAATACTTCACCTTCAATGAAAAAAAAACGGCCGTTAACCTGAGTGATACGAGCAGCATCTGCTAGCCAACCTGAGTGATAAGCAGTGCAGACAAAGCACATTACAACAACTTGCTCTTTTATTTCCAAACATGATGTGGACAGTGTGGTGTGCGTCTTTGGCTGGTATTTTTCTGTTATCAAGACATTTTCTTGTTATCAAGACATGTGCCTAAATATTTACCCAACAAGTTCCTGGCCTTCTATCACTGTAGCATCAGGAGTGGGCTGCACATGTCTAAAATTGAATTAAAATCTATGCTTATGTCCAGTTTAAAAAATATTCAACCACAGGACCATGAGAAGTTTCAGTAATATTTAGCAGACTAACTATAAGTTTGTCGTATATGTGTCGTCTGCCAACTTCAATATATAATGACTTTCAAAGTTGCTTCGACAATCATTTATGTATAATATATACAACAAAAAAGAGAACATACCCTTGTGGAGATTCTGTAGGTCTTTCAGATATCTCAAGCAGTTTACTACTCACTCTGACTCTTTGAGTTCTACATGTTAGAAAATCCAAGATCCAACCCACAATACTGCCTTCTAGACCAGTTATTCATAAGTCGCTGGATTATAATAACCTATAAATAATGACAACTAAAATTTTTGTCTTTGTGTGTGTGCAAAAAACCCTGTTAAATGATGTTTTCTGATGTATTATAAACTACCCAAATAAAATTAGATGTGAATACACTGTCAAAGCATTTCTTAACAAAAAATAAATAACAAAAAAAAAACAATTTTAACAACATTATGCCTTAACTTATCATTTCAAGAAGTGCATTTAAATGACACTAAACTCTTGGTAACAGAAGCAGAAATTTGATCAAAATTGTATACTTTTCTTTAGAGATTTCAGGTTGTTCATATTTCTTCAGGTTATTCACATTTTATTGCGACACGATCATTTGTAAATCTGAATATTTTCATAATATGTTAGTTTTTGCACTAAAACAAAGTCTTTATCTCTCAGCAGTGTGATAATATTTTCACACCAAACTGAGAAGAAAATAATGATAATGATGTTCCATTTGGGTCAGATCAAAGGGTTAATATTATTACATTTGGGTCAGATCACAGGCAGTGCAGTCCACCAGAAGACCACCTGTCTGGTCTTGTTTACATCTGAGACAGAAGTAAATGGTAAATGGTCTGCACTTACATAGCACTTTTCCACCTTCATGGTGCTCAAAGCAATTTACATTAGCTCCACATTCACACACACAACGTTTCTAAGGTTCTAAAGTGACCCACTCTACCAACTGAGCCACAGCCGCCCTAAAGTAAAACATTCTCACATTCTGTAGAACTAACTGTGACTGATTTACATTCAATTTAATTGTCAGACTATTTTGACCCAAAGATAATCTTTCTACCTTTATTTTGTACAGTTTACATGGAAATCTGCATAAAGGCAATAGTTCATTTTTTCTAATGTTCGGGTAAATCGAGGAAAAGTCATCACATTTGAGGTTGAAAAAATTTAATTTAGGGGATTTATTTTATTTGTTTATTTGGCGGGTTATTTTGACCCGAGGATAACAGGAGGGTTAATTTCAGAAGATTACTGGTGCCAAGAGGTATAGTGAAAAACAGGCAAAGGGACACAGATGAGTTTATTTGGTTTTTAGGATTGTGCAATATTTATTGTTGTTTTAATATACATAAGGAGAAGAGTTTCTGAGATGTGTAGGGAAAGGAGAGGGGTGACAGATGTAAGGTGGGGGATGCACAGTCCCATGTAGGAATATAAAGGGTGAGTAAAAATGTTTCCAGGGGCACTTGAGGACCGAGAAGTCAGAGAAATAGGGCCTATACTTGGAGATTTCATGTCAAGTCAGTGTCAGGACCAGAAAGTTACGATGTACAGAACCTGGGTGCTTTACAATCAGCTGGATGGTTCTATTTAGACAGCTCACTGCACATGTATGGCATGGTAAACTTCCTATTGTACTGAGAAAGTTGTCGTTGTTTGTCCTTCCAGGGAGGTATTCCAAGTAGATGGTTTAGTGGTAAGTCTGGGTAAGTTAACCTAGAGGTGGTGGTAAACCTGATAACAGAAGAGCCCGGAGTCCTCATCCTCTTAACTAGAGAAAGCTAGCAGGCATTAGGTTTATCACTTCCTCTGGCCTAACTTACCCAGGTTAATTACTTAACCCGTATATGTTTCTTTTTTTTTTCTATATATACTTCATGGTAGGCTTGGGTCATGCTGCAGCACCAATTTTATTCAAGTTTGAGATTGTGGTTAGAATAGGAAGGACAGAGACACAGGCATTCCTGATCATGCTCTCATCCTACCGTATTTTCACGACCATAAGGCGCACATAAAAGTCTTAGATTTTCTTCAAAATGTGCGGCGCGCCCTATGTGTTGATGTAAGGCGGACGTAGTAGAGGACACCATGAGAACGGTAAAGCAGACACAGCTGAGTTTCCGCGGACATAAGGCCAGGTGGCCCGAGTTGGAGGAAAGACTCGAGCAGTGGATCACCGAGCAAAGAACGAGAAGCGTTTCGATGGTCACCATTCGACTAAAAGCAATAACACGAGCAGAAGAAATGAACATTGAACATTTCCAAGGAGGTCCGTCTCGGTGCTTTCGTTTCATGAAACGGTGCCATTTTTCAATCCGGACAAAGACTACGGTAGCGCAGCAACTTTCAGCGGATTATAAAGAAAAGCTAGCCATCTTCCGGTCCTACTGCAGCAAACAGATTTCCGACAAACACATCCAGCCCAGCCACATCACAAACATGGACGAGGCGCTGCTCACTTTTGACATTCCAGTGAGTCAAAAACGCAAACTAGTATGCTTGTTTCAGCGCCTTATGATCAGGTGCGCCGTATGTATGTATTAAATATAGTAATGGCACAAATAACTGAGACTGCGCCTTTTCATACGGTGCCCATATGGTCGTGAAAATACAGTAGTTCACATGCTTGATCGCTTGTAACTAGTTTTTAATTTTTTTGAATGGGTGAGATCCAGATTAAATTCTATACAGTTTCTGTCCTTGTACTGATTCTGATAGCTGCCAACACAACAACTAGGCATTTCTAGCTATGCTTTATGTATGTCATTTATATAAAAACTGTGTTTCCATGTAGTTTTTTGAGTCTGCATGCGGAACTTCCTCTTACTTTTGAATTATGTTGACTGGAAGGGGTCTATAGCCTACTTTTATACAGAAACAATCTTAAAACATAAAAACACGAGACATAAAAGACATAAAGCAAAACAAAATGCATATGCCTTGAGAAAGATCAACTTGAGGAGAACTAATTAAAACTATGGTGTTGGGTTAGGGTTATCATGAAATGTTTTCAAGAATTGATAGTGTTCTATCCACACCACACTTAATCCCAACTGTAGACAATGTTGTACTCTTACCCTGTAATAATAATAACTATATAATAATAACTTCATTTAATTTGTATTTTTTGCAAGGTGCTCTATCCAGGTGAAGGTTCAATACATCTCTCCTTAGATATGAAAATTTCCTGTCACAGATCAAACCCAAAATGGAAGAATTTAACATTAATAAAGATTCTGTTACAGATGAAGCAACTGCATGGTCAGAGTTCAAAGTCTTTCTGTGTCACAATGCAAAATAGTTCTCATCTCATCTGAAAAATAAAATGTAGAAGACAAAAGATTACCCAGTTGGAAAAGACTTGTAGTCATTTAGAGAGAGAATGTAACAATAACTGCATTAATGAGGTGGACACAAAACTCAAATTTGTGAACGCTGAATTGGATTTTTCTTTTCTTATTACTAAGAAAATATGCATATTATGAAACTAAGCTATATCCTTGCATTAAGACTGAAAAAACAAGAAAACCGCTGTTAGCATCAGATCCTATTACATACCGTGTGAGTTCTCACATGTCATCACGCTCTGTGTGTACATTCCTCCAAGTGGTAATGCAGAGGTTGCGTGCAAGACTGTTTTTAATACCAATGCAGCGCTTCAGTCCCAGCATCCAGATGCATTTTTCCTTGTATCTGGTGATTGCAACCATGTCACACTGGACACTACTCTGGCTTCCTTCCATCAATATGTCAGCTGTCCCTCAAGGAAAAATTAAACTTTCGATTGTATGCCAATTTAAAAGAGGTATACTCAGTCTCCCCCCTTCTGTCTCTTGGGAAATCTGATCATAACCTTGTCCACTTGCTACCCAAATATACTCAAGCGGTAACAACTAGGCTGGTGCTGAGGATGCACTGAAAGACTGCTTCGCCACCACAGATTGGAATGTATTGGTCACACAGGGGTGATCTGGATGGGGCAATGGGGTGTCTGACTGATTATTTGAACTTTTGTATGGACCAGTTCGCAGTCTGTTAAAACTGCGACCTGCTTTGCCAACAACAAACCATGGATTATTTGTTAGGTAAAGGAGGTATTGAACAAGAAGAAGAGGGTGTTTGGGAGTGATGATGAGGAGAGGATGAAGAAGGTGAAGAATGAACCGAAAACCTGTCTGAGGGAAGCTAAGGAGGCTTACAGCAAGAAGCTGGAGATAAAGCTGAGAGGGAATAATATGCTTGAGGTCTGAAAATCCATAAAAGGCCATAGCAGCAAAGGCAGTGTGGGGGGTGTGGTTCTCCAGAGAGCGGAGGAGCTGAACACTTTTTTTAACAGGTTCAGGTTCACAGCCCTATGGGCCCCGTCCTCCTTCTCGTGCTGTACTTCCATCCCCCCCCCCCCTACCACGGAGGAGGAGGACCGGGTCTGTCCAAGGCTCTTGAGGGCATGTGCTGCTGACCTACGAGGTCCTCTGCAGCATGTCTGTAACCTGAGTCTGCAGATTCCCACTGTAGAAAATATTGTGTGTATATATATATATATATATATATATGTATACCTGGTCATCACCACATCTCCAATGTTCTATACTTAGTATTCTTAAGCAGCAGATGTTAAAAAAAACCCTGCTGTCATGAAATTTTAAATGTTCATATATGGCAACTATATATTCAATTGGTAATCCTGATTAGCACTTGTTTTTTTCAATTTTGTTTGACACACTCTCAATAAGTCCAACAAGTTGAGGGAATAGTGGGTGAGAAAGGAGGGAGCCAGAGTTTTCTGTGTGTTTCTGTACAAGTTCTGTTGTGTAATGCTGAGTTTGTTTGTTAATTGTTGTAAATTGAAAATCAATAAAAACTGTTGATTAGGAAAAGAACAATAAATTAAGGTTTGTTCCTCAGCCTCAGTCACAAATGAGGACATGGGGATCATTTTTGATGCTATGTGCTGGTGTGGCGCTTGCATTTTCTCCAAAATTTAATTTAGTCTGGCAGATGATTAATGTATCATTTCATAGTGAAATGAGGGAATGCCACAGAGGTGCCCAGGAGGGAAATATTATATTGGTTTCAAGATGTTTTTTTTCTTTCTTTTAACTCACAAGAAAACACAAGGAAAACAGACAAGTGGATGGACAGGCATGAATTACAACATCTGGCATAGAACTACACGTGAAAATTAGCCTCTACAGGAGTCCAATAGAATTGTAATCCTCGGAGACAGCCTTTGTTCAACATTCAGATAACAATGAGTGAAGAAAAGATTACAGAATCAAAGTATTTATATCCATGTGTACTGTAAAGAAACAGTTGTCCCTGCACAATGATAAACTTATTTTGCCATCCACACTGAGTGCAACAAGAATATAAGTATAATAGAATAATTTAACTTGGAAATTAAAACAACCAAAACAAAGTGACATTTGAATATATATATATATATATATATATATATATATATATATATATATATATATATATATATATATATATATATATATATATATATATATATATATATATATATATATATGTAACAGGGTCAATTTTGTTGCAGCAACGGGGGTATGTCATGGTTATAATTACACAAAATTCTTTGTTTGTTTTTAGTTTATGCTGACAGAGCTAAAAGACAAGTGTTAAGATGTGGAACCTCTTTGTCTTTGTGTGTTTCCACCGTGCACTTTATGGTGCGACACCGCCTAATATATTAGGTATTTTCGCGCCGTTACCTCCTTCCTTTTGTTCTGGATGTGTGTGGAGGAGGTAAGCGGCCATGTAATTTCCTAAATTCGTGTTTCGGCTTCTAAAATATTATTTTGGGTTAATTGGCTATTTCAAACTTTATCAATTTATATTAATGTATAATTTGGTCTGTTTAGGGGCGTGTGTTCCGTGGATTCACTGACCGAGGGAATCATGTGTTTTCTGTCAGGTATGTCGTGTACTTTTTTGTATTTTAATGTATTGCTTCCTTTTGTTCTGGATGTGTGTGGAGGAGGGGCGTGTGTTTCGTGGATTCACTGACCGAGGGATTCATGTGTTTTCTGTCAGGAGCCCAAAATAAAGACTGTCTCCCATGTGGTTAGGTGTGGGTCTTATTTAATATTAATACACACAACGCAGAGTCAGACACCACCGGTTACATATATATATATATATATATATATATATATATATATATATATATATATATATATGTATATATATATATATATATATATATATATTCAGTAAATGGGAAATGGCGTACAACATGTGTAAAGCTGGCCCATAGCGATAGTACTCACTTTACAGTACCTGGTTGTCATATTAATAGTGCTGACATTCTGCAGTATTTTGGATGTGACAACAGTACCAGTTTGGGCCACATTCCTACATATAACACTTACAAATCTGTTGTCTGGAATCCACCTCGACGCAATGACAAGCGACAACAATCATAACACAACAGGTAGACCCACACACACACACACACATCCTTTTTGTTTCTTAGCTGAGTGATTACCAATCAACATTTGTGATTTCATCATTCATGCAGCAATCCTTGTGCAACTGTCATGGGGCAGAATGACAATAGCTTCACAATGGCTGCAGTTTCACAGACTTCAACTGGAGAAGTACAATGGTCAAACACAGAGTTGGGAAGTAACTAATTAAAGGTACTTCATTACTGTACTTAAGTAGATGTTTTTTAGGTATCTGTACTATACTGGAGTATTTATTTTCACTCCCTCCACAATATTTTTTACTACCAAGACGGCGTTAAACTGTAGCAGCAAAGTCAGCAAATCAGGGTATTTAAATTGGAAGAAACGTAATAATAAAATACACTTTTATACTGTAAAGACAGTATCTCATTAAAAAATTAATTGGAAACAAATGGGGGGGGGGGGGTGGCATAAGGTAGCCCTGTCCTCTCAGACGTGTGTCAATGACGTCATTATATCGCACCAGTTGTTATGGTAACATCACTAACAAAAAACACCAAAACAATGTGGCAGCAGAAGAGGAAATCACAAGACTAGATGTGGACAAGGGACAAGGAAATGCATTAGAAAATCTTGACCGATTGCTGAGCCTCATTGAAGTTGGTCACTGAGGAAAGAAGTTGTTCTGTCGACATACACACACTGCGGCGCTTCAGTCACTTTTTAAAACGAGGTCGAGCGATATTATGTTAAAAGCTCATTTTAAATTGTCACAGATAGAGAAAATATTTGATATTCCAGTAAATTCTGCTGCTAAATATGGTGTAAAAAAACTTAAGGATTACCACCAGTCTGCTGTTCTGCATAAACTCCTTTTGCTGTAGTCCACCTGTCATGTGGATAACACAACTCATCCACCGCACTTTTGGATTTCATGGTGGAAACTTACTGTCCCAGTCTAGCTGCTATAGAAGTTCAAGCTTTGTGTTTAGTTTATGTATTGAGCAAATAAAGCGTACCACAGATTAATTGAGGAAGCATCTTAAATCAATCCAAAGTAACATCACAGAACAAGGATGGATACCCTGTTTACCTGTTCTGTTCAACTGTTTCGTTTCTTTGAAATTTTTAAGCAAAAACAAAGAAAGTAACGCAATAATACTTTTCCTGGTAACTATTTACTTTGTTAGTGGAGTAGTGCAGATAGTAACACAAATACTTTTTTGGGGAAGTATTTGTAATTAATTACTATTTCAAAGTAACTTACCCAGCACTGGTCCCAACACAAAACAGACACAGCAGTATCTGCACGTTTCGTCCCTGCATCCTTGTTTGATGGCTATTCGATTCCATGTGTGATTTCACCACCTTGACCCCTATCCATGTAACATTTATAGCTTTCTTACGTACGTCGCAATAATCCTCTCGGCTGTTGCCAACTACAGGCCTAAGCCAGTCTTTGAACGAAGCTTCCTCCAGCCAGAGCAATTTGCCCACATCTGAAATAACGTCATAAACTAGCGCAGATTTGGCAGCAAGACAGCCAGTCACCTACTCAGGGGTGTGTTTCTCAAAACCAAGGGTGCTAGCTATGTTAGCTAGTTTGTTGTTTACAATGCAATTTCTCATCGATAACCACCCATGTTGCTAACTGGCTAACAACTATGGTTATGAGAAGCACGACCCTGATTGGCTCAATGCGCACAAGGTACAAGTACAAGTACATTCAGGTCCTACTTGGAACATAAAAACAAATTCACGCTAGTTTATTAATGAGATACGCTTGCATTACACAAATTACAAAATGCATTTTAGACACATTATGGAGATCAAAAAATTTCTACCTGGTCAGATGACTTTTATTACTTTTGAATATTTTTTTACAAGCCTTAATTTGGTCTAATTTCGTTTACTACCTTTCACTACCTTTTACAACCCCGCGGCAACCCTGGATTAACTAATTAACCTATCTGTGCATGTCTTTGGAGGGTTTGAGGAAACTGAGAGGTGTGAGTGCTAACCACTGCACCACCATGCCACCATTGACTTTTTATCTCACAATTTTGACTCTTTATCTCATAATTCTGCTTTTTTAAAATCTGAACAAAAGGATGACTTTATCTCAATTGTGGCTTTTTAAAAATGTTTCAATAATTTCCTGTCTATACTCACGAAACTGAGTACCTTGACACCTACAACCTGACTTATTTTTAAAGGCTTTATTATTTGGATATATTTGACTTTTCCTGGTTAAATAATCCATGCCAAAAATGCAGTTTTACTTTTTACTTTATTACAATTGAGAAGTTGTACTTTTTTTTTAAATTTATTTATTTTTACTTTTACTTCAGTAAAGGAGTAGAATCAGTACTTCTATTTTTTCACACCAGTACCTGTACTGGTTCTATACTCATATTCTGTACTTAAGTACAGAATGTAAGTACACTGACATTGTTTTTGTAAAGCCCTCTGAGACGACTTTGTTGTGATTTAGGGCTTTATAAATAAAATTGAATTGAATTGAATTGACCACCTCTTCTGGTCAGACAAAGGGTAGAACAAAAGCAGTTGTTGGAGGACTTTTGAATATTCACCGAAAAAGATTTCCAGTAGCGCGTTTAGAAAGAACAACAAAGTTAACAAAGTAGTGCCAAAGATGACAGTGCATTGTAAGGTATAGCTATGCAGTGAACATTGAGTCAAGGCTGATGTATTTTGTGCCCCTTGAGTGAGCAGAGTGCTACTGTAGCCCCATGGCTGTTGCAAAGAGTCCGATATGGTGCAGAAGAGGTTTCTTACAGGCCACTTCTAAACTCTGCTAACATGGATGTTTGTTCGAAGCTCCAGGGATGAGTCTGGATTCTGCTCTGTCTCAAAGATGACAAAGATTATTCTGATCACAAATAAGATGAACTCTGTGCAGACGACTCAACACATCACATGGATTCCTGTTATGACCCTGGGGTTGTATTTTTTTGGTTATGCATTGGTTTTGTTTATCTCTCTCATTCCTCCTTAGTCTGGGCCTCCCTGCTTCGACTGCTACGCCCGCGACCCGGCCCCGGATGAAGCGGTGGATAATGAATGAATGAATGAATTCCTCCTTACACTGGCCTGTAGAGGGCCAGATGATGTGTATCTTTCTTTGGTGCAGATGGTGGCATGCTATTGGTCAGACAATTGTGACACGCTGTCTATCAGTTGGACAAGAGCCAGGTCCCCTCCTTCTTAAGGAAGAAGAAAAGATCCCCTGTTTGGTCTCTGACCTCATCCTACTGTGATCGTAAATTTATAGAGAAAGATATTGTTAAAGTAAGAGAGAGAACTTGTTTCAGGAAATGGTTTTGTTTTGCCTGGTTGTCATGACTTTCCAATGTTCTGTGAGCAATTGGGTCTGGCCAACATGTTAAGGCAATTTTCTACAGCGCGTGGTTGACTCACCTCCCTCAAATGCCTCAGTTTGCCACAGGTTGAAGCCACAAAAGGCTGTGTTGGCCAGTCACACCACTCTTTCCTATGATGTATCCAGCGGGGCTAACTGATAGATTGAACTCTTACTGTAGCTGGTCAGGACCAAGGCGAAAATGTGTATTCTTTTAATAAGTGCTTCCAGGGTTAGAATTAGCCTTAACTTTCTGCTCTGTTTTCAACCAGAATTTTAAATCTTTCAGTATATCATCTATGGCTGTGTCAAAGGCTTGTAATGAATTAAACATTTCTGTCGACAATTCTGGGGTTCCGCTCGCATTTTGTCACTGCCTTGAACACGCCTCTACCCAGGGGAGTAGAGAGAGTAGAGGGAGTTGAGCTGGGGATGCTCAATGTTGATTGGCTCCCGACAAAGAGGGTGAAGTTTCTGATTTCTCTGGAGTTTGGAAAGCTGTAGATAGCCCACCTGGACAGACTAGACTAGACACGGTTCAGTGTTGCGTCAAACTAGAATGAGCCGGGCCAGGCTAGGTTTTGTTGAGTGTTTGTGTTTAATGAATTGGTATTCTGCTTGTGCACTTTGTAAATAGTGTCACAGCATTTTTAGAGTAAGGGTGAGAATCCATTTATTTTATGCACCGTTTTCTAATGTTTTCATTTTTACGTAGTCCAGGTATTTTGGTTTCTTTTTTTTTTGTTAGGTAAGTTAAGAGATCTTTATTTTTTTTTTGTGTGTGTTGGCCATGATCCTGCCTGAATGAATAAAATGCTGTGTTTTGTAAATTGACAGCCTTCTTTGGGGGTGGGTTAATTGAGTGGTAGATCAATTTTTATGTCTTGGCCCCCTTCCCCTAGATTTGGTCATAACTTTTCCATATTTGTTCCTTCTGTGCATACTCACCTTTTTTTCACTATTTTTTTTTACATTTATTTGTATATATATTTATTTTTATTTATTTTTTACATTTATTTTAATATAATGTTTTTATATATTTATGTATTGATTTTAATCACTAGTTTGTTATTCATTTTGTATTTATTTGTCTTTTACATTATTTATTCATTTTAATTTAGATTCAATTTATTTTTAATTAATTAATTGACCTTTGTCAACCACTAATCTGCACCACACATTATATATTGCAATATATATTTCAGGGTTAAAAAATCCCAATGTCAGTTTTTTCTAAAATCGTGCAGCCCTAGTTTAAACTAAAACAGATTAAATATACATCTGGTTGCAAAGAACTTATCACTAACATTCATGAACTAAAACAAAATAAACAAATGAATCTTATGTACTACCAATACAACAATTCATGCTAATATTTTAATATCTGAATTAAAATAATGTTTCATCTCATTCACATGCAAGGACAAGAATGGAAGTGTAAACAAATACACACAACCATGGCTGTGGCTTTTCATTGTCAGTGTCATGACCATCATGTGTCAGCCCACTGCCAGAAGCAAACAATGATTAGTAGAAATTATTTAAAAAAAGAAGTAAAACAATGGCCAGTGTCCATTTGGTTTTACTTTCTTTTTTATAATAAACAAAACAAATCTGTGTTTTAATGGTAAAACCAACATTATGCACATCTGTTTATCTCGCATTTAGTAACTATTGGTAAAGTGTTGCGCACATGTCCAATGGAAAAGCAACTAATGATTCATGGTTTTACTGTTTCTGTGGAAATTCTTTACATCAGGGGTTCTCAAACTTTTTTGGCCCAGGTCCCCCTTGGAGGGGTGAAATTTTTCCATGTCCCCCCTCATCCTCGCGATACTGAAAATGATTTAAAAAACCACTTCAACAATGATTATTATGAAACAATGATAACCTTTTTTAATAGTGCTTTTGTGCAAACCAGCGAAATTTTCAGGTATTATAATATAAATGAGCACCTCAGAAAGAAAAATTTTAAATAATTCTAAAATAATAAACGGAACAAAAGCTAAAAATAGCCTGTGACTCGCTCTGTCTCAATTTAGTCAAGCTGGCGTTAAACAGCGCTGTTACTTCCGCCCGCTTGCTACAAAATAAAACATCCGCATTTCAAAATAAAACAGCAAAAAAAAAATAAAAATTGAATAATTTCGCGTACCCCCTGGACATGCGCCGCGGACCCCAGTTTGAAAACCGTGGCTTTACATTACAGATCGCTAATAAAGTAGAATAGAATATAGAATAGAATATATTTTATTAATCCCTTTGGGGTAGGACCCTTGGGGAAATTTGTGCACCAGCAGCAATACAACACCAGTAAAGAGCTACAACAGCAGTAAGAGCTATATAGAATAATATAGAATATAAAATGTAGAATATAATATAAAGTATATACAAAGACAAACATTGCTTTCCAGGTGAATTGTTACATCTAAACATAACATGTATAAATTATTGCACAAAAGTCAGTTATTGCACTGTGTTATTGCACTTCAATAGTGGTATCAGACAGGCTGTACTCCTTCCCTCTCCCCCTCCCCCTCCTGCCAAATTCGGTGTTGTACAGTTTTATGGCTCTGGGAACAAAGGAGTCTCTGAGCCGGTTGGTCCGACTCTTGGGGAGGAGCAGCCTGTCACTGCTCAGGCTTCTCTGTACACTGATGACGGTGTGCAGAGGGTGACTGGCATTGTCCATAATCGCCAGTAGTTTTTTTTAGTGTTCTCCTCTCTGCCACTGTCACCAGGGAGTGGTAATAATATGGTATTATTTATATAATTTCATAGTAACCTTTGTAACCACTTATTACAAGTAATATCCATGCAGTTTCCAGTGCAATTACTCTGCAGTTTCTAGGTAATAGTAATGGTGTTGGTTTTGCTGTGAGAAATACCCTTGATCACTCCATATCTTCACCGGTTGGTGTAGGATATAATGATGAATGCTGGTTGTACACCCCCTGGCCTAATTCTTCGGTCAGAAAGAATGCAGCTTTCTAGAGATTGGGTCTTTATTTCTCATTTATTTTATTTGCATCCAGGTAAATGTGCTGTCATTAGGTTGTGTGGTTTCTAAACAAAGACAAAAATAAAAGAAACAATAGAAGGCTATGTATATATACACATATACACACATACATATACATACACATATACACACAAGTATATATCCATATAAAGATAATTAAAGGAAATAATACTGAATGCACAGTAACAATAATAGGGTGATAAACAGTGCTGAGATGTTCTATAAAGCCTTAAACACACCACCGGATATCATACTACCTTATTTATTATTGAGTGCAGATAAACACAAAGTGTAGTATTTCAATCATAATATTGCTAAGTCACAAACATTCTAGACATTTTAAATACAACCTTAGAGCAGACAAGAAATGAAACAAGACTTAGCCAGGAAATGAAGGTACTTACATATACATTTACGCACAACAGCACTAAGAGCCATTCAAACGTGGCATGAAACCAAGGATGCGGCGACGTGGCAAGGAAGCCTCCGTATGAGTTCGCTATCACACAGCTTACGTGCATTCGGAGCTTCTTAAAGGGGCGGTGCTGCACCTCCTTAAAGGCACAGTATTACATAATGAATGACATAAGGTCAAACAGAAGAAGGCAGATAATTTTGTACAGTTGGGGTCTCGAGATGCCTAACGCTAATGTGGCTCAAAGTAGCTGGTGGCTATGTCAGTCTCATCAAAGCATAGGCTCCAACATTAGTGGTGCGTATGTAACTGAAGGATAGTTTTTACGGGATGCTGGGTCAAACCTTTACTTCAATCTCCCAGGGAGAGCAGCTTTATATCTTGGGCGATTTCAACGCACGTGTAGGCAGAGACCACGACACTTGGCCCACATCACTCGATCATTTTGGTGTTGGGAAGATAACAAGAATGCACAGAGACTTCTGGAATTCTGTTCAGAAAGGCAGCTCGTCATCACCAACACAATGTTTGGAGTGAAAAAAATGTCATGGTGCCACCCAAAGTCTAAACACTGCCACCACTGGACCTGATAATCACCCGTCAACAACATCTGAACAATGTCAAGGTAACCCGGCTGTTCCATAGTGTGGATTGTGACACAGATCCTTCCCTAGTAGCCAGTAGAGTGGAGGTCACACACAAACGCATCCATAGGCGGAGACCGGAGGCCAAGCACCACGTCAATGCCAAGGTAGCCAGGGAACCAGAGAGTAAAGAAACTTTCTCCAGGGAATTCTCTCGCAGAATGCAAGACTGTGCGGCTGGCAGCACAGTGGATCAAGTGTGGGATATGATAAGTAAGGGCATATATGACAGCACAGTTTCCAGCTGCAGAATCAGAAGACAAGCAGGCAAGGACTGGTTTGAGGCGTATGCTGGTCTTCTCATGCCTCTACTCAATGAAAAAAAAGTGCCAGTAAGTTTACTAGTATACAATAGTATACGAGGTATAGTATACTATAGTATACTGTACTTAATTGACAAGCCTTCTATGTACACTCATGAAGAACTTTGCGCCGACATGTGTTTAGACGACAATGTTATGTATGTGCATGTGTAAACCATGTTTTACACCAAAATAGACGTAAACGTCTGTGAACTGTTAGGAACTTTCTGGACCTTAGTAAAATGTTTAACTATGTACGAAGCCTGAGTGCTAAACTGGATGGTTACAGACATTCCTAATCATGCTCTCAGCCCAGTCCACACGCTGGATCACTTGTAACCATAGACGTCATAGATTTTTTTTTAATGGGTGAGATCCAGATGAAATTCTATACAGTTTAACCCTGTCCTTGTCAAACTTGACCCTGTTCATACAGCTGACAACACAACAACTAGACATTTCTAGTTCTACTTGAGGTATGTCATCTAAACAACAGCGTTTCCATGCATGTTGAGTTCCTCTTATGTTTGAATGATGTTCACTGTGAAGGGGTCATAGTCTACTTTTATACAGAAACAATCTGAAAACATAAACACACAAGACATACAAAACTAACAAAATGCCTATGCTTTGTGGAAGATCAACATGAGGACTAACTATGGTGTTGGAATGAACCTATACTAGAACTATATACTGTATAGGGCCCACTACAGGTCATTACCCCCCCCCCTACAGTGAACCAAACGCTCTGCCCCAAATCTGTACTTTCTACTCCTTAAATTTATAGAAATGTCAGAATTTTATACCCTTTTCATTTATAGAAATATCTGTACTTTATATCCTTTACATTTATAGAAATATCTGTAATTTATACCCTTTACATTTATAGAAACATCTGTAGTTTATACACGTTACATTCTCAGAATAGACTGGTTACTTTTCAAACGAAACAGATCTAACAGTATGAAAGTCATTTCAAAGGGAAAATGAGAAATAGTGTGACTTCATATGTCATAATTATGTCTTTTATTTCATAATTTGACTTTTTATCTCACAATTCTGCTTTTTTAATCTCTGATAAAAATGATGACTTTACCATATCCAAAAAGCTGAGTACACAGTAACTCATTTTAAAGGCTTTATTTTGGATACTTATGAAACTTTTATGAAGCTTTTATTTTCAAGGTTCCCTTAAATATCTTTAAAGACCCAAATGCCATGTTGTAAAATTAGAACACTGGGCCTTTGGGGGGTTAAAAACCTATTATTTCATCCATGCCACTTTTCACTTGTTGAATTTTTTTTACTTTTACTTCAGTAAAGCAGTTGAATCAGTACTTCTACTTTTCTTTTACTTTTCTTTTTTCACACCAGTAGCTGTATTTCTACTTAAGTACAGAATGTGATTAATTTTACCACCTCTGCTCCGTATATAGCATGTCTTGCAGTTCTAGTCACATAATCACCAAGGAGATGCAATAGCTAGTAAATATCTTGCCTCCTTTATATTTTTATGGAAATACAGAGTTTTAAATCACTGTGAAAAGGAGTTTGTGCCAAACACTGTGTTCAGAAATGTAACCTGATCTGCTGCTAGGTGTGACAGGTCACATGACCAAGGCAAGCCCCTTTCATCCAGAGATGGATGGTTGCCTGTGTACTCAAATGAAGAAAAGCAGAAAGAGTATTTTCTAAAAGATGAATATCATTGGATTTCATAAATGTATCTATTCATCTGGAAAAAAACATCAAAGCAGTTGAGGGTTCATAGTTTTGCATGAGAGAATCTATTTCAGGCCTTTGGAAGTGTACTGCTTCCAGTGAGTAGTGGGGTGCTGGAATTTGCGTGTGTTTTCATACAGTGTACCATATTTTCTGCACTTTCTGCCATGTATGACACAAAATGGCTGTCAAGTGACGAACCACAACTTGAATTAATCCATATATGAGGCACTCTGTATTATAAGGCGCACTGGTTTCTTTTCTATTTGTTTCCATATATAAGGTGCATTAAGCAAAACAAAACTGTCAAACTTCACAATAACGCTCACCTTTGTTCAAACGTTAATGAGCGTATTCACAATAATTATTCCGCTAAATCAAAAATGTAAAAATGTCCAAATTATGTGATAAGAAAACAAAAATTGTAAGATAAAAAAAGTCCAAATTATGAGATAAAAGGCACAAAATTATGAAATAAGTCAGAATTATGCAATTAAAAAAACAAAATCAGGAAATAAAAGTCATATTTATAATATACAGTATACACTACCACATAAGATGTAATAAAAAAAACCTCTTATTCAGCTAAATCAAATGTTAATGTATTCACAATAATTGTTGTTCAGTTAAAACACGTCAAATCCAACACAATACACTGACTTTTTCTGTTCAGTGAAGTATAGGATGTTTTACTCCATGCTGTGAGTGCCATGTACGACACAAAATGGCTTTCAAGTCACAAAACACAACCTGAATGAATCCATATATAAGGCACTCTGGATTATAAAGTGCACTTTTATTTTCGGCACCTTTTAGTACAGAAATTACAGTACTTGAGTCCATATGTAGTTATGCTGGACCTTTCTGGCCCAAATATAATTTCACTGGGGGCTAGATTTGGACCATGGGCCTGAGTTTGATTTATGTGGACGAAGGCAATAATTCAGATTTGTCTAAGTGCTCATAACGTATGGAAGGACAACATGAGGCAGTAGATGAACCATCTCAGGCTAAACATCCTGACTCTTGGAGCTCCACATTGGACCAGTGCTACATTCTGATTCGGTTTAATTTGGATGAGGATCGCTCAGTCTTACAGATTTGACAGATGTCACTTGACTGAGAACGCCTGAGGCCGTGGTCATAGGTCCCATGGGAAATTATTCTGCAGTGAATATCTACAACCCCCGTCAATTACAGGCTGAGCCTGCTGATAGCGCATAAGCAGTGAAGTTACAGTATTCTCTAAAATGCATCAAAATATCATTGACTTTACCGAGGAAATAAGCTGGTACAAATGTCTTCCATATGATTGTACTTTTATTTATTTGATGTTTTATTTTCTCTGATTGATTGACAGATCAAACAGTCGCAGATTTAGATTGTCTCGTCTTTCCCTCTCTCTCTCAGCCTCTATAACAGGGGTCTCAAACACAGTGTTGAGCAAGCTACTTTGAAAAGGTAATTAGTTATAGTTACTTCTCCCAAAAAGTAACTGAGTTACTTCACTATGTAAGTATCTCGTTACCAGTAAAAGTCACTATTGTGTTACTTGCCCCTGCTACCCCCCACCCCACCACCACCAAGAAAGTAAATACACTATTTGATCAAAAGTTATTGCTCACCTGCCTTGACTCACATATGAACTTCAGTACCATTCCATTCCTAACTCATGAGCTTCAATATGATGCTGCTGCACCTTTTGCAGCTGTTACAGCTTCAACTATTCTGTGAAGGCTGTCCACGAAATAGACATATATACATAGATGCTTCATTGACTGCGGCCACCCACTCAAGTAGAGTGTCTGCAGATCAGCCATCTTGGATCGGTGCCACTCGCTGCTACAGTGCATTAATTCCATGGAGGAATGATGTGCTTGTACAATTAAAAATGTCATAAATCAAATCACTCAATTCTCAAGCAATTTTGATGCAGTTTGGGGATGCAGGTTGGTAGGCAGATAGATGACCGTCCAATGACTGAAAGGTTGGCAGTTTGCATCCCTGCTCTGGCTGTCCACATGTCAATGTGTCCTTGTGCAAGACACTGAACCCTGACTTAAGCTCCCAGTAGGACTGACAGAACCTTAGAAACCTACTGGTGTGTGTGTGTGATTGGATGAATTTGAGGCTAATGTAATGTGTTTTGAGTACCATGAAGGTGGAAAAGTGCTATATACTGTAAGTGCAGTCCATTTACCATAGATATACATAGATAAACAAAACGTTGAGATGTGCTCAGGTTTTATTGACTTTGCATTTACAGCTTTCCATTTGTTTTCCTTGATGGTACTTTTTAAAATGTAAGAAATAAGTAACATTGTAAGGACATTTTCAGCATCAGAAAATGTACTGTAATTCCTAAAAAAGTGTGGCATTAAGTAGCTTTCAAATGCTTATGTGAATCATAGCTTATGTGAATCATAGAAATATGTAATAATATAATAATATATTAGATTACTTCTTCTCAGTTTTTTCTTTGTCCATAAATGATGACATCTTCAAATGATTGCCCTTGTTTTACTGCAAAAAATAATATTAAATTATATAAATATTTACATTTACAAATTATTTAAATTTTACATTTCAGGTTATTCACATTTTGTGAATAATATGAACAAATGTGAACAACTTAAAATGTCAAAAGAAAACTGGACACAATTTGAACCATTTTCTGTTACTTTGTAGAACTGATCACAGTGAACATGTGACAGATCAACAGTACCACAGTGAAGATTTGACAGATCAACAGTACCACAGTGAAGATTTGACAGATCAACAGTACTACAGTGAACATTTGACAGATCAACAGTACCACAATACTTCACAGTGCTATTACTGTCAAGTCACCACATATTGTTTATTAGTAAGGTTTTATTTTTTTAAATCAATTACTAGAAATATCAAGTGACCCCCATTTGAATTCCAGGACGGCCCTACATGGGGTCCTGACCCCATGGTTGAAAAACACTGAATAAGACACTATGAAACTAATGATGTACAAATGCAATTTCCAGAAAAAATTAGATGTTTTATGAAATAGAAAACAATGTGAAATCTGTGCTTTATTAATCTGTTTGAACCTTCATTAAACTGGCAAAAGTACAAAGAAAGAATTTCAAATGGTTTCACTGACCACCTTCATTCTATTATGTACACTCTGTTACATCACTTTTCCTTTTTATTACACGTTTTACTTCTATGTGAACTAAGGAAAGTAATTATTGCACTTTTGCAAGTGGAATTAGTGTCCATTGGTGCAGATCAGCAGACTTAAGATGCTCCATAGACCACAGATTCCCTTCTTAATGACATCATACATTTTCATTTATGTATGTCTTTATTTGGGGCAGTGCATATTCATGAACATCTAAAGTAATTGTAGCTGTATGTAAATATGGCAAATTGTAGGAACAGTGCTCATTTCTATCTGTCATCATTTATTGGTGACCAGAAAGACAACTGGCAAAAGAAAAAAATAAAACTAAAAGTTTAAGGACAATCTACTGGTAGTCACAGGCTTGGTTTTTCTTCATCCAATGTTCAATATTATATAATATAATATAATATAGTATAATGTAATATAAAGGTTTAGCTTTTGTACATTAAAAATTTATCTTGATTGGAAACGGCATAGTGCAGTTTTATTGAAACACATTTTTAAAGTGTTCTTATTTGGTAAATAGCAGTGTTGGGAAAGTTCACCTTGATAAGGAACTAGTTCAAAGTTCAGTTCAAGTTACTCAATATGAATTAGTTCACTTCATCGTTCATTCTTCCAAATTATGAACTAGAAGTTCATGGATCCCAAAATTAACTTTTTCGTTCTTCTTTTTGTTCTTTGTTTGTTATTATTGTAAACTTATGTCGCCAAAATTTGTTCAGAATAATACAAAAATGACATCTATGATAATGCTGTGTTTTGATCCCATTTTATGCCTTATAGCAGTGGTCCCCAACCTTTTTATTACTGCGGACCGGTCAGCATTTCACAATTTTACCACGGACCGGGTGTGTGTGTGTGAATGAATCGGCTAATTCTCTCGTCAGTAAAAGTCAATGGCGAACTCTTTAAAGACCCTAACATGTAAAACAAACCACCTGTCTCACATTATAAGGGTCTGTACATGTGGTCCCGACATTGTCAGACCGAAATATTAAGTGGAAATATGCTTTAGATGTGTTTAAATGACAACCGCGATTTAGCATGTAATATAGCATTAGCATGAATGAATCGGTTAATTCTCTCGTCTGTAAAAGTTACTGGCGAACTCTTTAAAGCCACTAACATGTAAAACAAACCACCTGTCTCACATTATAAGGGTTTGTACATGTGGTCCCTACATTGTCAGGTCGAAATATTAAGTGTAAACATACTCAGCACTTAACAACAAATGATAAGCAGCCAATGGTTGTTATGGTTACAGGCTGTCATTTTCACTCCGAGAGAAGTGGTCATGTGACTATGTAGTCACATCCTGTGACATATATTGTGGAAAAAGTGTTTCCATTGCTCTTTTGCGATATATTACAACATTGAAACATCTGAAAAAACACCTCATGAAAGCGTGAAAACTTTTTTTTCCTCGATTTTTGACTGTTTTTTCAAAATTCAGGTGTTTCCATTACCAGTTTTTTATAGCGATATTTACATTTTGCGAATTTCCAAGGGGGATGGAAATGCAGCTATTGACGTAACTGACAGAATCCGGTCATTTTTCAAAATAAAATATTGTTCAGACCAAAATAAAAATAGAAATAAATAAAAGAAAAGAAATAAATACAAGAGAAATAATTAAGTAATTATTAGGCGGCCTGTGGCCCGGTACCAATTGAGAGCGCAGTTCAATAAATGCCAGAATAACCGCGTTCACAACTTTCCGTTCATTTGGCAAAAGTGAACGAGTCGTTCACGCTCGTCAAAAATATGATATCGTTCATGAACGGTTGTTCAATGAACTCGTTCAGGTACAACACTGGTAAATAGACTCTACTTATATAGTGCATTTTATGCATTGACTAAATTTTATAACTGAAACATTTGTTCCCTGCAGAGGGCAAAATGCATGGATATTTTATCACATTTTTGGTGTTTGATTCTGTATTTTAGAAGAGGTTTTGAATATATTTTGGATTTGTCATTGCTCTTTTTGTTTTAGGTTTTTTTGTGCAATTTTAGTGGATTTTTACATGTTTAGCATATTTTTGTTTTACGAATTTTTGGGTTCCTTAGTGTATTTTTATCTATTTGTGTGACATTAAAGTAAAATAAAAAAAGACAAAACAGTTGACCAATATAGTGATTGATTTATCTAAATGTGTGATTAATGTGATTTAAAAAATGTAATGTAATCGGGCGACATGGTGGTGCAGTGGTTAGCACTCATTCCTCTGTGCCACCCTTGTTACAGGATAGTTTGTAAATATAAATATTTTTATCATTTAATGTTGTTTTTGCACTAGAACAGACAACTATTTTTAGTTATCAATGGTCAGAATGTAATATTATTTTCACATACAAATGAGAAGAACAATTTTTTGTAGGTTATTATGTTATTATTTTACTGTAGATCCCATATATCTTTGTATGGAGCATGAACTAAAATGAAATTGATAACTTTGATTGGAGCCTTTGGCAGGCCACATTTGGCCCCCAGGGTGCATGACTGAGGCCCCTGCCATAAAGTATGTGCACCCATAATAAACCTCTCATATGAAGTCCATTTCCGTCTGGTTTTCCTCATTTGTCTCCATTGTTTTTGTTATGGGGAACACAAAAGAGCTCTGTTATTAATAATGTATGAACCAGACGTGAAGTAGCTTGTACATCAACAGCAGGAATAGTTCTGCATGAACCCGTGACGTGGACTTATTGTTGTTTTTGGTTCTTTTACGTGTCTAGTTCTTTTCCCACAGCACCTGTTTGCACACCGTGCAGATCCGGCGCCTTGAGGCATTCTGAATTTTCTAGAAACATCTGCACACAAGAGACCAATTACAACAGCATGGGGATATGTGACCCTTAAAGAACTGCCATCACAAAGTAGGGGGTTACCAGGAGTTTTAACACAAGGACATTACACAGCTGCAAAAAATGTTTGTCTCTTGCAAGAGTTCATCATCATACACTCTTAGAAATAAAGGTACAGTAGGGGTACAAATCTGTACCCTAAGGTACAATAAACATCAATGCATGTTAAAGAAAATCCAACCTGGAAAAAACACAGCTCATTTCTCAAAAAATATATAAAAACATAGGTATCGTTAGAAAAATTGCAAATCTGTTATCATCGAAAACATTATTATATTATAGCCTAATACAGGGGTGTCCAAACTTTTTGCAAAGAGGGCCAGATATGGTGTGTTAAAAATGTAGGGGGTCCAACCTTGGCGGACGTTCTTTACATATAACAGCAATTAATTTAAATACATTTCAGCGAGCCGTTCTGTGTTTCACATTTGCTTTTTTATTTTAATTTCAGCTATCTTAAGCATATGTTTTGGTTCATTTGAAACATGCATATCAAAATTCAATTGACATTGAAAATTGAAATTAAATATTCAGTTAACTTCACTTTTTTTTAACACTAACTTTTTTTGTAACAGTTGAAGAGAAGTAATTGTACTGTTAGGTGCAAATTACATTTGAAACATAAAAAAAAATATTTCACCATAGCAGTTTAATATTTACAGAATTTTTAAACACAATAACAGAGAAATTGTCATATCAACAAGTGCAGGGCTCATTTAAAATATGACAGTAACTATAAATGTTGATTGGCACACCTCTCTCTCACCTCTCTCTCTCGCTTGGCGACCCGGGGACAGGACGCGCGGTGGTGATGTGCGCACTAGCGGCGCACTCTGATTCAGACTTAAGTCAATGAAAAATGATGACTTGTCCGCATTAGTGTGATGGGTGAAACTGAGATCTGGAGTGCAGGACAAAGGCCAGGTCTGGCTCAAAGGCAGTAGTATTGATGCGCAAGATGTCTTGTAAGTGAGAGTCTGATAGCTGTGCCCTCACATGACTCTTATTTAAGTTCATAACCGAGAATGTCTTCTCACACAAATACGTCGACCCAAACAAGCTTAGCATTTTCTTACCAAATGCTCGAATCTCTGGAAACCTGTCCTTATTCAGCTGTCGGTAAAAGTTGGCGAGAGTAAACTGCTGGATCTCTGCGTCACACTGCAGTAACTACACTTTTCTACACGCGGGCCAGGCATTATTGATTTTATGCGGGCCGGATGAAAATTGACCACGGGCCGCATTTGGCCCCCGGCCCGGACTTTGGACATGTCTGGCCTAATATATACCTATCTAGCATATAGTATGGGCCAGAGGTGGAAAATACTTCAGTAAAAGTACTTTGTTACTGTACTTAAGGGTTAACCCTTAAAAACCCAAACGTTAACCCTTAAAGACACAAAACCTCTCTATTTAACCCTTAAAGACCCAAATGTTAACTCTTACGGACACAAACCTCCATATTTAAAATGTTGAGAGCGAAAGAAATAGGTACATACATACACTTCACGATGCAGAAGCACATGGGCCTCATATTCAACAGAGTTGTTGCTACAGAAGGCTGTGGGTGTACTTTCTGTGTGATCTGTCTGCTGGGGTGTTTGAATATCTGTCCCTTTATAGGGCTACTCCAGATTTGAATTTAAAGAAGGCACTCCTATACTACCTGGAGATGATACTTTGTACATATGGTTCTGTTTCACAGGTGTTCTTAAAGAGGCAGTAGGATGGAAGTTTGTTTCCTTCTGGCTTATTTATTAGTTCTCATCTGCCGTTGCTATAGCTGGTCAAGGCATTGTATTCTATATTACATTAGCCTCACACACACTCATACACCAGTTGGTGCTGCTGCCAGTCCTACTGGGAGCCTAATTCAGGGCCAACCCTTCAGTCATTGGACGACCCGCTCTACCAACTGGCCACAGCCACCCCACAGTTTTCCTTCTCCCAATGTAGCAACATGGAATGATTAAAGCAGAGAAGCAAAGAAGGGGTTCACAACAGGCTCTCTAGTCCCTGCCCCCAGGGACTAGAGACCCCTGATGTCACTGAAAGGGTACAAATGTGTACCCCTCACTGTTTGAAACTAGTTTGTACCTTTTACAGGGCTGAAAAGGTAATTAGCAGAGGTGGTCAAAGTACTCACAGTCTGTACTTAAGTAGAAGTACAGCTACTTACTTAATTCTCTGGTAAAAGAAGTACTGATTCAACTCCTAAACTGAAGTAAAAGTAAAAAAAAAAAAGTGCAACATCTCAATTGTAATAAAGTAAAAAGTAAAACTGCTTTTTTGCCATAAATGCAATGAATGTGTGTGTGTGTGTGTGTGTGTGTGTCTGTGTGTGTTTGGTGGGGGTGGGGGGGTCACAATTGAGATAAAAATTCATCATGAGATTTAAAAAAAGTTAGAAATATGGAGAAATGCATAATTTTAAAAGAAAAAGTAAAAATTATGAGGTTAAAATGTCAAAATTATGAGAAATGACTGATTTTTTTGTACTGTCACAGCTGTTTAATATAAGGAGTATAAAGTACAGATATTTATATAAAAATGTAGGGAGTAAAAGTAAAAATTTGCCAGAAAAATTAATACTGAAGTAAAGTACAGATAAAATAAAGTACAGTCTTTAAGGGTTAACATTTAGGTCTTGTATCATTATGTGTATTGTATTATTTTCTTATTCCTGGTTTCAAGTCATATTGTTTTGATTACCTCTGCCAATGAGTTTATGTTTTTGCCTGTGATTATCTCTCTGTCTCTGTCTTTTCGATTCGGTTTCGATTAAACTTTCAGGATAGCTTGGGAAGAGATCCTGGATTCTGGATCACTTTGAATTTTATGATAAATGGACAATACATTTCAAAGTGATCCAGAATCCAGGATCTCTTCCAGTAAAAACATAACCTCCTTGGTGATGTGCGTTTTATAATGCCTTGTTTGTGGAGTGATACGATAATGAAGCTTATTCTTCTTCTTCTGTAAAGTGCTTTGAATAAAGCGCTATATAATTGTACCTTTTAACCAGGGTACATATTTGTACCTTCACTATTTGTACCATACATATGTACCTTTGAGGGCACTGCTGGTGCAACACATGAGCATCCAGGTTGGGGGCCAAATCCAGTCCGGACCTTGGGACGAATTTGTGAAATGCAAACATAGTTATTAAAATATGAACATTTATTTTAGTTCAAGTTCAATGTGAAGTGGGTCAGATCAGTAAATTATTATCATAATAATCGATAAATACAACTCCAAATTGTTCTCTTTGTAAATGTTAATATTTTGACATATTTTCACTAAAAGTACAATTTTGTCAGAACATGCATATAACAAATAAAAAAGACTTTCACTTTGTTCATGTTATTCACCTTGTTTGAAACGAGTGTTTGGCGATATAAACATTTTCATTGTTCAATTTGACTTCTTTTTCACTCTAAAATATAGAAAAAGTTGATTTATATATTATTATGTTATTATTTCAAATTTAGCTGTACGTGGAACTGAACTAAAATTAATGTGACCCCCATCCCCTAGAAGTACAATTCTGTACCTTCTTTTCTGAGAGTGTACACAGCTGTAATATGTCTCACTAAGAGTCTTTTACACAGTCTTATTTTTCTGTGTTTAGATGTTACTCCCTGTTTCATCCCCCCTTCCTCCCTCCCCTCCCCTCGTCCTCCCTGGGGGCTGTGGTAGGAGTAGTTAAATAATGCACCCTACCATCCACAGTTTCAGGGTCAGTTATTTTTATGTTCCATTAACAGTCCCTCAACTAGGGGAAGAAGTGTAATCAAGGAGTTGAATCTCACTTAAGAACCGAAAGGCACCAATCTGTGTGAGTGCCACAGATTAAAATGGAGAAAGGCCTTACAGCAGCAGCAGCAGTGGGACAGGACAGCACTTTGAAGTATGGGGGGGTTGGAAAAGGTGCCTGCGATTGATTTCACGCAAACAGGTCTGGGAACTTCAAAAGGCTAAAGAAGGTTTTCCTAGGCTTTGAATTTACCACTCAGCCTGGAAAACCAGAGCGATAAGACGAGGGTTTAAGGAAGGACATTATGCTGGAGAACAGAATGTCTGTCTGGAGATGCTCGAGTAGCATTTACGGAAATCTGGCTAGAAATGTTATGGACGCTTAAGTGTTGGCAAACATGAGAATGTCATTTCCACATCCACTCCAAGGGATCGTTTACATAAGGATGATTGTGGCTAAAAATGACAAAATATTTTATCGGAAGTGCCTTTGGTTTACACGGCAACTGTGCTGTCAGGGTTTGAGAATGGAAAAATCTGAAGAGCCCTTCAGTGGAGAGTTCTGAAGACGTCTGTCTCCATTTAAACAGCAAGAAACGTTGACCTTTAAAGACCCTTAAATGTCCACCTTTAACCCTTAAAGATCCTTAAACCTCCACCTTTAACCATCAAATGTCCACTTTTAACCTTTAAAGACCCTTAAACATCCTCTTTTAACCTTTAAAGACACTCAAATGTCTACCATTAACCCTAAAATGTCCACTTTTAGGCACTGTTTACATGAAGACAATTGTGGCTAAAAATGATTAAATATTTTATTGGAAGTACCTTTTGTTTAAACGGTAACTGCGGCGTTGGGGTGTGAAAAGAAAAAAAATGAAGACTGAAAACAGAGTGGGGAGTTTTGAAGATACGCCGCGTCATGTCTTCATATAAACGGCAAGAGATGCCACCTTTGTGTCTTCTGTTTTGATCGTCACTGCATAAACATGGCCTTAGGTGACTAGAGTGCATACGTATGTTATTCAAGTCAAAGTGCAGATACTGATTTCAGCAAATTATGATGTATTTCTACAAATCTGCATGGAGTTGAGATATGGGGAAACACATAAATAAAAAAAAATTTTACTGCAAAAAAACAATACGTATTTTAAGCAAAAATAAAACCCTATCATGAGCCATTATTATTCAATCCATTATTTATTCATCATAACATTCTCATATTCAAAAACATAGGCCCCGTCCACACAGCAACGTACTGGATAGAAAATATATGGCTTCCACCTAGGTAATACACATGCCACACCTCTAGGTGTGCTGTAAGACAGTCCCAGTGGATACACTAGAACAATAGAAGAAGTAAAGTACATGTGCATACTGGCTAATACTGAGGCCAAACACATCCTGGAAATAAACAACAGGAAGGTGTGTGTAGGAGTTTCTGGTGCTCGTCTCATTGGTTTAACATCAGTAGATTTTCCTTCAGTAACACCAGTAAACTAAGCAGTGACTGCAGGTCTGCTACTACTGCTACTCTGGTGTCCTCCATGATGGTAGCTCTGCTACTACCGCTACTCTGGTGTCCGCCATGGTGGCAGCTCTGCTACTACCGCTACTCTGGTGTCCGCCATGATGGCAGCTCTGCTACTACTGCTTCTCTGGTGTCCACCACGATGGCAACTCTGCTGCTACCACTACTGTTATGTCCACCATGATGGAACCTCTGCGGCTACCAGTACCCTGGTGATGGACAATATGCTACCACCACTTCCCTGGTGTCCACCATGATGGAAGCTCTGCTACTACTGCTACTCTGGTGTCCGCCATGATGGCAACTCTGCTGATATATGATATATAAAATCCCAATATTGGGGGTGGCAGGGTGGCGCAGTGGTTAGCACTTGTGCCTCGCAGCAAGAAAGACCCTGGTTTGAACCCCACACCAGACCTTTCTGTGTGGAGTTTACATCTTCTCCTGGTGTCTTACATGGGTTTTCTCGCCAGATACGCCGCTTTCCTCCCACCATGCAGAGACATATACTCATAAATTAATTGGTTAATCTAAATTGCACATAGGTGTGAATGTGAGAGTGATTGTCTATATATGTTCAGCCCTGAAATTAATTGGGTACTCACACAGGGTGTACCCCGCTTTCGCCCAGTGTAGCTGGATTATGCCCCCAGTGACCTCCGTGAGCCTAGTGAGGATAAAGCAGGTTCAGATGAGAGACAGACTCATATAGACATAGATGATAGGTGATTTACTCTGTTTTACTCATCCACACAGCAACACAATGACACCAATGCAAGAGCTTTCCACTCCCTCATCTCTGTATCAATGTATTTTTTATAAACTTTTTTCAACTGGCGAGTATATTTGAGGTTTTTATATTTTCAGCACAAGTGTTCCACAAGTTCACCCCCTGAATAGACGAGCAGTGACTGTTGATATTTGAATGGATCTTTGTTTTTTCAAACGTGATTGTTCGCCTCAAACTGTAACTCCTCTCCCTCATTTTAAATATACCTCTGGATTTTTGGAGCAAGTCATCCATTTTTCACTTTATACACCACTTGTATTGTAATCTATTAAGGCCCTGTCCACACAGCAACATTTTCATGTGAATTCAATACAGTTATCGTTTTGGCCTCATGTCCACATGGTAGTGGCATTTTGGGAGTGGAAAGAGGGACAGCGGTTAGCATTCATGCCTCACAGCAAGAAGGACCCTGGTTTGAATCCCACACAGTAGCTCTCTTGTTTGCTAGAGAGCTACTCCGTCCAGTCTGATGCCAACGCAATATTGAATTTGTGTGTGCATGCACATTTCCTCTGTCATCACAGCTGAGATTTGCCATTTTCAACATGTATTGGTGATTTATCATGGTAATGCGTGATATTGATGTATATACAAGATTGCAGATTTCCTATCATTCGCGAAGTTACCATGCTCTGTGTGGCTTTCTGGTTTGTTTGTTTGTCTGTTATTTCTTTGTAATTTCAATTAAACTTTCAGTAAAGATGTGAGGTGGTCTGGAATAGGTCCCATTAAATTTTGGTGAGGTAGGTCAAAGGTCACAGTCACTAAAAAGGTGTTTTCGCAATGATAAGAGAGAGAGATAGACCACCCTTTTTTCTCAGGTTTCATAAGGCCTTTGTTTAATTAGACTAGAACTGGAAATGGTGTTTATTTCTATTTTTTTCCAATTAACAGTTAGAAATGGTCAAATTTAATTTGAAATCTCATTTTCATTCATTCATACTTGTAGTGTTATATGTGCTGTGTGCTTTTCTGCAAAGAAAGTAGCAAGTCAGTGAATAGAAACCATTCATTGCTCAATGGATATATATATATTTGGGTTTGTGTCTTAGTTCCCCAGCCAAATGGCAATAAGCTATTGTAAAGGTGTGTTCACCATGGTTACATTTTCTATAAACATCTCTGAAACTACTGGTAACAATAATTTCAAATGTTAAATGTAGCTTCCCTAGGTCTTGGAAAAACTCAAACTACAATGAGTTATTGTGAGTCTACCTCACGGCGGCTGTGGTTCAGTTGGTAGAGTGGGTCGCCCAATGACCGAGAGGTTGGCGGTTTGCATCCCGGCTCTGGCTGTCCACATGTCGAAGTGTCCTTGGGCAAGATACTGAACCCTGACGTAGGACTTACCGTAGACCATAGAAACCTACTGGTGTATGAGTGTGTGTGTGTGAATGGGTGAATGAGAGGCTAATGTAAAGCGCTTTGAGCACCATGAAGGTGGAAAAGCGCTATATAAATGCAGTCCATTTACCATTTACCATGAAGGTGGAAAAGCACTATATAAATGCAGTCCATTTACCTCACAAGGGAAACACCAGTTGAGCTGGTTTTGACACTGTCTGACTTTGTATTTACTATGAATGTTATATTACAATGTTTTTAAGTAATAATTGATAATAATATAATAATTGATTATGTGAATAGGGCTGAATCCCATTGCCACAACTTCCACTTCATTTGGAGTGAAATTCAAAAGTGATTAATCTCTCGTAAATGAAGTGACAAGTCATCAATCTTCCCCTACAGATTGGGACACACTTCGGGGGGAAAAACACTACAATGTATGTCACACACTGCTATGTCAAGCTCAAGAGAGTGAATGAAGTCAGATTTTCTTTGCTGGAGGGCCTCGCTGCTACAACTGTTACAGTGTGTAAAAATGCTATCCCTGGAACTTCTACCATTTATGTTGGCTTTAATTATTAATTATTGTTTGTTGAATGAAAGAATAGAAGGAAGAGAAGACGTGTTCTTCTCAGCTTTCTCTCCCTGAGCGAATCAACAGAGGTATGTCTGTTTATTTTGATTCCCTGAAGCTTAATTACAAGTTCTTGTATATCTCAGATAAAACAGCGTCCTACTTATTTTGTTCTTCCCTACTCTGCAAAGTGGGGGTCCAACCATTCTGTGCTTCAGTAATATGCCTAAGTCCACTTCATAAGGTGTCCTGGAACCATCTGTACTCCAGCCTGATACGATGCCAGCTGAACACATCCGTGCCCTGGACCAGGTATAGACCTGGCCCTTATCACACCATTATGCCAATGGAAGTGGATAAATCACCACAAAACCATAAATGTTGGTGCTCTTGGCAAGCCTCTGATCTACACAGCACAGGATCTTCTTATTTACAGAACCACTGGGTCCAGGTCCACAGGTAGAACTTATCTATAGAACCACTGGGTCCAGGTTCACAGGTAGGTTGACCTTATCTACAGAACCATTGGGTCCAGGTTTACTTCATCTACAGAACCACCAGGTTCACAGATAGACCTTATCTACAGAACAAATGGGTCCAGGTCCACAGGTAGGCTGACCCTATCTACAGATAAGGTCAATGGGGCAGCTGTGGCTCAGTTAGTAGAGCGGGTTGTCCAGTGACTGAAAGGTCAGTGGTTTGCATCCTGGCCCTGGATGTCCACATGTTGAAGTGCCCTTGGGCAAGACACTGAACCCTGACTTAGGGCGAATTCCAAGTCCTCCCTTAACCCTCAATCTCAACCCTCAATCTCAAAATGCACGGTCTCGTGAAGTATAAGTGCAGTCCCAATTCCAAGAACGTTTTAATTGAGGGGCAAGTTTGAGGGCTGTATAGCCCTCAATATTGAGATTCTCTGACACCACCCTTGGGAGCAAGGGTTACATAGAATGCAGTATTTGCATATTTTGTTAATGGAGATATAAAAATGACAAAAATCATTAAATTATCTTAGTTTAGGTCAATTTTAGGGCATAACATGTATTTTTTATTTTACAATATTTTGTCAATAACGGCTGGCGTGGACAAGCTAGCTATCGTTTAAGTTAGCTAACATTACAAAAACTGTAATTTTTTGCGGTGGTAATGTAGTTGTTTTATCAAGATAACACCCTATATAACATGCTTGTGCTGATAATGGTATAAAATAAGTGGGCTAATATCATCTCCCGAAGCCGCAGAGTTATCTAACGATAGTTATAGCTTGCGTTTACCTATCATTGAGCTGTGGAATGCGGTGACAGCTGAATATGGTTGTTATTTATACAGATGACTTGTTTGATAGCTCTAACTGAAGGACAGATAGTCCACAACAATTTCAAAAACGTGGACCTGATGTTCCAGTCGATGATAGTCGTGTTTGTGACTTATGATTAAAAAGGCAAATAATAAAGTTGTGTTTCATTTCTGCGTAAAAATAATGGACGATGCCATCACCGTCATAAAAAGTCCTGAGTAGGACCCGCTTACTCCAAACGATCTCAGTCTCCTCAGCAGGTGGAGGCAGTTCTGGCCCTTCTTAAAACAGTTGTTGTTCATCCAGTCTTGTCTGTTGTTAAAGTGAACAACCAGGAACTTGTAGCTTTCCACAAGTTTGATGTCTGAAGTACCAGTGAGAGAGGAGATGGTTTCTTTCTGAAGTCTATCAGTATCTCCTTCGACTCACCGGTATTGAGCTGAAGCTGGTTAAACTCCACCCAGCTAACGAAGTACCTACTGACCCCCCTGTACTTCTGCTTGTTCCCCCCAGGCTAACCAACAATAACAGTGTCATCAGAGAACTTCTAAATGTGGCAGTAAAGTGTGTTGTAATCTGCAGGGTAGAGAGTAAATAAGATGGCAGAGAGCACTGTACCCTGAGGGACCCCTGTGCTGCACAGCACCACATCAGACACACAGTCCCGCAGCCTCATGTACTGTGGTCTGTCTGGTTGTTTTGGTGCACAGGGATTTGGGGCACAAAGAGTATGTGTGCAGGGTGTGTGGGCTCTCTGATGATGTTTTCAGCCCTTTTCCTGGTCCTGCCAGAGTACAGGTAAGGGGACCACCAATGACTGACGTGACTGTCCACTGTAGTCTGCATCTGTCCTTTATTGTAGCTGCCCCAAACCACACAGTGATGGATACACAGAGGATAGATTCAACTATCGCTGTGTAGAACATGACTAAGAGCTCTTGTGGTAGGTCATGCTTATTCACTTGACGTAGAAAATACATCCTCTGTTTTTGAGGATGTAGTTGATGTTTATTCCCCATGTCAGATCCTGGGAGATGTTGGATCCTAAGAAACTGAATGTATATTCAGTACTGATACAGGGCTGTTTGATATAGTAAGAGGAGGAGCCCAATGACAGTGTGTACCCAAACTAAATGCAATAAGTATGGAGTCTGGATATTGGAACAGAGCATAGCACTGGCTTTTATATTTCACAGGTGAACTGAATAAATTATTGAACTGGCACCAAGGCTATGTTTGAAACCACATACTACATACTTCTATACTAATACTATTTATACTCCGTACTGCCAGCTCAGTGATTGGACAGTATGCAAAAGCATCCACAATGTATTGCGCTCCTATCTGAGCAAAAATCAACAGGGTGAAGCTGATTTCACTTGAGGCTTAACTCTTTAACCTGTTAACTCACTCACTGCCATTGACGTATATATACGTCAATTGAAATACTTACGCTCACTGCCATTGACGCATATATACGTCAATCACGGGTGAGGGGCGGGGAGCGGTCTCGCGCAGCCTGTCACTGAAAATCAGACTGGTTTCCAAGTACTCCGCTATTTTAGATCCTCCTGAGCAGATTGGACCCCTAAAATGTCCCGGAACCATGGTGTAAAGCCCAGGTAAATTAAACCGCTCATAATGCTCTGTTATGGGGCAGAATAACGGAGCATGTGCCCCCTCTCAACGGACCGGGGATCAGCGGTCTGAAGCCCCGTGTTTAATCCGCCCATAACGCTCTGTTCTGGGGCTGCATATGAAGGTATAATCATATATTTATATAACATAAAGGTATAAGTCCAGTGTAGACTTAGAAAAATTGCCACTTTGGTTTTGTAGTACCATGCCTCCATAAAAATATTTCTAAGTCCACACTGGAGCATCACCAGTTAAAACTCTCGTTCCTTGTAACGTGGAGGTACATGAAAAAATACCTCCCAGAAAAACGCTAAAACGACTATGCGGCCGGTGTCCCCGTTGACTTTGAATAGGGATGCCCTAGTAACCCCTAAAGAGCAAAATCTGTTTACGTGTGTCAAAGTGTGGACTTAGAAATATTTTTATAGAGGCATGGTACTACAAAACCAAAGTGGAAATTTTTCTAAGTCCACACTTTGACACACATAAACAGATTTTGCTCTTTAGTAGTTGCTAGGGCATCCCTATTCAAAGTCAACGGAGACACCGGCCGCAGAGTGCATTTAGCACTTTTCTGGGAGGTATTTTTTCATGTACGTCCACGTTACAAGGAACGAGAGTTTTAACTGGTGGTGCTCCAGTGTAATAAGAGGCCAGCTTCGGAGGGTGCGTTACCCGTGCAAAGACAGAGGGACATCGGATCCCTTTATTGGATTTATGCCCTCCGAACCTCCAGATCGAAAAGCATTTATGAAGCCCCGCCTCTGAAGGGTCTATGCTCTCCGTTTGTCGGTTCAGCGGTAGGTTCCTTCAACATTGCGGGCTGGTACACGTTAGGTATTCGGGAGAGGAGGACAGGGCTCCGGCCTCCAGGAGAGGATGCGAGACAGAGATGCGCTGTCCCCCTCAGTGGCTCTCCAACGGGATCCGCGAGTGCCAGGCGGTGCCTGGGGTCCGTCTAACCCGGCGGCGGGTTGCGGTCCCAGTCACGGCGGACAGAGCTGACGCGGGTCCGTTATAAATAACTATGTTTCTCCAATCCTGTTCACACACGGCAGTGGGCGCAGTTACAGTTCCGGCGGCGGAGCGCTGGCCCCAGCGGCTGTGTATAACCCCGGGGTGCGTGCTGCTCGCGCGGTGCGCTCTGAGGGGGCGGTGTGTTCCTTTTCCCTGGCCCCCGCCCAGGTCTGTCGCCCTAACCGAGGAGGCCCCTTTCCCGTCCCGCCCTACTAAAGGGCTCACAGGGGGGGGTTGGGGATGCCCTCCTCGGGACCGGCGACTCTCCTGGGGGCCTTGGATTGCCTCCTCCGCCCCCCTCGGATCACCGCACTGCCGCGGGTGGGCTCCACCTTCGGGGCTATCCTAGTTGATCCTCCAGTATAGCAGCATATGCTTGTCCCACAGATTAAACCGCTGAAGGTCGGTAAAGTGAAACTACGAATGGCTCATTAAATCAGTTATGGTTCCTTTGTTCGGTGAGGTGAGTCCCGAGCAGGCGGGGCTCTCTCTTCATGCGTCCGGCTCTGCCGGTTCTGACCCCACATTGGCAGGTGGGGAGTTTGACTGGGGCGGTACGAAGGGAACGTGAGCTGGGGTCTCAGACCATCGTGAGAGACTCAGGGAGAACAGCAGAAGGGAACGTGAGCTGGGGTCTCAGACCATCGTGAGAGACTCAGGGAGAACAGCAGAAGGGAACGTGAGCTGGACATGAAGAGCCTCCATTTTGGTTTTGTAGTACCAAGGGTTTTTTTTTGGGAATATTTCTAAGTCCACATTGGACTTAGAAAAATTCCAAAAAAATAAAAAAAAACCTTGGTACTACAAAGATAAAGGTAGAAAATTTTCAAAGTTGGGAATTTTTCAAAGTATTGTGTGGACTTTTTGTGTGGATATTTTTTCGTTTTGTAGTACCAAGGCTCTGGTTGTCTTACGGCGCCAGTTTAAGGGGTTTAGCCCAAGGAGGGGGCTTAAGTTTGGGGTACCAGGGACCGACTGTGGCGGTCGGTCCCTGGAGGTCCTGTAGGGGCCGGGTGTGTCTAGATTGTGGACGGGGATAGGGAGAATTTTTTCGGGTACAGGTCCCAGGGTTAGACCCCTAGTTCTATGGGGCTCCAGGGGTCCACGCGCCTGGCTACTGTCCCTCAGAATGGGGCCTTCAGGCTGGGTCAAGGCCCGGCCTTTTTACCCCTGGTTCTATGGGGCTCCAGGGGTCCACGTGCCCGGCTACTGTGCCCCAGAATGGGGCCTTCAGGCTGGGTCAAGTCCCGGCCTTTTTACCCCTGGTTCTATGGGGCTCCAGGGGTCCACGTGCCCGGCTACTGTGCCCCAGAATGGGGCCTTCAGGCTGGGTCAAGGCCCGGGGATACCTTCTGGCTGCGCTGGCTGTTCATCTTGTAGCCAAGCATCTCAAGGATTACGGTTGCTGCTGCATACATCAGCTGATTGGTCTCAGTGATGGTAGTGGTAGGGACAGTTTGCAGTGCAGTGTTCAGGTCCTCCAGTAGCGACTGGTCTGGTACTTTGTTATTTAGCCTTGGCAAGCAGGTAGTTTTGTTCCCCCAGGATTTTATGATTCTCTTTCTCAGGTCAGCTGCCCTTGTGTTTAGTCTTTCTGGGGCTTGGTACCCAATCTCGATATTTGGGGGTGGTGGTGGTGGTGAAACCACCCCCAAGCTGACCTGTCGTCCTGGCTCCCCCTTGCCGTAGCATCTTTGTACCGTGGGTGAGGTACAACGCTGTACCTCATCGATCTCTAGCTGTGATAGCAACCTCTTATTGCGGATATTTGAACAGTGAGCTAGGAGCTGTTTCTTAGTCAGTGAGGATGTGGGGTTTCGAAGCAACCATTTCTCCCACATCCTCTGCATGTACCCTCTCTCACTGGGGTTACTCCCGTAGTAACACACCATATATATATATATATATATATATATATATATATAAATATATATAAATGTTTTTTGTTTTTTTCCCGCTTCAATATCATAAAGAATGAAATGATTTATTGTCCTATATATGTACATCATTTACAGGTGTATCAGCTAGGGGCTGGGACCAGGACCAGGGCTGGTGTCAAGCCGGCTGGGAACCCCTGGGGTTGGCGTTTACTGCAACACCGGGCCCTCAGAACGCTGCTGCGGACTTAGACTCCAATGAGCCGGCCGATTACCTAGACCTGTTTGTGACAGATGAGCTGGTGCAGCATATTCGCGATCAGACAAACTTGTATGCTCGTCAGTACTTTGAAGCCAACCCTGAGGTGCTACTACACAGCAGAGGTAATGCCTGGAAGCCAGTGTCAGTCCCAGAACTGAAAACATTATTTGCACTGAGTTTCCTCACTGGCTACATCAAAAAGCCAACCCTTGACTTATACTGGAGTGTAGAGGAAATAGATGCAACACCATATTTCAGCCGGACAATGTCCAGGAACAGATTTCAAATTATATGGCGGTTCCTCCATTTCAACAACAATGCCACACAAAATACTGCTGATAAAATGTACAAAGTCCGCCCAGTGTTAGATTATCTTGTTGGGAAATGCAAAGAACTGTACCAGCCAGGAAAAAACATTTGCATTGATGAGGGCATGATGCAGTGGCGGGGGCGCCTATCGTTCTGAGTGTATAACCCACAAAAGCCGGTGAAGTATGGTATAAAATCGTACATTCTGTGTGATTCTGCGACAGGGTACTGCTTCAACTTGCGGCCTTATGTCGGTGAAGGTAGTACTCTGCCAGAGATAGTGTTCTCTCTGCTTGATTGTCTCCAGGGTCATGGTTATACTGTCTACATGGACAATTTCTATAATTCTGTGTCCCTGTGTGAACGCTTACTGAGAGCACAGACAAACGTCTGTGGAACCCTCAGGAGAAACAGGGGAGAGCCATTGATCATCCAGGATATCAAAAAGTCTGACCTGGGGGCAGGGGAACGAATTGTGCGGCACAATGGGCACATGATGGTGGTAGCTTGGCAGGACAAATGAATCGTGAAGATGGTGACAAGCTGCCACCAAGACAGAATGGAAGGGGTTGATGTGTGGCAGAGGGGGCAGAGACATAGAGTGACCCAGTTTAAACCAGCGTGTGTGATCGCCTACAACTCCAACATGAATGGTGTGGATAAACTGGACCAGAATGTGGCCTACTACCCCTTCATAAGGAGGTCCCTAAACTGGTCAAAGAAGTTTGTGGCTTACATGTTCCAAATTGCCATGTGTAACGCATTTGTTCTTTATAGGGCCAGAAATCCACAACAATGTAAGTCACTTTTGGAGTTCACACGCAGGGTCGTGAGGATGTGGTCAGGGAAGCAGCATGGGGTGCTGGAGGCAGAGACGGCCCCGGCAGACGAAGCACACAATCCCAGAGCACTGTACAACATGGACCCTGAAAGTAGGCTGGATGGCAACATGGCGAGGCACAGGCTGGAAAAGCTGATGCCCACCACCAAGAAGACCAGGCCAACACGGAGATGTCGTGTCTGTGCGCGCAGCGGCCGCCGCAGTGAGACCAGGATGTGGTGTGTTTCCTGTCGTGTGGCGTTACATGCAGGACAATGTTTTACAGCATATCACACACAGAGAAATAGTACACTGATTAGGGCATGTTTATGAATAAATGACTGTTTTTCTATCAAACACCTTGTTTTATGTGTTGTTCTTGTTGTTTCATAGAAGTCTACACTTTCTGTGTTTATAAAGTCATAAAACTCAATATTCTGTGGTTCTTGAAAAATCACTCAAGATTCTTTAAAACTGCTGGCACTGTGAGGCTGGCTGTTCAGAAAATAGCTGGCAGTGAATGAGTTAATCTCTGGGCCTATTTTGAGACTGTTTAGTGGTAAAAGACATGACCAAACTAAATGGAGTATATCTCTGCAATTGTAAGCTCTATGTGAATCATCTTGGTATCAAAATAAAGACTTTTTAGATGCCATCAGAAGTGTAAGCATCAATGTAGATTACACCATTTCAGAGGAAATGCAGATGGAACACAAAATAAATTAAGATATTTTACCCTTGCCCAGAAAAAAAAATGCATTTTATAGTAAATATCACCTCTAGAAAATAATATAACAACATTTGGACAATACCTGTGGAAAAATTCTGTTGCTGAAGTGAAGAAGAGCAAAATTACAGCAGTTGTTATAATGCCTGGGCATTCTCCAATTTGGCGCAATTTGGTACCATGTGTGCCATTTGAGATTTCTTAGGTACCATGTTATAAAACTCATTTAATTTGATTCACATATCATTATGGGTCTTAAAAAAATAGAACCTCGTTTTGAATTTTTAATAAAAATTGCCCATACTTCTGTACAGTGTGTGTAATATGGCCTCAGGAATGCAGCCACCCATTTCATTTACACAGGGGCAGTAGCACTGGCTTACATTGGCCGATATTGTAATCCCCAGACCCAATAGAATTGAGCTTTGGTCAGTAAATACATCTCGATCACTCCATTAGCCAATCATGAGTGACCAAATACATGTGACACACTTGTGACGAATATTTGTTTTGCCCAATCATAAACCAAATCTTGACCCTTAGAGCCCCCGTTCAGTCTGCTATTCAACCCTAAAGTCAACCAGGAAGTCTAATACTTCATTCATAGCTGTTTTATTCTGCTAAATAAAACTTTGTCTAAAGGTAAAAACAATATACACAATACTCTAGAACTATGGACGCTTATGGGATGGACACCATCTTACTAAAGATGTACAAGGAGACACTGTCTGGACCAATCACCAAAATGATAGATGCATCCTTTAGACAGGCCTTGTATCCAAGGGACTTGAAGCCGGCTATCGTGACACCAGTCTTCAAGACAGGAAATGCAACTGAGGTCAGCATCCTCCCGGTGGTGTCAAAGATTGCTGAAAGGTGTGTAGCAGACCAGCTTGTGGCCCATCTAAACAGGTCACCTTATACACTACACCCCATGCAGTTTGGCTTCAGAGCTAACCGTTCCACAGATACTGCCACTTGTTTTTCTATTGAAAATGTAAAATCCATGATGGACAAGGGGGGAGTAGTTGGTGTGGTTTTTCTGGACTTAAGAGGGCATTCGAAACCATCAGCCATGATGTTCTCATCTCAAAGCTGTCACGGTTTAATTTCTCCCCTGATGCAGTTTTATGGATGAAATCGTATCTTAGTAACAGAACTCAAGCAGTTAGGGTTAGACATGAACTGTCTTGTCATCTAGCTAATTCAATTCAAGGAGTATAAATACCTTGGAATCATCTTAGATTCACATTTTACATTTAAAAAGCATGTTAAGAAAGTTACTCAAACAGCTAAACTAAATATAGCAAATTTTAGATATATTAGACAATGTCTGAATATTGAAGCTGCTAAACTGTTTTTTAATGCTATGATAATGCCACATCTGTCATACTGTGTCACCAGCTGGTCTCAGGGCAGTAAGACAACGTTAAAACCTATCCATTCTGTCTATAAACAGGCCTTTAAGGTCCTAGACATTAAACCATTTCACTTTCACCATTGCAGTATTTTGGAAAAATACAACTTGCTGAACTGGGAAAATTTTGTCAAATTTCAAGATGCAATTCTGGTCTTTAAAATTCTACATGGCTTGGCCCCACCACCACTTTCTAATTTTCTGAACTTAAGTAGGAGGCAAACTAGGTCTGCCTCCTCTAATAACCTATTAGTCCCTCTCAGAAAGAGTGCTTTCAGTCAGTCGGCCTTTTCAGTGAGAGCCGTTCACTTTTGGAACACCATTCCATCTCACATACGCAGTGTTGATACATTTCAAAACTTCAAAAACATGTTAAAATCCTGGTTATTAGAGAATCAAGTTTGTGCTCATGATCTTAAACAATTTCAGATAATGATAACAATTTAAATAGTTCATTGCTGCTTTTGTGCTGCCTACCTGCTGCCGATGTATTTGTTGAATGCTTAAATGCTGTTTTCTTGACTTTGTTTGTGCTGCAGGTTGCTGTATGGTTTAATTGTGAGCTGGTGTATGATGTATTCTTGACTTTAGATATATGATTGTTATTGTTTTTTCTTATTATTGGCAATTTACACCTTGCCCAGGGACTACAGTTGAAAACTAGCTTTCGAGCTAAAACTGGCGCATTTACAGAAATGTTGATTAATGTGCATTGTCCCTGTTGAAATAAACTAATAAAATTAAATGAAAATATATTTCTGCATGTTTTTTTCCAAAGTGAGTTGTTTTCTCTAATTTTGTTGTTGGTTCAGCTAATGTTGGTTGAAAAGTGATAAAAAGGGTTCTGTCAGATGCTGAGGAGTCTCTGCTGCGCAGCTAATGTGTATTAGCTCTGTTTAGAGCGATCAGCTGATAATTTAAACATGTTAATTAGTTTCCCCCCTGATTTAATTGATTGTTTTAACTGTGTTTGGTGGTCATAAGAATGATTTATATGAGCTTTTAGCTGAGTGTCCGACCCTTCTGTGGATATGCACCATTAGCATGTTCACAAAAAATTACGAATACAATTCTGTACATTTGTTGCCCTACAGCCTGGGTGCTCCCCAGTTCAGGGGCAGCTGGGAACAAGTAAAGTACATCAGTATATTGATTCCTCTTTAGATGCCGAATGTGGCATTCATTTGTCTAAATACCACCTATTTACAATTTTGTTCAAGGGAATTCGGTGAAACCCTAGCAAGCCGTAGTGCTCACTACGGCATGCTAGGGTTTCACAAAATAAAACAGCCCTTTCCCTTCCTTATACGGAAAACCACAATAATACATCTGGGCTTTTATTTTCTAACAAGAAGCCAATCTACACACGCACACTACTAACTTGACACCACTGTTCACACTGATCTCGTCGCGTTTACAGGATTTGGCCAGTCATGTTCAGATCACCATGCCTTCCCAGCAGAGTCGTTGTCGCCTAGGAGACAGAGAGTGGCCCACCATCTCTGTTACATCATGGTCGCCATTAGGGATGGCAAAATGTCTAAAAATCTTGACCAATCGCTGAGCCTCATTAACCGGTTTAAGTCGGTCCGCGAGAAAAGAAAACAATTGCTTTGCCAGCTCATACACACACAGCCATTACACAACACGGCAAACTTCAGGGCCCAGTCACACAAGGGCTGTTGTAATGTGGCCAGGCCCGGTTGCCTTTTAAGTCCATTATGACCACAATCGAGCCACGCATAGGCGTGGATGCCCATTTGGAAGAGGCGGTCCTGGGCCCGGCTCAATATGCCACGCATGCGCACAGGCACACTGAGAATGCAATGCACGAAATGTAATCATGATATAATCATGTACAATGACAAGCAAGCGACTATATATGTTTCCATACAACAACCAGTGCATCTATATCAACAACAACATGGCTCTTCACTTTTTAAACACGAGTGACACTGCAAGGTCAAGCGATGTTATATAAAAAGCTCATTTGAAACCATCACACATTGAGAAAACATTCGATGTTACAATAAATTATGCTACTAAATATGATGTAAAAAAAAAAATTTGCGATTGCCACCAGCCTGCATCAGTACTGCGCAAATTTTAAGTAGGCCTGTCAGATGGATAACACAACTCATCCACCACACTTTTGGGTTTCAGGGTGGGAACTTGCTGTTCCAGTCTTGCTGTTATTAACTCACATCAGCTTTGTGTTTTATTTACATTTTGAATAAACATTCTAAACTGGCACAAAATGGGTGTAAAACATAGATTAACTGAGCTCTGGGCGGGCTGTGTGTTTGCTATTAATAAATTCTGTCTTTTATTGCTAATGCTCAAATTCATCATTTTTAAAGATATGCTATGGACAGATCACGAAGCTTCCTCTTTATAGTCTACACTACAATATAAAAGCATTTGTGCAGTGGAATGACAGATGCAGGCAGTTTTTTTTTTATTTTACGACTGGATAACGTTGATGCGGTCAACCATCAGTCAAATGGTCGTCGGTTAACATCCAGAGTCACCATCATGTCTGGATTGTTATTAGATGTAAGTGAATGTGATTTATATGTCTTTAAATAATTTATTGTATATTTGAAACTGTTTGAATGTGTAAATCCAATGACAAAATCATTAATCTCACACACCATCTAGCATCAAAACAGGAGGGAAAATCTTTTCCAGCTTCATAAATGCACATCATACAGCAAGAAAGTCATGTGAATTGAATAAATGAAACAAGTTTATTAAAATAAATGTCCACCCTGTCAACGAAGGTAGAACACATTTTTGTGCAGGAGGCTGTACGATCGGATGTCATGTCGTGTTGCATCTTAGGCAACACACTCTATACTCAAAAAGTTTGTAACAGTAGTCGGTAAGTATGCGGTTTTGAACACAGCCTTAAGTGTCAACTCATCTTTGGAGTTTCCAATTAACAAACATGAAAATCCTAACTCCTACAACACTAAATAATGCGTTTGTAAACCACAAAAACCCACAGAATTGGACAAACGTGCACTGGTGTGGACACACATCCACACCCACAGGCTGTGGTTTCTGGCAGCCATATTGGTCATGTTGCAGCCCGATTCTTTAAGCCACAGATTTTCCCTGTTAGGTCCTGACTCTTCTGCAGCTCCAAACAGCTTTCACTCCTGGTGACAAGCCTGTCAATTAATCCAGCTAAAATGCAGCAAAAGAAAAAAAAAGAAAAAGAAGTGGTCCATATCACCCAGGCTCCTGAAAACTGGGATTATAACATAAACCGAGGGATTTTACCCTTCCATATGATGGATTCTTTAACCCAGCTTCATAGCCTGGCTTTTGACAGCTAATTATTTCATTAAACATCTTTTGATGGCTCTTTTCGTTTATCTTTCAATGACTTTCTCTGCTTTAAATCCCACTGACACAGAGAATCTGGTGTTTTCAGGAAGTCTCAATCTGAAGTATTGTCAAAATATATTGGCCCTGTGTGATGAGACTTCAGTTCAACTTGAATTATTCATTCAGTATTGACTTTTTGTCTGTTTCTGTTTGCATATACATGTACTATATGTTTTTGATGGTCTTACCTGGTCTAAAGCCTCTGACAGACCACACTGTGCTACCGACTGTAAATATCCACTAGTCTTTGTCTTTATGTGGACTAACTCAACTGTCTACACAAAAACTACTGGACCAATTTCTATGAAATTTTCAGTTAAGGTGTGAGGAATATATCCTATTATATTTTCATGAATGCAGGTCTAGGTTCAATGTCACCAAAAATGGTGACTGTGAACCATTTTTGCAATGATAAGTGATAGAGCAAATCAGGTAAACTGTGTGCAATGGGGGCGGGGTTTGTTGGGCCAGGCACCACTTGTGTTTACCGTACACACTATACCGTATACATTGGACTATAAATCACATTTTGGGGTGGGGTGGGGTGCATTTTATAATACACCAAGAACAGACATTTCAACATCATCATTTATTATGGTGATTTTTTTTAAATGATTTTTTAAAAATTTCTTATTTTAGAGTGTTTTTATGCAGAGTGATTGTGCCATGGCAAATAATGCACTGTTTGTTTCAACAGTGCATCTGTGATGTATCTTTGAAATGAATATAAAGGAATCTGTCTATCTATCTATCTATCTTGAAAGGCCATTTAGAATTAAAAATAGAATAGAATAAAAAATGGCTGAATAGGTGTACGGTATGCTAATGTAACACATTCAGCTAATGTTACATGATACATAAACAGTGAACTGAGAACGCGCCTGGTATGTTAACGTAACATATTAACAGTTATTCAGATAACTATAGCAAAAAGAATATCCTCATGCTCAACAGTGTCCTCTGGTTGTCAGTGTGAAAATAACATGCTAAATTATATAATAATGTGTTAATGACTTCACATATAAGTCGTACTGGAGTATAAGTTGCACCCCCAGCCAAACTATGAAAATACTGTCACTTATAGTCCGAAAAATACGGTAAATGTCAGCGTATGGTTCGAGCTGATAGGTCTGGACCCTGAACCTGCCAGATAGCCTGGATTTGTGTAGAATTAATTTTTTTATTCACCATTCCAACTTTCCAGCGTTGCATTCTGTCATTAACTTGACTCTTCCGTCCTCGTCCAGGGAGCTTAGCCACACTTCCATGGGTTTTAAAGTTCTTGATTATATTAACGACAGTGGACAAAGCGACTTCCAGATCTCTTGAAATGCTCTTGTAACTATGAGATTGTTCATATTTCTCCACAATTTCACTTTTTAAGTCCTCAGATATTTCTGGAAATTAAAGTTTTGTCCTTTATACATTCTAACATGCTTCAGGTGTGATGTCTGTATTGTTAGAGTAGGACTTACCATAGACCTTAGAAACCTACTGGTGTATGAGTGTGTGTGTGAATGGGTCAATGAGAGGCTAATGTAAAGCGCTTTGAGCACCATGAAGGTGGAAAAGCGCTATATAAGTGCAGTCCATTTACCATTTAATACCAATGCTTTGCCACAGGATATTTTATGCAACTATCACACGCTTGAAATTAAATGATCAACCCATACTTTTCAAATGGTCAATAATAATATGTCAGTTTCAGCATTTTTCTTCTCCTTTTTTGTGTTTCTCTTATGAAGCAAAAATATATTTCTCTAACTAACTATCAATATATTACTGCCTTAAATCGTCATCTGAACCCACTTTATCCTCACTAGGGTCACGGGGGTCTGTGGGGGTCCAATCCAGCTACAATGGGCGAAGGCAGGGTACACCCAATTTAAGACACCAGTTTGTCACAGGGTTGAACATGCGTATATAAACACATTCACACCTATGGGCAATTTACGTAGATTAACCAATTAACCTATCAGTGCATGTCTTTGGATGGTGGGAGGAAACCAGTGTACCCAGAGAAATCCCACACAAACACAAGGAGATCATGCAAACTCCACACAGAAAGGTTTGGTGTGGGAATTGAAACAGGGTCCTTCTTTGTTGTGAGGCTCGAGTGCTAACCACTGCACCACCGTGCTGCACTCTGCCTGAAATTGAACATAAAACTATGTATATAATACAAAGAAAAATATATAGTGTCACTATATTACAATGTAGTTAAATATACATAAGGAATTGCCGCTATTGAGACATATGACAATATATGTACTTATATCTTTATATATATTTAGTAATACACTTCATTCATATATATATGAATATATATATATATATATATATATATATATATATATATATATAGGCTGTGTAGAGAAGCCCCTGAGACAGTCCAGCACACCACAGCAGGGTGTAAGATGCTGGCAGGCAAGGCATACATGGAGCGGAATAACCAGGTAGCGGGCATACTGTACAGGAACATCTGTACAGAGTATGGACTGGAGGTCCCAGGGTCAAGATGGTAGACCCCCCCCAAAGGTGACAGAGAACAAACAGGCCAAGATCCTGTGGGACTTCCAGATCCAGACCGACAAGATGGTGATGGCCAATCAGCCTGACATAGTGGTGGTGGATAAACATGGAAAGTGGTGGTGGTAGATGTAGCAGTCCCCAGTGATAACAACATCAGAAAGAAAGAACACGAGAAGCATGAGAAATACCAAGGGCTGACCCAGCGGCTGTGGCTCAGAGTGGGTCACCCAATCACCGAGAGGTTGGCGGTTTGCGTCCCATGTTCACATGTCAAAGTGTCCTTGGGCAAGACACTGAACCCTGACGTAGGCTCCCAGTAGGACTGACCTTAGACCTTAGAAACCTACTGGTGTATGAGTGTGTGTGTGTGAATGGGTGAATGTGAAGCTAACGTAAAGCACTTTGAGCACCATGAAGGTGGAAAAGTGCTATATAAATGCAGACCATTTACCATTTACCCCCAAGCTGGGAGAATGGCTCTAGCAGATACCAGGAACAACATCACAGATCTCTGTACAAAAGAGCGTATTGCTAGGAACAGCTAAGATCCTGCACAGAACCCTAAGGCTCCCAGGCCTCTAACACACACAGTGGTACACTAATGAAAAATCCAAGTTACAAAAACCTTTACCTCAATTTTTTGTCTCTGAGTACGAAAGAAAATTCTATTCACGAAACAAAACTGAAACCCCAGAGATACTATGTACATTACTGTACATACTGTGCGTAATGTACGTAAATATGTCATGTAGGTACTGTATATAGCATCCCATTTGCTATGAGGGAGTTACCCATAATGCTTTTAGTGAGCCTTTGACCCACATTCATCGATCCGTGATCTGTACCTGTTCCGGCCCAGCATTAGGAGCCATACATAAAGGACAGAGCCTCCAAGTGTGCCCACTGAAACCCTACATCAGCACGGATTCATTATTCATCCTGAGCCTAAAGAAAGCGATTCCTGTTGCGAATGAAAAAAAGAAGCAGACTTCGTTATCAATAGTAGTGAAACTGTCATGACCTCCGCTCCGGTGACCTTTCCCCCAGTGCTCATCCACACTCACCTGGTCCCGCACTGCGCAGCTGCAAGCCGTTCCTCATCTGTGGCTATAAAAGCAGTAAGGCTTGCAGTTGCCAGTGCGGGACCATTCAGTATTGTCACCTTCATAACCCGGACAACTTTCACCATCTCCTCAATCACCATAACCCGGACATTCATCATCACCACGGACTCTGGTCGTTGTTCCCAGGTTTTGTCTGTCTTGTCTTTGTTTCTTACTTTTGTTATTGAATTATTTTTCCCTTCAGCACTGTGCAATGGAGTCCTCATTCACCTCACCCCGATCCTGACAGAATGGTCCCGCCAACCATCTGGACTCCGCCAGTGCTGAAGGGACCCTTTTTGTTTTAGTTTTCCCTGGTCTGTTCTGTCTAAAGTCTGTCCAGTCTAGCGTTCTGTTTATCTGCCCAGCGTTCTGTGTATCTGCCCAGCGTTCTGTGTCTCTTCCTAGCGTTCTGTGTCTCTTCCTAGCGTTCTGTGTCTCTGGCTTAGCGTTCTGTGTCTCTGGCTTAGCGTTCTGTGTCTCTGGCTTAGCGTTCTGTGTCTCTGGCTTAGCGTTCTGTGTCTCTGGCTTAGCGTTCTGTGTCTCTGGCTTAGCGTTCTGTGTTTCTGGCTTAGCGTTCTGTGTTTCTGGCTTAGCGTTCTGTGTTTCTGGCTTAGCGTTCTGTGTTTCTGGCTTAGCGTTCTGTGTTTCTGGCTTAGCGTTCTGTGTTTTTGGCTTAGCGTTCTGTGTTTTTGGCTTAGCGTTCCGAGTTTCTGGCTAGCGTTCCGAGTTTCTGGCTAGCGTTCCGAGTTTCTGGCTGGCGTTCTTTCGTGTGGCTATTGTCTTTTCGTCTGGCTATTGTCTTTTTCGTCTGGCTATTGTCTTTTTCGTCTGTCTATGGTCTTTTTCGTCTGTCTTTGGTCTTGGTTTGTTTTAGTCTGTCGTTGGTCTTTTCTGTCTGTGGCTGTCCCTACCTGTTGCCCGCTGCCCGTTGCTGGCTTCTGTCTCCTGTCCCTGCCTATTGCCCGTTGCTGGCTTCTGTCCCCTGTCCCTGCCTGTTGCCCGTTACTGGCTTCTGTCCCCTGTCCCTGCCTGTTGCCCGTTGCTGGCTTCTGTCCCCTGTCCCTGCCTGTTGCCCGTTGCTGGCTTCTGTCCCCTTTCCCTGCCTGTTGCCCGTTGCTGGCTTCTGTCCCCTTTCCCTGCCTGTTGCCCATTTATGGCTGCCTGTTACCTGTCTCTTCCCGTCTCTGCCTGTTGCCCGTTGTTGGCTTCTGTCCCCTTTCCCTGCCTGTTGCCCGTTGCTGGCTTCTGTCCTTGTCCCTGCCTGTTGCCCGTTGCTGGCTTCTGTCCCCTGTCCCTGCCTGTTGCCCATTTATGGCTGCCTGTTGCTTTTCTCCCCCTCGGATTTCCCCTCTCTTCCTTACCCCGGGCCTTTTTGCCGTGTCTGGCCGGGTTTCGCCCCGGACCCTTTTTGCCGTGTCTGGCCGGGTTTCGCCCCGGACCTTTTTGCCGTGTCTGGCCGTGTTTCGCCCCGGACCCTTTTTTGCCGTTTCTGGCCGGGTTTCGCCCCGGACCTGTTCCCTTGTTGCCCCCATGTCGGCCCGGTCCTTTTGTTTGATCGTTTTGTCCTGTCTTTGTCCAGTGCCTTGTCTCTGTTCTTTTTTGTTGCTCCCTGCCAGAGTCCGTGGTGACCCCACCCTATCAGTTTTGCTCCTGTTACCAACCCAGTCCACTCAGACCACTCAGTTCTGAGGGTAATCCGCCCAGGGGGTTTCCACACCGCCCTGCCTAGAGGGATTCCAAACCGCTCTGCCCAGAGGGTACTCCGCCCAGGGGGTTTCCACACCGCCCTGCCCAGAGGGATTCCACACCGCTCTGCCTAGAGGGTACTCCGCCCAGGGGGTTTCCACACCGCCCTGCCCAGAGGGATTCCATACTGCTCTGCCCAGAGGGTACTCCGCCCCGGGGGGTTTCCACACCGCCCTGCCCAGAGGGATTCCACACCGCTCTGCCTAGAGGGTACTCCACCCAGGGGGTTTCCACACCGCCTTGCCCAGAGGGATTCCACACCGCTCTGCCCAGAGGGTACTCCGCCCAGGGGGTTTCCACACCGCCCTGCCCAGAGGGATTCCACACCGCTCTGCCTAGAGGGTACTCCGCCCAGGGGGTTTCCACACCGCCCTGCCCAGAGGGATGCCACGCCGCTCTGCCTAGAGGATACTCCGCCCAGGGGGTTTCCACACCGCCCTGCCCAGAAGGGATTCCACACCGCCCTGCCCAGAGGGTACTCCGCCCACGGGGTTTCCACACCGCCCTGCCCAGAGGGATGCCACACCGCTCTGCCCAGAGGGTACTCCGACCAGGGGGTTTCCATGCCGCCCTGCCTGGAGAAATACTACTTAAAATTTATTTTTTTTTGAGCTCTGGACAATGGGGGGATGTCTTTGTTTTTTTTTTTTTTAGGGGCGTCAGGAGCCGCCCCTTAGGGGGGGGGGGTACTGTCATGACCTTTCCCCCAGTACTCATCCACACTCACCTGGTCCTGCACTGCGCAGCTGCAAGCCGTTCCTCATCTGTGGCTATAAAAGCAGTAAGGCTTGCAGTTGCCAGTGCGGGACCATTCAGTATTGTCACCTCCATAACCCGGACAACTTTCACCATCTCCTCAATCACCATAACCCGGACATTCATCATCACCACGGACTCTGGTCGTTGTTCCCAGGTTTTGTCTGTCTTGTCTTTGTCCTCATTCACCTCACCCCGATCCTGACAGAAACAGGAGATGATTTGGGCAGCCATCACTCCACCAGCATGAACAAAATACATGCTGGCGAAATCCCAGAATTCATGGAAAAAAAACACCCCGAAAACATGTCCACGAGGCGTGCCATCACCCACGCCGATGACGTATATGCCCTGTGCACCCCAGGAATATCATAACAAGTCTTCAAAGGCAATCATCTCTGCATCTACACCCCACCAAACATTCATCAACAAACACAGCTGAAGGCAAAAGTGTCAATCAAAACAACCACAATGGTATGGAAATTACCCGCATGTCTTTTTCATTTCAATGGTTTAATGCAGGGGCGATTCTAGCATCTAACCTTTAGGGGGGCTCAGCCCCCAGTGCTGACAGTGGCACCTGTCTTGAACGAAAGAGTTGAATCGATTTCTAAACTTTTTTTCTTTTAATTGACCAATAAACTATCATCTACCATCCACAAGCACTGAAATAAAGATTTATCTTACAAACTTACAAGTTCCATGTCAATGTATAGGCTTATTGCATGAGAAAAAAAATGTCTGGTTCTGGGATGTTCTGGTGAAGTGTGGTGGTGATAAGGTGGCGAGGAAGAAAAAGACCCATAGACCACTAGGCTGTTTGTGGTTAGCTGCTACTGTGTTAGCTCACTGCAGATCAACTCCTGGCCTACTCACACACATTGGTACTCAAATGCAATAATTCCTCTAAAGCAGGCAGGGAGAAATTTAACATTTAATGTCCTCACTATTTAATAATAACAGGTGTCTGGATAAAATTCATACAAGAAAAATGTACAGATGAATAGTATACTGTTCAAATATAAATAAACATCCATACTAACTCTTAAAGGTCTTTAATTTGGACTAATTGTGATTCAAACTAGCCAGACATTATGAAGACCAGGTCTTTGCCCAGAGGGGGGGTCTGGGGGGCCTCCCCCAGAGAAAAACTGATTTCTTAAATGTAATTTTCTGTATTTTAGTGCATGTTAAGGTGACCTGTTTGACAAATCCTAACCTCTTGACATAGATATAGAACACTATACAGTATATCAACATGTCCAGCCTCAGGTGCCACAGCCGCCATCTTGGTACAAGGTCCTTATGTTTCTCACACTATTCAATTCAATTCAATTCAATTTTATTTATAAAGCCCTAAATCACAACAAAGTCGTCTCAGAGGGCTTTACAAAAACATAATCAACTACAGAAATACATGAAAAGTCCCAGGCATCCCCTGTCCTTAGACCCTCCTTCTCGGCAAGAAAAAACTTCCAAACCCAGTGGGAAAAAGAAGAAATCTTGAGGGGAACCACATTGAAGGAGAGATCCACTCCCATGGACGGACAGGCTATAGATGAACGTCCATGTATAAATGCAGGAAGGGGAGCTGGTCCAGACAGGCAGGGGCGGTGGTCCGGGGTCACAGGTCAGCACAGGCGAGATACTCCAGATCCTGTCGTCCATGGCTCCCGTGCAAGCACTGTCAGGAGAGCCACCACTCCCCCCAGGGGGAGAGGGGAGAAAGGGGACACCAGGTGACTAGTCATGAACAGACTTGGTAAGAAAGATATGTTATAAAAATTACAGAAACAGATGTGAGGAAGAGAAAGAGAAGAAAGAACTCAGTGTCTGTACTTCCCCCAGCATTCTAACTCCTAGGGCAGCCTAGAATGAACTGTGACTCATACATCATGTATACATGATATATGAGTCACATAATTTTTAACTAACCTGACCATAGGCTTTCTCAAACAGGAATGTTTTAAGCCTAATTTTAAATGTAGAGACTGTTTCGGCGTTTTTAATATTAAAGGGAAGCTGATTCCATAAGACAGGGGCCTGATAACTAAAGGCTCTAGCTCCTACTGTACTTTTAGAAACCCTAGGAACTTTCAGTAAACCTGCATTCTGAGAACCAAGGGTTCTATTGGGTTGGTACGAAACCAGATCATCTTTAAGATAAGAGGGGTATACGTGGGTATACTGCGCTCGCCTGGGGCCGGTGCGGTGGGTGTGCGGGATGCCTCCCTGTTGGTGTCGCCGGGCCCCACCACACTGCCCATTTTTTGCCCTCTGGGCTCACATCGGTTCCCGGCCCCATTATCTTCTGGCTGGCTCCCAGTGGCGGCCCGCGTCATGATATGCTGGGTGCCGCCCCTTCGGTGGGCCGCTTGGCCCCTGTGTCTGGCCTCCTGGCTGTGTGGGGCCGTTGGCCCCCTCGGGGGGGGGGGGGGGGGGGGGGGGGGGGGTCGGGCAGGTCGGGTGGGGGGTTTGGTGGGGGCTGGGGTGGGGGGGGGGGTGGGGTTGGGGTGGGGTTGGGGGTGGCGGGTGGGTCTTCGTGCCCCGGGCCATCTGGGTCGGCCTTGGTGTGCTGGGGGGGTTTGTAGCTGCTCCCTCTTGCTCCTCGGGTTTGCGTCGTTCACGGTGGCCCGGCGGCTCTCTGGGGGCGGCACCCTGTGGCTCCTACGACCCGGGATGAGGGGTGCCCTGTTAGCTTGGCCCTGCCTTGCCGTGATTGCTGTTCTGGGCTTCGGGGTCCTTTGCACTTGCATGTTTGATCGGGTCTTGCCAGCTACTGCTGAGTTCCATTTCAGTGAATGATGGGACCCGCCAGAATGTGCTGAGAATCTCTCCAGGATTTCTACCCTAAACTCATTCTCTTCTTGCACTGGTGTCCCCCTCTGGCTTGGGCCCATACCATTAATGGTTTTATATGTAAGGAGGAGGATTTTAAATTTAATTCTAGACTCAACTGGAAGCCAGTGAAGGGTTTGGAGCACAGGCGTGATGTGTTCTCTTCTATTTGATCCTGTTAATAATCTTGCTGCTGCATTTTGAACCAGTTGCAAGCTTTTTAGGGAATATTTAGGACATGCTACAAGTAAGGAGTTACAATAATCTAATCGTGATGTAACAAATGCATGAATTAATTTTTCTGCAGTCGTTTTAGACAGAATATTCCTAATTTTGGCTATGTTGCGCAGGTCAAAGAAGGCTGTTCTGCAAATTTGTTTGATATGCATTTTGAATGAAAGATCTGGATCAAATAAAACTCCTAAATTTTTAACTGTGGCACTGGGTGTTACACTTAAGTTGTCCAGAGTAACTATCTGGTCAGTTAGGGAGTCTCTCGCATCTTTAGGACCAATTATAACGACTTCAGTTTTTTCAGGGTTCAGTAAAAGATAATTGGCACTCATCCAAATTTTTATGTCTTGTACACAAGTACTTAGTTTATCTATTTGCCTGGTCTGATCAGGTTTAATCGATAAATATAGCTGTGTGTCATCCGCGTAACAATGAAAATTAATGCCATGATTTGTAATGATGTTACCTAAAGGGAGCATATATAGTGTAAACAAAATAGGCCCAAGGACTGACCCTTGAGGAACGCCCATAATTAACTCTGGAGGACTGCGATGATTGTTTGTTGATGTGAACAAATTGGTAGCGATTAGATAAATATGATTTAAACCAGCAGAGGGCTTCTCCTCTAATATCTATATCATATTCTAATCTGTGCACTAAGATACTGTGGTCAATGGTGTCAAAGGCTGCACTAAGGTCTAATAACACCAGGACCGATATTAATCCGATGTCAGCGGCTAATAATAAGTCATTAGTAACTTTAACTAACGCCGTTTCAGTGCTATGATGGGCACGAAAGCCAGACTGAAACTGTTCAAATAAACTATTATCTTGCAGGAATTGGCACAGCTGTTTAACTATTACTCGTTCTAAAACCTTTGACAGGAAGGGCAAATTGGATATAGGCCTATAATTGGCTAAAATGTCAGGATCTAGGGTAGGCTTTTTCAGAATTGGTTTAATAACAGCATATTTAAATGACTGTGGCACATATCCAGTAATTAATGAAGTGTTAATTATATTTAGGACAGTGCTAATAATTAGGGGCAGAATCTCTTTAAAGAGTTTTTTGGAATTGGATCTAATAGGCAGGTGGCTGATTTGGAAGACATGATAATAGATATGACATCAGTTTGGTCTACAGTGGTGAAATTATTTAGTGTTACAGAGGGATTTATAAAAAGGCCTAGGTTTGAAAGCGCTACTTTTTCTGATCTAATATTTGGGAGAAATGTGTCTATTTTCTCTCTAATAGTTGATATTTTATTGTTAAAGAACTGCAGGAAATCATCAGGATGGAGCGTGGATGGAATAACTGGTTCCACGGAGGTGTGGCTGTTTGTCAGTTTGGCTACAGTACTGAACAGGAATCTAGGGTTATTCTTGTTTTCTTCTATTATGGATGAGTAATATCTAGTTTTGGCTGTACGCAAAGCTTGCTTATACTTTATTAAGCTATTTTTCCAGGCATTGAGAGAATCTTCTGAGTTGGATCGCCTCCATTGCCTCTCTAATTTACGTGTTGCTTGTTTAATGGAGCGAGTGTCAGCGTTGTACCATGGGGAGGTTAATCTAATCTTAGTAGTTTTTAACTTAAGAGGGGCAACTATATCTAACGTAGTTTGTAGTGTGAGCATGGTACTATCGACTAACTCATCACTTATACTGGGACTAAATGTGTCCTTTACATAATCACATGACACAGGCACAAATAGTGACTGAATTAACTCTTTATACTTTGAGACAGCACGGTCACATAGTATCCTTTTCATTTGCGTTTTAATCACTGAGGTAGAAATATCCTCAAACAAAACCTGGAAGGTCATTAAAAAGTGATCTGAGAGTATGAGATTATGGGGAAAAACGACGAGGTCATTAATTTCAACACCAAGTGTTAAGATCAGATCGAGAGTATGTCTGTGAATGTGGGTTGGTTTATTAACATTTTGGATAAAGCCTAATCCGTCTAGTAAATCACTAAATGCATTACTAAGAGAGTCAGCGTTGTTATCGACATGTATGTTAAAATCACCAACTATTATAATCCTATCCCAGTTCAACACTACACTGGATAGAAAGTCAGAGACTTCTAATAAAAACTGTGAATAAGGGCCAGGAGGGCGGTAGACTATGACAAAAAGGACTGGTTTTTGGTTTCTGCAGTTGGGGAAAGTAATGGATGAAACTAGACTTTCAAAGGAATGGTAAGTGGGATTAGTTTTATGATTAATTTTAGGGCTAAGACCTAAACTGGGAAGATATTGTCAACTGATGATCAGGCAAGAAGTGTTACCCCCATATAAAGATGGCACTGATTAAACTGAAACATTCATTCTAATTGACAGGGGTAGTCAATATAATGTGTTCTATATCTTTGACCCCGTGACATGAAGATAAACACTTTTAAATAAAGAGACTGAAAGGTTTCCCATTAAACAAAGTTTCCTTGTGGGAAACAAGGAAACTTTGTTTAATGGGAAGAAAATGTAAATGAGTCCATATTTAATGTACATATTTAACACTGACTAAATATTAACACAATATTATGAATAAAATAGGAGAATGTAGAAATGTAAACTAATGATCAGGGCTATAATATTTTGGATTTTTCATTATAGTTTTGTTTTAGTTAGTTTGGACTTTTTCCCTCTAATTCAGTTAGTTTTAATGTGTCTTTTGAGCAGGTTTGATAGTTTTTTTCTGAATGCTTGGTTTTAGTTTTTTCATATATTTTATCTTCCTCACCATCCTATTCAAAGAAAAGTGAGGTGTGGATCAGCTGGGTCAGGTGGAGGTGGGTTATTGACTGAGCAGAGACATAAACATATAGACAGTATGATGGATAAACTCCCTATAGCAGGTTGGGGGTATGGTTGAGTCAATCTTTTGATGTAGGATTGCTGCCCAAATATCAGTTGTAATATGTGTTGTTTGGAGCGGAGTACACGGGTGACTTTTTTTGCCAAGATAAAAAAAAAAAAAAAAAGATCCGGCAATCCGGGCATAAATCCCCAAAGCCATGCCCCCTCTCCGCAGATGATTCTAACCCTGTTGTCAGAAATGGACAAGAGGGTTTAACATGTAAAGCAACAGAGTTCTAACCTGATTTGTCATGTGGCTGCGTTAGGCTATGCTCACCAACAGTCAGGGTAACGGAGTTCAACATCTAGTAAATAATGTGTGTGTGAACTGTCCCCATGAGCACCTGCACAGTACACACTATTATGACAATGCACTTTATGCTGAACAATATATCTATTTTTAACACAAATCAATGTTTGCAAACATGCAACTTTAATGTATGTGTAATAAAGGGGTACGAAGATATTCATTGCGGACGGGACATGGCAAAGTTAAAATTCTACCAAAAACAACTTTTATAACCGATAACTTCTCACGCAGGTCACATTTTCCACACTGAAAGAGGATATAAATATGCATAACGCAGTTGTTCACTGCAGAAATCAGCACAGATGCATACTGCTACATACAGCTAATTTTAGATCAAAAATGACCAAGCCTAAATGGCGGTTGTTCACAATGGCCAGTTGTGACAAAATTAGATCAATGATGGTGAAGGTGGTTTTTATAGTTGTCCACAGACCAGTGAACACTACTATTGCATTTAATTGTTCACTAATTGTAATGGCACAGGCTTACCTTCACATCTTACTCTCACTCATCTGCTGTGGAACCACCATCAAATGTCCATTTGTGAAAACAATCAGGGCACGAATGCGCAAACCAATCAGAAAAGATTTTTCATAATGCATTTTTTTCTTTTTTTGAAGGGAGCAACCAAGGGGTGCTGAGCAAATTTTTAGGGGTGCTGAAGCACCCCTAAAAATACCCTAAACTCGCCTCTGGTTTAATGTTTAATGTTCAGTCAGTGAAGACACATTTCCCCACTGAGACCAATAAATTAAATCTAAATCTACCTTTTCTTGTACTTTTGACACATATTTCATACAAAATTGGTAAATTTGTATAATTTTTAGATGGTTTTAGGGGTAATATTGGGGGCCTTGACACAAATCAGCCCTTTTACATGTAAAATGCAACTCTCATCTCGTCTCACCCTCTGAACCAGCTTTATCCTCACTAGGGTTGAGGGGGTCACTGGGGACCTAAGCTAGCTACAATGGTCGAAGGCATGGTACACCCTGTATGAGTTTCCAGTTCATCACAGGGCTGAACATATATAGACAAACAATCACACCTATGGATGAGATGGATTAGATTAACCAATTAACCTGTCCTGTCTTTGGATGGTGGGAGGAAACCGGAGTACCTGGAGAAAACCCACGCAGACACGGGGAGAATATGCAAAGTCTATACAGAAAGGTCTAGTGTGGGAATCAAACCAGGGTCCTTAAAATCAAGATAGTGACTCCAATAATTTAAGAAAGAAATGTTTTGTTTTTTTTTCTGGAAAAAGATGGTTTTGTCCATGACTGTATAATGTGATGTTTTATATTTCAGAATAACTAAACTTTTTTTTAAAGGTATGTTTTTTGTGCTATTTTCAGTAATACTCTAACACTCTATGGGACCTATTAAGGAAATAAAAAAAGACCTTTGATTTTAAGTGTATTAAGGCATAAAATAAATTGCCTACGCTCACTTTATAAAATTTACCTTGACCTTTATTTTGGGTATAAATGACTTTGTCCCATTAGGGTATATATTTTTATATTTTTTCATGAATTCTTAATGTAAAAAAACAAAAAATTGATAAAAGGACAATGTCTTCATTGTCCACGAACATATTTGACTGAAAAACACAGAATGTTTCTAAAATTAAAAAAAAAACATAAAAATGTTCATGTTAGTTATGAATTCTGAAAAGTTGAAGAAAATAAGGTTGAATGGATGACTACAAATGAAATATGGTTCAATCCAAAAAAATCCAAAAGTAGTGCAGTTATTTAAATTCTAAACTCTTTAAAATTCATGGTACAATATGATTGGTTTGTATTATTTTTTAAAGCAATTTTTAAGCATAATTTATAAATGACATAGTCCCATAGAGGGTTAAATAAAATAAAAAATATGAAACTGTGCAGTTGTAAAATGAGTTGATATGCAATTTGTAAGAGTACCAATGGATTTTGACATTTTGTCTAAAGTAGACTTACAAAACAGTCAATGGTAAAATGAATGATCAATATAAATTTCTGCCTGACTTCAACAATCATCACTATTGTGTTATTTCATATTTATAGAAACCATATGAAAAAAGCCATGGATAAGAATGGGTACATATAAAATGTGGTAGTGACAGTTAGTGCTTGTTGGGAGCAGTATTTCACTGCGAACTAAGCAATCTAACACCATTTATTAACGACAAATTTGAAATCAGGATGACTGATGGCTTCTGCGGGGACAGAGTTTACAGAGTCTGAAACCTGACATTTGTGCTCTAAACAAGGTATCAGTCAGTCACTCACACAAACCCAGTGTGTGCACTTTGAATCTCCCACTTGTCTATTTGACTGGCCATCACTGTCTCTGCTGCTCTGGGTTGCATGTTTCTTTACACAAGCGAGTGTCTATTTTGCTTCATGTCTGCCTTCCCACTGGACCCTCTCTGCGCTCCAATTAGGTTTGTCACTCAACTACTGTGGATGGGATTAAGGGAAAGACTGTGTGTGTGTGTATGTGTGTGTCTCTGTGTGTGTGTGTGTGTGTGTGGGGGGGGGCAAACAGAGATGGAAGAAGGGGTGGGAGCAGCTTTTAAAAATATAGGGAGAAAACACAAACGTGAGTCAGGGAAAAAGACGTGAAGAAAAAAAACCAAGAAAATAATAGCGAGTGGAAGAAAAGACTACGTGTCAACAGCTGGATCTGGCCTGGAGGAAGTGGGAATAATGTGGCACCATTAAAACAGCAGTGACAAACTCAGATAGATAGATAGATAGATAGATAGATAGATAGATAGATAGATAGATAGATAGATAGATAGATAGATAGATAGATAGATAGATAGATAGATGGATGGATGGATGGATGGATGGATGGATGGATGGATGGATGGATGGATGGATGGATGGATGGATGGACGGACGGACGGACGGACGGACGGACGGACGGACGGACGGACGGACGGACGGACGGATGGATGGACGGATAGATAGATAGAAACCATTCATACAGCATTGATAAACTCACTGTCTTCTACTCTCCTTCCCTCACCTCTTTTCTGTTATTTTCCCCCAGTTTTATTTCTTTACTTTTAATATTCCCATAACGTGCATATATAGCATACAGACGTACATATTCTGTGGGGCAGATTTACAGCTAGACACAGCACATATGGTCAATAATAGGCTGCAACGTTGGCTTATACATCAGCTATTGTAGCGTATAGTGAAAATGACAAAGCTCTAAATGTTTCCCATGAAGATGTACAGGCCTGGAGGCTTCAGGCAGGCAAATGTACAGTAATACTGTATAAATATTTTATAGTTCAGACTTTGCGTGTATATTATGTTGATGGTGTTGTTGTTACTGAGGCAGGGGGGCAATAAAAAAGAAAAGCAGGAAGGAGGAATATACCAGCTGTTAGAATTTCCTTTTTTTTGTTAGAAGTCGACTGGCTGTCGTCTTTATGCTGAACTTCAACCTGCTCCTCAAAGTGTGTAGGTTTGCATTTAGATAATATAAGCATAACCTTATAGTTTTAGATGGATGGAATGGTTGAGTAGCTTGTTGGATTGTCAGACAACTCTTGAGACTAACTAGTTTTCCTCTGCATAAGTTTTAATAAAACAGTTTGGAAATGTAACGTGTGTTATAATGCTTTTTCCATGACAGACAATATTTCATATGAAACCTTGCACATGGAGGAAAATAAAGTCAAGTCACCATGGAAAGATAGATACATAGCGAGATAGATTTTTTAAAAATTATAAACATCAAAATGAGTAAAAATTAAATATGAGCAGAAAATGTTGAGAAAGAAAAACAACAAGCTTATATATTTCCATAAGTTAATGGTAGAGCCAATTCCATTCCATTTATTTTCCATGCAAACATGAAACACATGGTCTAATTAAGTTTCAGGGCCATGGATAGAGGCCAAACACAGAGGATTCAACAGTAAAACACAACATTAAACATCAAAGCTAAAGATCCAGTTGAACATGTTACACTGGTGTCCACAGGTGTACATCCTGTAAGGTTACACATACCTGAGTGACAGAGACAGGTTCTTAGTGGTACTTATGAGCTCCCACCACCCGCTCTTACATATTATTTTCCCATTTCGTTCATGTCCTTCATATCCTCCCCCGTCTTATGGTTTATTGATCTGTCTGTAACTCTATGTATCAGCAGACACTCCTGTAGACCTGAATTCAGAGAGAGATGGGTAACATAGACAATGTATTTATTTGCAGATTCCACAACTGCTGACAGTTCAGTTCAAGTGAGTTCAGTTTCAGTAATGTAAATTGTAGGTGGAAGCAAAGTCAACCACAACCTGCTATTATCTGTTGTCCCATCCGTTGGATAGATGGACAGACGGACGGAATCTTTCTTTTGTCAGTAGGGGTTGACATATGTGAACACATCACTAAAATAATAATAATGGATTACATTTATATAGTGCTTTTTTCAAGGCACCCAAAGCACTTTACATGAGTGATCCATTATTTATTCACTCTCATATGCTCCCTCTGGTGGTGGTAAACTACATATGGAGTCACAGTTGCCTTGGGGCAGACTGACAGAAGTGTGGCTGCCATTTTGCGCCTACAGCTCCTCTGAACACCACCGAACATTCATACACATTCATACACCAGTGTGAATGACACTCGTGTATAAGAATAATGAAACAACTGAGGCACTGAAGGGCTGCTTTGACATGACAGACTGGGATGTGTTTTTTCATATCTGTGGTTGTGCCTTTTACATGCTCACTGATGTGCTGATCTCCTACATGTTATTTTGTGAGGATGCAGTGACACAGACCAAAAACATGCAATTTGTTGTTGTTTTTAACTGCCCCAATATCCCCCTTTTAGCATGATTGCACTTGACTACTACTATTTTAGTTTTTTAATGTCTTTAATGTTTTTAATGGTTGTTTCAAATGTCTTTAATGCTTGTTTTAAATTGTTTTTTTAATGTTTGTGTCTATGTGCCTGTCAAAGATTAATTTCTGTCACTAGTGACATACAATAAAGTTTGTGTGTCTGTCTGTGTGTCTGCCTATCTGTCTATCTATCTGTCTGTCTGTCTGTCTGTCTGTCTGTCTGTCTGTCTGTCTGTCTGTCTGTCTGTCTGTCTGTCTGTCTGTCTGTCTATCTGTCTGTCTGTCTGTCTGTCTGTCTGTCTGTCTGTCTATCTATCTATCTATCTATCTATCTATCTATCTATCTATCTATCTATCTATCTATCTATCTATCTATCTATCTATCTATCTATCTATCTATCATATCTATAATATAAGCCATAGACAAATAAAATAGTAACACAACACTGAACACTGATCTGAACCGCTCTGCATTCATTCAGCCTTTGTGGGTTGAAATAAACATATCCAGACGAAACTGAGAGGAACATAATCATGTCCTAACCAGAGGTGGGAACTTAACTAAATAAAGTAATTCATTACTGTACTTAAATGTTTTAGGTATCTGTATTTTACTGGAGTATTTATTATTCTGGCAACTTTTAATTTTACTTCCTATATTTGTGTGTGTGTATATATATATATATATATATATATATATATATATATATATATATATATATATATATATATATATATATTGTGCTTTATACTCCTTACATTTATATAAATATCTGTACTTTATACTCCTTTCATTTATAGAAATATTTGTACTTTATAGAAATAAATACATTAAAATGCAGCTTTCTTTACTTACTTACTTTACTTTATTACAGTTGAGAAGTTATACTTTTTTCGTTTTAGTAAAGGAGTTGAATCAGAACTTTTACTTATACCAGAGTATTTTTTTTCACACTTGTAGCTGTACTTCTACTTAAGTACAGAATGTGTACTTTGACCACCTCTGGTCCCAACCTATGATCCACTGAGCCAACTCTCACTTAGATCAGGTAGCTGGTTATTGATTACACTCTTTGATTTTTGAAGCACATTAAACACAGTCCAACCCTCCATACTCTGACACAAGCTACTGGGAAAAAGCCCCTCTGCTGTTTCCTGAATCACAGATTACCTGATAGGAAGGCCATGATTTTTGTAAGTTCTGGAGAACTGTGCCTGTGCAACAGTAATGAGTAGCACTGGGGCTCTACGGGGGCCTGTCTTGGCTCCCTTCCCATTGGCATTGTACACAGTGGATTTAAAGTGCAACTCTGACTCCTGCCGCATCCAATAAATATTCTGATGACACTGCTATTGTGGTGTGTATCAGAACTGGAGAGGAAGGTGAGTACAGGGACCTGATCAAAGCCTCCAAAAGACCAAGGAGTCGTTGACAGATTTCCAAATTTCTAACCCCTTTTTCAGTTAGTCAGTATTAGTGGAGGAGCTGGGTCAGTGTTTGACCAGAGGCTGGACTCACTGGAGACTGTTGGCGAAACATGGACTGACCACATTTTAACCAACCAGAGAAGCAGCTCCAGTGGATAACTAAATTAATGTGTCATACAGATAGTCTGGATAGGATCTGCCGGGAGGTGGGCAATCATACCCCCCTCTGCTTTTGAACATCACCATTTGGGTCCGTTATAGTCCACTGATTAACCGGGCAGCGATCTTCCGTACTCCACATTTCTAACGCCCACCCATGGGACGGGGATCTGGTGCTGGGCTCTTTCCTCATTGCTCACCTGGTTAGTTTCTTTTCCTTCACTTAGTAATATGATTACAATTGGGACGGTCATGACATGACAACACAAGCTTTTTTTCTGTGGGGAAAAAAAAACATCCTCTCCTTTTTGATAAATCACACGCTGTAGATAGTGTCGTGTAAGTTACGTCCATACTGTAATCCATTACAGAAGAAGAATGTCTACATTGTTCATGAAGATATTTAAATGAAAAAGACTTAGAGCATTTCACTTCAGAATGATTCTAAAATCATAAAAAAATGCATAAAAATATGAATGTTCATTCTGAAAAGTTGATGAACATAAAGTTCAATGGATGACTACAAATGAAATGTGAGTCTCATTACTTTCTGAGTGAAGAAGGATTTTTTTTAAACTTTTTAATTGTTTTAAAGAAAGATTTGTACATTTCTTGACGGAAAATGACAAAAATAATAATAAAAAAAAAACAGTTTAGGCTATTTGTATTGGTGATTTATGTGTGTTTTATAGTTGAAAAATTTACTTACCATGGCACTACTCATGCATGTGACCCAACATGTGCTCTTGTTGTAGCACATGACATCAGTATTTTAATTTATCTTTGATTTTATTGGTTAGACAGGATTGGTGACAAATGTAAGGTACAATATGATAGGTTAGGGCTTGTGTTATTTTTTAAAGCTGTTTTTTTAATTTAAGCATAATTTATAAATGATGCAGCCCCATAGAGTAACCCTCTTATATATACAATATCACTGTCACAGCATTGTAATGTCTTACTCCTGTATTAGTGTCATCAGTCATCTGGAATCTCTTTAATTAAAAACTAAAATCAGGTTATAAATCTAAGGGGTAATATTGGAATTTAACAGCCACATTCAACCAGTAACATCCACAGCCTTTTGACATCTCAAAAACATTAGCAGAATCAGAGGTTTACGGTCTAAACTATATTTGGTAACACTTTACAATAAAGGTACATGAATCATGTTGGAATCATGTTGGAATCATGGTCTGATTCATGATGAATTAACATATGACTCATGTATGTACTAATGATTAATATATCATGAGTCATGAAAGGATTCCTGTTGGAATCATGATGACTCATGATGAGTCACTATTAATATATCATGAATTAACACTGCTGTTAATTCATGTTGTTAATATATCATGAATTGTTAATTCATGTTGTTAATATATCATGAATTAACATTGCTGTTAATTCATGCTGTTAACTCCTTTAGCCCGAAAATTGTGTAATTTTTCATTAATTATTAACATATAATAAATCTGGACAATTGAAATTTGTTTCAACTTTTACTCAAAGTTAAGACCCTAATGTTCATAAAAATACATATAAAGTGTACTTTAGTGATAAAAGTCACCTTTAAACATGATCTTTAATGTGTGTGTGAATATAAATATAAGTATATAAATATAAGTTATTTTTAATCGCCGATACGCGCTATTAATTCATTTATATCTTATTCTGGCGAGGGATAAGGCGGCCATGTTTGTAGGCGTTTGAAAGAGGAGATTCTCCTGAATCCAATGACACCTCACGTTCCATGAACTACATTTCCCTCTGGACAGGAAATGCATGCATAAAAGGTGAAAGGTTAGCACCTTTGCGCACGTCGGGCACATGCACATACTGGCCTGGGGCACACACTACCTGGGGCACACACGCTACGGCAGAGACATCTGTGTGCCGGTTATAGTTATATTTCCCGACTTTACTCGTAGGTTTAAGTCATTTTAGAGAGTTTTAGTGAGTGACAGTGTATTTTCCCGACTGTTACTGGTAAGCTTTGTGAAGTGTTAGCTGTTAGCCGCGTGCTAGCGTGTAAACAACAGACACTACAGAGAAGCACCTGAATGTTCAACATCTGACTGAGATCTGACTGTGGATATGAACTCAAAACAGGATGAACATCTACCCAGTAAGTTGTTTTATCTTACTGATATCTGTTTTACAAACTAATAGTAATAATAATAACAATAATATATTTTATACTATACACATGCAAACACTGTTGACTGTAGTAGTATTTTTTCAGTCTCATTTCTCATTGTATTGTTATTTTTACACATAAGTAGATAAGTTTATAATTAATCAATGATTGTTTGAGGATTTATTCACTTTCTCTGTCAAAAATAAATAACATTCTATCATTTCATGAGAAGGAAAAAGTCTCAAATCATGATTGTCTTCATTTGTCCTAGGTAGGAGGATGACACACACAAATAAAAGTGCTTTTTGCAGAAACACATGGACCAGTTCAGTCTGCTGCCAGCCCCCCCCAACCTAATGATAAACCAGCCCCCACCTGATGATAAAACATGGACATTTTTGGACTTTATTGCAATTGTTTGTGTTTTGAATGTTTGTATTAGTTATTTTGTATAGTAAATTTGCACTAATTTTGATATTTATATTTATTCTAATTGAATTTATCATATATTTTTGCACATATGTTCAACTTTATATTAGATTTTTACTGAAGTGTATTATTATTATTGATATATTATTATATTGTTTGGAGTAAGTTCTTAATAAAACTACTCCATTTGGAGACAAAATAATCCATGTTTATATGGTTTTATTCATTTTAGTTGTGCACAAAGGTAGAAGTTGATGAAACACAAGGTAAATTTCATTTCTAAAAGCTCTAGTAGACAGTAATAGACTTCTGTAATGGATATGAGTTGTATTTTCCAGACAGATTTTACTGGAAAATTAAAATAATGTATTTGGAACAGTTTGGCACAACAGTGTGTCAAACTGTTCCAAATGCAGTGTCCGCCTGGTGTTATCTGGACTTAAACCTTTCTGGAGGCTTTGTCCTTTGCTCTAATTCTATCAACTTTTGTTCCTGTGTTGGAAAGGAGTTACTGAAGGTGATCAATAGTGTCTATATTCATGGAATCATTGTTAGCAGGGTTTTGTCAAAAAAATAATAAATTCAGGCGAGACCAAAAAATTCTATTTTATCTTTTAGTTTATTCAGTCATAGTAGTAGCTACACTATTTTAGACAATGGGAATAGATTCTGTGAAGCCTGTAGATGTCCATAGATACAAAGAACATCCATATAAACCTTAGGTTTGTGGAGCAATTCTTCATTTACTTTGGGTATGTTTTTTTAGGCGTTTTTCTCTGAAAATAGGCTCAGGGTGGAAGAGGTTAATATATCATGTATTAGCACTGCTGATAGCTATCAATCAAATTATATATGAATCAGACTTTAGTGAAGGGTGCATGAGTAATGATGGAGTAATATCTGATTTATGGTGAATTAAAACTAGGACAGGGGCTTCCAACCTTCATATCCGTCACCTGCTGGCCGTGGTCTACTTACCCCTCTGCTGGACTCAGCCCCTGGCCTACTGTTTTCCACAAGTCATATTCATGATGAATTAACTTATTACTTAGCAAAATCTTTTGAGTCACTATATGAGTCATGATATATTAATGATTAACATATGATGAATTAATGTATGAACAAGCATATTCATGATGAGTTAATGTATGAACAAGCATATTCATGATGAGTTAATGTATGAACAAACATATTCATGATGAATTAATGTATTACTTAGCAAAATCTTTTGAGTCACTATAGGAGTCATGATATATTAATGATTAACATATCATGAATTAATGTATGAACAAGACATATTTCTAGTGTGTTAATACATACTCTGAAAATAATTCATGTCTGACTCATGATAAGTTGCCCCTTATTCTGCAGTCATGACATTATAATGATTACTACACCATGAGTTAATGTATGAACAAGAGATATTCATGATGAATTAACATATTACTTAGCAAAATCTTTTGAGTCACCATGTGAGTCATGGTATATTAATGATTAACATACCATTAATTAATGTATAAAGATGTGATATTCAGAATGTGTTAATATATACTTAGAGAAGAAATTATGATTAAAGTTTTCTTTGCCTCTTATTGTAAAGTCATGACATCACAATCATAACTATACTATTAACCAGTGTGTAATATACTATTACAATACAAATGATTTATATAAACCAAGTGAAATCACAGCATTGTGTATTTTCCGAATGTCATCAATACAACCAAAATACCAGATTGGGTACAACAACATTTTAATAACCAAAAATATCTCTCTCTCTCTCAGAGAGAGAGAGAGAGAGAGAAAGAGAGAGAGAAAGAAAGAGAGAGAGAGAGAGAGAGAAATTAAAAGTCATTCTCCACAGTACACGGATGCATTGTCCTGCATGAAAAAAGTTAAAAAGTGCCCAAAAGTCAAGTCAAAATCTGCCTTGTTCAGAGAGACAACCAGAAGGAAGTTTTCCTGCCGCCTTCTCCGCAACCAGCCGTTTCTGGCGATCACGCAGTCCTAATATGCCGAATACCCACTTTTTCTGTCGGCATGTTGCTGCAGCCCTTCCGCGGTGATACTGTAAAACACAAAAAGCAAAAATGGCAGACTCATGGTGAGGACAAGGGGGAGTTTGTTAAAAAAAAAAAAAGTTTGAGAACTACCACGTTAGTGTATGTGACCTTTTCTTTTTTGCAGCATATCATCAAATTAGTGTCCACCATGCCAAACAACACCAAAGTGATCACATGGAACAAGCTCCAGCAGCACCTACTGTCCCATGCCCACACTAAACTAAATATGTGGATTAGAGATGGTCTCCACAGCCACCTTTTGCACCACAAGAACAAAACCTTCACTGACAGGACACTGTGTATAATAATAATAATAAAAATAGACTTGTCTTTTTATGTCACCAATGCTGACCTCATTTAAAATAATATAAGTGCTTGTGAAATTTGCCTTTGAGTAGTAAACAAGTGCATGCAAAATTTTAGCTGTTTTGTAAAAATAATAATAAAAAAAGACAAAGTTTGGCCCTTGATTTCATCCCAGATTAAAATTTTGCCCCACTGTGAATTTCAGTTTGACACCCCTGCCCTATCCCACCAAAATACTGCCTCTGGTTCAGTTTCATCATGCAAATATTCCACTATTTTAGCCACCTTGGGTTCCGTGAAAGGCACCATATAAAACTAAGTTATTATTTTCACATCGCTGTAAGAACAACAGTGTTTCGGGGGAAATTGTCAGAGGTGGAAAAACTACTGAAAAAATATAGTTGATTAAAATTATCTTTACTTTTTTTAAATTCTACTCAGAGTAAAAGTACACATCTAAAAATATACAAAATTAATTTATTTAAAATATAACTTGAGTACAAATTACTTCATTAAAAGTTTCAACCTGCGCAGAGATCAACCACGCATCTATGAGGCGCCAGATAGTCAACAAATGACATGATACATTCCATACATGATATCTAGCAACTGGAGAACATCAGGCAAATGATATGTCTACAGCCGTTTTTTTACGTTCAGAACTAATAAATTACGAGACATTACCAATTACAAAGCGGGAGGGGGCGGGAGATGGGTCTGAAATGCGGGAGTGTCCTGGGAAAAACGGGAATGTTAGCAGTTCAGTGCAAACATTTTTCAGTCCCATTGTACAGCCCACAACATGAGAATAAAGAAATTTAAACAATTAAAACTATTCAAACACACAAAATGCACACAACACAAAGTGTTGAACTACGACTATCATCCCATTCCCTCGTCTACTTCCCTTGATCAGGGTAAAAATAATATAACGGCACGGCACGTTGTGCCCCGTTGTTATACGGGGTGTTTAACACAAACAATAAATTATCCGTTTGTCATGTGATGACTTACCACCACATGCTTTCGCTAATTTTGACGTAGAATTCTTCTCTGAATCCTCCTCCATGATATCTTCAGTTTCAGAAAGGTCGCTAGCAAGACAAGGTCACGCAACTGACGTTCACTTCCGGGGTCAAAATGTTCCCGCCCAAATGTATTTTCCCCCACTATCAATATTGTACTCAGTAATGTGAGGGGTTTAAAATATAGCGAAGTAAAATACTTGCATCAAAATGTAATTGAGTAAAAGTAAAAATTGCACATTTAACAAACGACTCTAAAAATTACAAGTTAAAACAACCGTGACCCCGGAAGTGAACGTCAGTTGCGTGACCTTGTCTTGCTAGCAACCTTTCTGAAGTTGAAGATATCATGGACGAGGATTCCGAGAAGAATTCTACGTCAAATTAGCGAAAGCATGTGGCGGTAAGTTAACACACGTGCCTTGTCCCTCACATTACAAACGGGTAATTTATTGTTTGTTTTAAACACCCCGCATAACAACCTTCCGCCGTGCCGTCATATTATTTTTACTCTGATCAAGGGAAGTAGACGAGGGAATGGGATGATAGTCGTAGTTCAAAAGAATGTATTTTAAACAGTTGGACCCAATGTGGACATTTTTAATTTTAGGATCCTGTGGGCACTTTGTGTTGCGTGCATTTTGTGACGGATATGAAGGTTGGAAGCCCCTGTCCTAGTTTTAATTCACCATAAATCAGATATTACTCCATCATTACTCATGCACCCTTCACTAAAGTCTGATTCATATATAATTTGATTGATAGCTATCTCTCTACGTCGTCCTCAGACGAGTCCTCCATCGGCGTCTCCAGTCATCCCGGTTCTCCATACATCTGGCCAGCTCATTTGTGCTCTTTGCACCAGCATCTTTCCTTAATACGTCCACAAAGGTTGGTGTGGGACGTCCTCTCGATCGATGCCCGTGTGTTGGTTCCCACAGTACAAGCTTTTTGGCTGGGAGTTCTTGGTGTCGGTATCAGCAGTGCTAATACATGATATATTAACAGCATGAATTAACAGCAATGTTAATTCATGATATATTAACAACATGAATTAACAATTCATGATATATTAACAACATGAATTAACAGCAGTGTTAATTCATGATATATTAACAACATGAATTAACAATTCATGATATATTAACAACATGAATTAACAGCAGTGTTAATTCATGATATATTAACAACATGAATTAACAATTCATGATATATTAACAACATGAATTAACAGCAGTGTTAATTCATGATATATTAATAGTGACTCATCATGAGTCATCATGATTCCAACAGGAATTCTTTCATGACTCATGATATATTAATCATTAGTACATACATGAGTCATATGTTAATTCATCATGAATCAGACCATGATTCCAACATGATTCATGTACCCTTATTGTAAAGTGTTACCCTATATTTAAACTTATCCATATACAGTATCTAACTGATTCTTTACTGCTTCATGACTGGATTCTCTGAACCGCCCTGAACCGTCTAAATTCTGGAATGGTCTTTTTAATTGCCTTTTAGAATTGTCTCACTACAAAAGGCCATATTGCATTTTATCATTAAGGCATGAAATACTTCATTTATTTATTTATCTATGTTATTATCATGATTTTATTTTAAACATGTCCTGTCATTCGTCCTTAACAATAGAACATTAGTCTGACTCCTTTTGGTGCTAAAGCTAATTAAGAAGGCAGAAAAATTAAATAGCCATTTCTGTTACCTATGATTTAAATATAAGGTCATCTGTGGTTTCTTTTGTTTTATAATATTGTTTTCAATATTATATCTATGTTCTGAGAATGGGGCAGGGGTTAAATAAGACTTTGTTCTTCAACCTGCTCCAGTTCTTCATACATGGGATGCATTACTTTGTGTGAAGTCTACTATTGTATATATGGATGGTGAAGTTTGATTTGTGTATGCATTCCATGCAAAAAAAGAGCAAAAATAAAAATGAAATTAGCTTTGCCAAGGGAGACTTTATAACATGTATGAGGCTCAGCTTGATTTAATACTGACTTTATTATGAGTTTGGATTATAAAACATTTTGATGCCAGGGTGATGGGAGATGGGAAAAAAAGACGAAACTCTGCAACAGTCTAAACTCTGGAAAACTCTTCCTGATGACATCAGACAGGCTTCTACTCTAACAGGCTGAAAACAGTTATGTTCAACCGTGCATAGAACTGAAAGAGTTCTATTTGCACTCTTCTATTTTAAAAACTTTATTTTAATTGAATGATATGTACCACAATTTCCACACTATAAGGTGCACTGGATTATAAGGTGCACCACCAATGAATGCTTTATTTTATATTTTTTCATATATATTACAATACAGTCAGATAAGTCAGTCAGTCAAACTTTATTAAACACTTTCACAATAACTCACCTGTGTTCAAAGGTTAATGAGTATATTTGCAATAACTGCCAACACTGTTGAGTTGTAACATGTAATAAAACACAAGCCATTTGTCAATACCAAGACCGCCAGGTTGGACTTAACCAATATGGACTTAGCCAATTTGATCTGGGAGTTCAGTCTCTGGAGGATGGGAGGATGCTGGACAGTTATTCTGCAATTGGAACAGCAGCATACTTGATTACGTCACCAATTCAGCTTGTCATGTGCTGGCGGTCCTGTTAGCAGGACGGCTTCGGAGCAAATTTTAACAGGTAGTATTTTGATAATTTTAATTTAAAGTTGTGGGTCCTCTCCTCCAAATGCATTCTGGGATAGGAGGCTGCCCCAAGTCCACACAAGTCATGACCCAATGCATCCTCGATAAAAATGACAACACTTCTGGGAATTACAATCATTCTCTGCAATATGCAAAGTTGTTTGCGTATTGGGGCAGTACTTGGCCTGCAACTGCTGACATTTCAGAGAACACATGTACGGACACAGATTGAGAAATGGCCACACTCTGATTCCACTAAATCAAACATTAGTGTTTTCACAATAACTGTCAAAATTGCTCAGTTATAACACATAAAATACAACAAAATTGACTCTTTGCACAATATGGCATCTGGTTACAGTTGTATCCGGGATATGTGTTTGAGCACTTCTTGTCGAATACTTTCATGTTTTGTCAGCCCTCCAGTGTTTGACAGCTGTTCAAAGATGAGAACTTTTTCTTCAAGGTGTCTGCAGGACCTCCCAAAAATGGTCTATTACGGATATTCACCGTCTGGCACCGGATGGTACCCATCACACCCAAGAGCAAGCGGGAGAAGGGATATAAGATGTATATATCAAACTACATCCACAAATACGAAGGTAAATTGAACTGTGGCATACTCTCAACGATGGCACAACACTACTGTAGCTGCAAGCTTCATAGCTGCTTAGATAGTAACATGCTTGATTATTACTAGCTTTGCTTAACATTGACCATTTCACTCGTTGCTGATTATGAGTTTATATAAAATAAACAAATCGGTGCACGTCTGTAATAGACAATTTTGGGAGGTCCTGCAGACATCTCGAGAAAAAGTTGTCATTGTTCAATAGCTGATAGAGTGCTATCAAAACATGGAAGTATTCGACCAGAAGTGCTCATATCCAGGATACGACTGTAACCAAACGCCATATTGTGCAAAGAGTCAATACAGTAAATTTTTCATTTCATTCCTTATACACACACTATAATATTATAGTATTTACAGTATTCTGCTCCTGCTTGTGAGTCTGGCCGCTCAGCAGATTGATAAAAGTTTCCCAAGAAAAACTGTACGCCAGAACTTCATTCCACACTTGACTTGACTCACTGTAAAACTGCAAACATACAGAATATGTCTCAGTTGCATTCATTACTTTAGCACATTTGCATGCCATTAACCATTGCAATGAAAATAAATAAATTGCTAGCTCAATGCTAAATTGAATGGGGAAATCCATAGACATGCTATCAATTAGCATTATGAATTCCATTTTTATCCAACAACAAAGGTTCACATCAGAGACATCTTTGCTGTTAATCGTCACAGTAACTGAATGTTAAATACTTACAGGTGTATGTTTTCCTGGCCAGACAAACAGAAAGAAAAAAGATGTTTGTTTCCTTCTTAGATATGAACTGTTACAGGAACAGCGGAAGTAAAAACTACATGTTACTGCTTTTAACAAGATCATATCACTACACACAACCAAAATTAATCCAAACAAAAGGCACACTGGATATGCTGTGCAATTTTTTTGAGAAAATTAAAGGCTTTTAAGTGTGTCTTATAGTCTGGAAAATACAGTATATGTTATTGATTGCTTTAAGTGTAATTTGGTTTTTAACTTGTTTCTTCCATTTTTGTAAAGTACCGTGAATTGCTTTATATATGAATTGTAGCATATAAATAAACTTTGCCTTGCCTCTTAGTTTTGAGTTACATACAAACTCTCATCATGAATGGCAATAGATTCCCCGAAACAAGGCATAAGAGAGCCTTGGGATGCATAAACTAAACATAAATAGCTCCGTAAGTGTCGCCGTTTGAATCCCAGCAGGAACACTTGCATTTCTTTCATGATTTTACATGTTCAAACAGGGGGAATGATACAAAGGAAGTCTGTAGATAAAGCCACAATTGCAAAAGATTTCTATCAATTCATAGAAATATTAGCTTAGATTAGGAGTCCCAAACATGCAGTCTGCGGGATTCATTTATAAAGTGCAAAAATTCCTGTCAAGGCTGTTGAACTGATTTTAGTTCTAGTTCCACATACAAACCAATATGATCTACTGTCAAATAATAACAATACCAGAATAACCTACGAAAAAATAATGAATAGGTATTTTCTTCCAAGTTTAATGTGAAAAAAATTACATTATATGGATAAATAATGTGTAAAAAAAAATTAAAAAGTACAGTACCAGAGCACAAAGGATTTTACTAGACACTAGTTACCCGGACAATACATTCTTTCAGTGGATGTCATTGGGTAAACGAGACAACATTTTTCTGCTTCTGTTACAAAGAGTTTAGTGTCTTTGTAGATCTGATCTATAATGTACATGTAGAAAAGTTGAGGCTGAATATTGTTAAAATTTCACTTATTTCTCTTAAGAAATTGAATTTTTTTTTGGCAGGTTATTCACGTTTTTTGGGATAGTTTATAAAACTAAGTATTTTCAGAATTTAATGTGTTTTTTTGCACTAAAATAAAGACAAATAATTGGAGTTGTCATGATTTATAGGTTATTATGCTAACATTTTACTGGTCTGGCCCACTGGTGATCAAATTGGGCTAAATGTAGCTCCTGAAACAAAATTAGTTTGAAACCTCTGGCTTAGATTATCATTGCTGACCACATGGATCATGCTAACTAGCTCCCTGGAAGCAGGGATCGGATTAAGGAGCATATTATCTTTGAGTCTTTCTGAAAGTAGGGCTCTGAAACATCTGGGTCTAGATTAAGATAATTTAATGTTGTTTGTGAAGTTAATTTCTAGGGCACTAATTTGGACCTCTATTATTGTTAAATGGATATTTTTTTGCTAAATCCACCTTTATTAGTCTCTGGTACCTTTACTTGTGTATTTGAACTCTAATAGTTCAGACATTTGAATTTAAATCCTCCATGTGCTGTAAAGCTGTTTAGATTAATTCAGGCAAAAAATCAACAAGCTCTTATAATTCCTTCTCAATTTATTTAGTTTTCTTACTAGTTATATCATGAAATTTGCACATATATGGTCAAGATGTTCAACAAATATTTCTTTGAATATGCTACAACTAAAACAAAAAAGTAAAAACAAGTAAACAAGTAAAAACAAAAAATATATACAAACTTGGAGACAATTACCTAAAATATCCACTTAACAAACTCAAATGGCTGAAGAAGGAACACAGAATATTTAAGGAAGACAGAAGTCTCACTCATGGATTCTAACGCAGTATTTCCAGTTTCTAAATAAAAAATGAGGTGGTTTGGTCACAGTTCCAACTGATTCCATGTGGGGGTGCTGGATTTTTGGAGTGCAGAATGAATGTAATCCTATGGAGCTATACCCCTCACAGTGCCCTTATTCAGTTCAGTTCAGTTCAATTTACTTAGAATATGCAACAAACAAAACAAATCCACACTGTCCCCGCTACTGTAAACAAAAAAAAAAACAAAACAGAAAAAAAAACTGAAAAAGAACATGTACACGAACATGAAAAACAAAGCAAACCATAGTTTCATTTGCATGTTTGAAAAGGAATGTGAGGAAGTAAAACTCATTTAATCCCACCCCTGCTCCACAAAACAGTCTGTGGTTTACCTTCTTGTCAACATAATATATCAAAAATCAAGGCCTTTGCATGAATTCATCTAATTTATCATCTTCACATGCAGATACACATTCATACAAACCTAATCTACCTCCACTGAGAAAGTAAAACAAAACAATACTGTAAATACATACATAGACATCCTTGAAGACAACAAAAAATAAAAAGATAAAGTAAACAATGTGACAAGAGCAAACAAACAAAATAGTCAAATCCAAACCTAAACCCTAAACAAATCTTGTCTCGTCATCTGAACCCGCTTTATCCTCACTAGGATTGTGGGGGTCACTGGGGGCCTAATCCAGCTTCAGTGGGTGAAGGCAGGGCACACCCTGTATGAGTCACCAATTCAATTCAATTCAATTCAATTTTATTTATAAAGGTGACCAGGTGACTAGTCATGAACAGACTTGGTATGAAAGATAGGTTGTAAAAGTTACAGAAACAGGTGTGAGGGAGACAAAGAGAAGAAAGAAGGAACTCAGTGTACTGTACTTCCCCAGCATTCTAACTCCTAGGGCAGTCTAAACTGAACTGTGACTCATACACCACATAATTTTTTAACTAACCTGATCATAGGCTTTCTCGAACAGGAATGTTTTAAGCCTGATTTTAGAGACTGTGTTGGCATCTTTAATATTAAAGGAAAGCTGATTCCATAAGACAGGGGCCTGATAACTAAAGGCTCTAGCTCCTACTGTACTTTTAGAAACCTTAGGAACTTTCAGTAAACCTGCATTCTGAGAACGAAGGGTTCTATTGGGTTGGTACGGAACCAGATCATCTTTAAGATAAGAGGGGCCCACTCCATTAATGGTTTTATATGTAAGGAGGAGGATTTTAAATTCAATTCTAGACTCAACTGGTAGCCAATGAAGGGTTTGGAGCACAGGGGTGATGTGTTCTCTTCTATTTGATCCTGCAGTCGTTTTAGACAGAATATTCCTAATTTTGGCTATGTTGTGCAGGTGAAAGAAGGCTGTTCTGCAAGTTTGGTTAATGTACATTTTGAATGAAAGATCTGGATCAAATAAAACTCCTAAATTTTTAACTGTGGCACTGGGTGTTACACTTAAGCTGTCCAGAGTAACTATGTGGTCAGGTAGGGAGTCTCTCGCATTTTTAGGACCAATTATAACGACTTCAGTTTTTTCAGGGTTCAATAAAAGATAATTGGCACTCATCCAAGTCTTTATGTCTTGGACACATGTACTTAGTTTATCTATTTGCCTGGTCTGATCAGGTTTAATCGATAAATATAGCTGTGTGTCATCCGCATAACAATGAAAATTAATACCATGATTTCTAATGATGTTACCTAAAGGGAGCATATATAGTGTAAACAAAATAGGCCCAAGGACTGACCCTTGGGGCACGCCATAATTAACTCTGGAGGACTGCGATGATTGTTGATTGACGTGAACAAATTGGTAGCGATCAGATAAATATGATTTATACCAGCAGAGGGCTGCTCCTCTAATACCTATATCATATTCTAATCTGTGCACTAAGATACTGTGGTCAATGGTGTCAAAGGCTGCACTAAGGTCTAATAACACCAGGACCGATATTAATCCGATGTCAGCGGCTAATAATAAGTCATTAGTAACTTTAACTAACACCGTTTCAGTGCTATGATGGGCACGAAAGCCAGACTGAAACTGTTCAAATAAACTGTTATCCTGCAGGAATTGGCACAGCTGTTTAACTATTACTCATTCTAAAACCTTTGACAGGAAGGGCAAATTGGATATAGGCCTATAATTGGCTAAAATGTCAGGATCTAGGGTAGGCTTTTTCAGAATTGGTTTAATAACAGCATATTTAAATGACTGTGGCACATATCTGGTAGTTAATGAAGTGTTAATTATATTTAGGACAGTGCTAATAATTAGGGGCAGAATCTCTTTAAAGAGTTTTGTTGTAATTGGATCTAAGAGGCAGGTGGCTGACTTGGAAGACATGATAATAGATATGAGATCAGTTTGGTCTACAGTGGTGAAATTATTTAGTGTTACAGAGGGATTTATTAAAGGGCCTAGGTTTGAAAGCGCTACTTTTTCTGATCTAATATTTGGGAGAAATGTGTCTATTTTCTCTCTAATAGTTGATATTTTATTGTTAAAGAACTGCAGGAAATCATCAGAACGGAGCGCGGATGGAATAACTGGTTCCACGGAGGTGTGGCGGTTTGTCAGTCTGGCTACAGTACTAAACAGGAATCTAGGGTTATTCTTGTTTTCTTCTATTATGGATGAGTAATATCTAGTTTTGGCTGTACGCAAAACTTGCTTATACTTTATTAGGCTATTTTTCCAGGCATTGAGAGAATCTTCTAAGTTGGATCGCCTCCATTGCCTCTCTAATTTACGTGTTGCTTGTTTAATGGAGCGAGTGTCAGTGTTGTACCATGGGGAGGTTAATCTAACCTTAGTAGTTTTTAACTTGAGGGGGGCAACTATATCTAACGTAGTTTTTAATGTGAGCATGGTACTATCAACTAACTCATCACTTATACAGGGACTAAATGTGTCCTTTACATAATCACATGACACAGGCACAATTAGTGACTGAATTAACTCTTTGTACTTTGAGACAGCATGGTCACATAGTATTCTTTTCATTTGCGTTTTAATCACTGAGGTAGAAATATCCTCAAACAAAACCTGGAAGGTCATTAAAAAGTGATCTGAGAGTATGGAATTATGGGGAAAAACGACGAGGTCATTAATTTCAACACCAAGTGTTAAGATCAGATCAAGAGTATGTCTGTGAATGTGGGTTGGTTTATTAACATTTTGGAAAAAGCCTAATCCGTCTATAAGGTCACTAAATGCATTACTAAGAGAGTCAGCGTTGTTATCAACATGTATGTTAAAATCACCAACTATTATAATCCTGTCCGAGTTCAGCAGTACACTGGATAGAAAGTCAGAGACTTCTAATAAAAACTGTGAATAAGGGCCAGGAGGGCGGTAGACTATGACAAAAAGGACTGGTTTTTGGTTTCTGCAGTTGGGGAAAGTAATGGATGAAACTAGACTTTCAAAGGAGTGGTAAGTGGGATTAGTTTTATGATTAATTTTAGGGCTAAGACCTAAACTGGAGTGGGATATTACTGCAACTCCTCCACCACGGCCACTGACGGCCAGTTCATCTCAGGGCTGAACATATATAGACAAACAATCACTTTCACATTTGCACCTATGGACAATTTAGATTAACTAATTAACCTTTCAGTACATGTGTTTGGATGGTGGGAGGAAACCGGAGAAATCCCACACTGCCACGGGGAGAACATGAAAAAGGTCTGGTGTGGGATTCGAACTAGGGTCTTTCTCGCTGTGAGGCACGAGTGCTAACCACTGCTACAACGTGCCGCGCCCCTAACAAATCAATAAACAAAAAAATAGGTAACAATAAAAACGATAGGTTAGAATTTTTTGTCTAGTAATTCTGTTTTGTTGTTTATGAAAGAAAATACCCTGGGTATTTTCTCTACAAAAAGTTTTAGATTTTTAGAGTCACGTATTTGCTAAAAAAAAAAAGGGATTAAAAGTGTTGATGATATCACACAGAGCTAACAGCTTTATGGCAACAAGCCTTCTTGTCCTGAAGCAGAGCTGCAGCTAACACAGGTAAGTAAGCTGCATATGCTAGAAATATTTTTAACTGACACAGATAAGTAGGCTACATATGCTAGAAAGTTTTTATTAGCAGACACAAGTAAGTAGGCTACATATGCTAAGAAGATTTTTATTAGCTGACACGGGTAAGTAGGCTGCATATGCTAGAAAGATTTTATTAGCTGACATGTAAGTTTGGCTACATATGCTAGAAAGATTTTTATTAGCTGACACAGGTAAGTAGGCTACATATGCTAGAAATGTTTTATTAGCTGACACAGTTAAGTAGACTACATATGCTTGAAATTTTATGAGCTGACAGGTCAGGTCATGGCTCACAGCAAGAAGGACTCTGGTTCGATTCCCACACCAGACCTTTCTGTGTGGAGTTTGCATGTTCTCCCCGTGTCTGCATGCGTTTTCTCTGGGTACTCCGGTTTCCTCCCACCATCCAAACACATGCACTGATAGGGTAATTGGTTAATCTAGATTTCCCATTGATAGGGTAATTGTTTGTCTATATATGTTCAACCCAACAAACTGGCGTCTCAAATAGGGTGTACCTCGCCTTCCCCCATTGTAGCAGATTAACCCCCCACAGACCCCCATGACCCGAGTGAGGATAAATTGGGTTCAGATGATAAAACGTTTGCCTCCAGAGGAATTCTGGAATTAATGTCTTTTCAACACAAATATGTGTTGCCTGTGTGTGATGAGACCCTTAACTTATGAAAAAAAGCTGAGTTTCATATTTTAATAGGTTTTGTGGGGAATTTGCAGCCATTACACCTGACCATTACAGCCACTACACCATTACACCTGAAGATAACAGGGGATGCAAAAGGATTTACTCATCACTTATTAATGAACATTTAAATAAATGAAGAAATGCAAATAAAAACCAGTGTGATCATGCTTGTCATTATGGCCAGTATATTAAAAAGAACAAAAAAACATGGTTAAACGTTTAATGATGTGACTTGTAGTTACTCTCAGAATTTCTGAGATCACAAAAGAGGTTTAATTTTTAATAAATCTCCATGGTAACTCACCCTACAAACATAACCTACTCTAGAGCAGATTATGTTCATGATAGCAAATCAAAATGCATAAAAAAGTGTCGCCCACTTTCCAATCTATTCTCCAAGCCATTCATGCCTGCAGACCTTTGTGCACAAGTAAAAGTAAAGAAAAGTGAGAAAAAAGTAATTTTGGGCAGATAGTAAACTGCAAGGACGATTAGAATTACATGTTGTCAAAACACTTAAGTTAAATATATTATTTCAAAATAGAAATTGATTAACTTATAAAGACCTAGTGCTACTTTTCTGACACTTCCAAATGATTTTTCCCCTCTATTATTAACTGTTGTTAAGTAATTTATCACCATTGAATGTAATATTATCCTTTGTATTTCGCAGTTTTAGGTGAAAAACATGTATTTTATTCTATTCAATTGACTGATCATGTTCATCAAAACTCAATTAGTTTATGAATGTAAAAGTGACAAAACTTAAGAAAAAGTGACTTTCTGTGCAAAATATGAAAACTAGTGAGAATGTAAATAATGTAAACAATGCAAATATGGAAGTGTTGTTTTAAAAAGAAACTGCAATAGAAATTGCTGCAAATAAACTGTACAATAAGTGCATCCAATTATTTATATTAATGTATATGTTTATATATTTATAAAAAAAAACCTGTACATTGTAATATAGAATTATTGGTAAAAGTTTACATTATGGATCACCAATAAGTGGGTCATTCTATGGTAATTTTGATGTAATTTGTGACTAGGTGAAATTATATGAAATGTGCCTGTTATTCCATTTCTCTTTAACACACTGGTTTACTGTATGCTAACATAGCTGCTACTGCTACCTAAGTTTGCTAAGTTGATATATTAATAATAGCTAACTTTAACAGGCTGGTAAACCATTATTGGTTACCATGGTTACTGTCTGCTTTTTTTTTCTCCCTTGTTTGAGCACAAACTGTATATCTCCATGGGTTTCAGATGCTTCAGTGTTCTAAGGCTGAATATAAACACAATTATTCAGCTAGATTAGACATGTGGCTTCAAATCAGCCATACTTTAGAGAAACCTTTCCTTATTGCCTTTTCAGAGCTTCACTGAATAATTACCAAAGGATTACCATCTTATTAGTGACCTGTTATGTGTAATGAGTGGTTATAAAGGCATTATTACCAAGAAATTACATCAAAATTACCATAGAATTACCACCTTATTAGTGAGCCGTAATGTAAAGTGCTACGGAATTATAGAAGTGAGTGTGTGTCTTGCAGGAATTTTATATTTTCCTATTCTGACATTCTTTAATTCTATTTTTCTTCTCTATTCATAAAAACATTCACATGAACATAAGATTTTGTAATCTTTACTTTTTATTTTCACTCATGTTTTTTTTTCTCTCCTACCTGTAAACTGATGTACTGTAAATATAAATGTCATGGTTGAATCAAAAGGTTCACCGTAAAAAGTGTGACTGGGCTTAATTAATATTAACAAAATAAATTATATTAAACTCTACATGAAAAAATACTTTGTGGTATATTGTTATGCTGAGTTAATGACATTTTAATTATCATTTGCATTTTACTTATTTTTGTTTGAATAATATCAGCTGAGTAGAAGTTAATTATATTTTATCAGTAAAGTCAACAATGTATAAATCAATATCATCCAGATATTTAGGAATATGAATTAATTCCACCTTAGTAAGTCTAAATGATTTTTTGCAGATATATGATATATCTGAGTTTGTATTTTCTAGATAACTCGTAAATATTGGGCATGGCCAAGTATTTTATGATATTTTTCTTGGAGACTTAAAATAATGACTTGAATTTTGCATCAAATAAAATTAACTTGTTTTTAATGTTGAAAGGATACAATTTTTGGTCAAAGTGTTCAGGAAAAAAACAATAATAACAGAGGCAGCAAAAAAGTATTTTTCATCTATATACTACTACTTTTTTTCCCCTAACCCACCCAGACTGTTCTACCTTAAATTAAGGAAAAGTTCAACAAGGCAAGGCTGTGCAATAATTTGAAACTTTAAGAAATATAGAGGCATGACCCATTTACTGTGGGAAGGCAGTCTGCTGTAGTGACTTCAAACAGTGTTGTATTTTTATTGGAGTTGGCTCTGTGGTCTACTTCGTTGCCTGCAACCTGTTTCTGGGACAATGATTTAGAAATGTCCCCTGAGAGCCACACCAGCAGCCAGGACTAAACACACTTTTTGTAATATTTGATCTTTAGATGTTTGATATGGAGGTGAGCAGGACACAGACTGTTGTTACTGTTTGAAATGTTTCAATCAAACACACACACACACATGCACAGGCATAGTGGTTTCCATTTCTCATGAGGATCAAGTTTGTAATTATCACTAACATAAAGGTAAAGTAGCCATTGGGTAGTTAATATATATTTTTTTATAAAAATAATAAAAAATATGTGACGAGATCATGAGATTGAGATGAAACAAGATTTTAAGAAAACTAAATTACAAATTACATGAACGGACAACAGACTTTTCTTTAACTGAGTTGCAAAATGAATTAAATTAAAATTAAATTAAATTATTATTTCTCCTTTTTTAAGTGCAAACGATATGTGCGAAACAAAAAGTTATTTTCGGTCAATACAGACTGAAAATAGTGCAAACAGAGCCTGACCAAGTATGTCACTTTTTCTTCTACAAATTGAAATGAAAATGAAATGTTATAAAAGTTAAAATAAAATAAATAAAATTATAGATTTCTCCTTTTTTCAAAATCAAATCTGGCATTGACTGTGGAAGTTGAGGTGTGAATGTGTTTGTCAGCATTGTCTGTTTTTTTTGTGGTGCTTGAAATGTCTCTGTGTTGTGCTCGTATTAGCTGTGATGTACAGCATTGTTTGCACCTGAGGGTGCACACCCTGCACCCACAACATGGGGAAACGGCTGGGTAGTGAGGTCCAAATAATGTCCAGTTTAAACAGTGTGTCGTGGGAGAGCCGCGCTTTACGCACCCCCGACGTATAGAAACAGAGAGATGGGGGCAGAGAGACAGAGAAAGATGGAGAGAGAGAGAGAAAGATGGAGAAAGAGAGAAAGCACGTTGGGGCAGGAGATGATGGAGCGCATAATGTTGCACCGTCAGCCTGCATATTGTCCGTGTCTTTTTACTCACTCTCTTGCCATTTATCATTTCCCAAAATGCTGCCAAACAAACCATTTGAAAATGGTGGGGGCGTGTCAATAGTCTAGGGAGAAAGAACTTTAATGTGATGAGAAATCTTGCTAAAATACATCTCACGAGATCTCGTCGCACAAGATCTCGCCACACCCCTATATATATATGTGTGTGTGTGTGTGTGAGTGTGTGTGATTTAAAAAAATAAACAGATCCTTAAACCTTTGAAATCACCTTGTGCCTGCTTCCCCGATGCTTTATGGGAACCTTTGGGGGAAAAAAGTATTTACAGAGCCAAATCATTTGCATACATTTGTACAATTCACACAGATTTATATTTCACTAGTGGGGACCTGAATTTTTGGCCCATGGTGTGACTGTGTGAACATATCGATGTCCCCATGATTATAGTAATACAAGCACACACACATACCAAAAGCAATAGGTGTAATACTGTTACTGTTTTAATGTATGGTATGAATGTTTTCTGTGTGAGGACATAAATCCTATCCACGGTTTGATGTCAAAGGCATGTTTCTGTGTCTGCTGTGAATCGTGTTTGATGGAATGACCGTGTCATGCAGACGGCTGCTTCACTTCCTCAGATGTGGTGGAAAAAAAGCAATGACCAATTATCACAGGTGATTAAAAAATACTTTTCTAGCTTTATTTAAAGCCAGTGAAAACCTTTTTTCCGTTAAATTATCCCCATAAACTAAACCCCTAAAGCAGAAAAGGATGAAACAGTATTTGTCATTTAAATATAAACTTGTGTTCTAATTGTATTATACTGAACATAGTAGAACAGAGCAGTATTTGATCCTGCACCTCATGGGATTTGATGTTTTTTTCTCAGAGTAAAACCTTATTTCAATTTTCACTGCTTGCAACATGTTCCAGAAAAAGCCCAAACAGTGAAGTGTTTACTTTTTTTTTTTTTTTTTTTCACATTCAAAAGACTTTGAGAAGCTGAAGACTTGAAGTGATGAAGTGTTTAAGGGTTTTTTTTGTCTTGTTCTTCCCACAAATACATCCTCAGGTATTCAACAGTATGGGGTCTTCCCTGGTACTGTTTGCATTCCACATTCTTTACTGGGAACAAGAACATTGGGCCACTCCACAACCACACCACCATTTCAACACTAGGCCATGTATGTGTGTGTGTCATAATGGAATTGTACTGAAATCACTGCTTGATGGTGTTGAAATTGCTTCGCCAGGAAATAACCACTTAGTTGTTGTTACTTAGGCCCGTCCATACAGCAATGTTTTCAAGTGAATCCAATATAGCTTGTTTTCGTTTCAGGCTCGCATCAACAGCAATGGCCTTTGGGTGTCCCAAAATTATATCTTTTGACAACAGGTTCCAGAGTATAAAGATCTGGCAATGGTGTCATTGCATAGCTGTGTGGATGAATGTGGAAAACGCCAATCATCTACTTCACAACCACACGACCAGAACAAATAACAGTTGCACACGCAACATTCATTTATAAACAAGCCTGCGAGAATCGTGACAGAGTAGCCGTAATGGCTACAGTAGTAGTGATGAAACGGGAACACGTCACGTGACCGGACCGTACGGTCAGCCTCTCACGGGACAATCTGCCCTCTTGGGCCACGGGACTTCGGTACTTTCACTGATTTTGCACAGTGCCCTGACAACCTACCTTCCTATGCAAAATACATGCATCCCTGATACAGGCGTATGAAAGCCCGCCCCCCACATGACAATGGCCAATCACCGCCACGCTCCCAAAAAGGAACCGCTGCGTAGCAGGCAGTTTGGTTAATCTGAACAGCCACGGATACTTGCACATGAGACGAAAACAAGTTGAGATTGTGACAAGCGGTAGCGGGGTGGAAAGACCCACGTTTGAAGAAGCACCGGCTTCTTACAAATCGGCAGTATGGGATTACTTTGGCCTCAGAGTCGAATACAACGACGATGGGGTGAAAACAGTAAACGCAAGCTACACTGTGTGCAAACTTTGTCTAATACACGTCCCGTACGCACAAGGAAGCACAAGCAATATGTTAAAGCACATCCAGCGAAAGCATCCAAATATAACTGTTCCCGAACGCAGGTCAGGGAGCGAGCAACGTGAGGCATCATCAGGGAAAAAGCAGCAGTCCATCCAGGACACATTTGCCCAGACCTATCGGCCATCTACAAACAAGTACAAAAAAATAACCGCTGCCGTAGGAATGTTTATTGCGAAAGATTTACAGCCATTATCTGTAGTTGAGGATGTGGGGTTTAGACATTTAGTTAAAACGCTCGACCCACGTTATGATGTACCAAGCCGTACTTATATCAGCAACACTGTCATCCCTCATGTTTTTGTTTACATTTAGATAGATATTATTCATAATTAATTCAAGAGGTCAATCAATAACATTTGGCATTTCATTTCTTTTTCCTCCGTTAGGATTTGACATGTATCTTTTGCTGCTGTTCACAAAATAAATAAATTATAATTTAAGGGTTTAAAAAGCAGTCTTTTTTATTTATTTATTTTTTTTTAAAAGCATGTACTGAGACCGTACCGAGACCGTACCGAGACCGTGACCCATGTACCGAGGTACATACCATCCCGTGGCCTACCCATACCGTCGCACCCCTAATCAGTAGTAGCAGAGCCACCATTATGGCGGACATCAGAGTAGCGGTAAGTAGCAGAGCATCCATCATGGTGGACACCAGAATACTCGTAGTAGCAGAGCTACCGTCATGGTGGACACCAGAGTAGCAGTATTAGCAGAGTGTCCATCATGGTGGACACCAGAGTAGTGGTCGTAGCAGAGCTGCACTCACTGCTCAGTTTACTTGTGTTATTGAAGGAAAATCTACTGAGGACCCAGTACAGACAGATTTATCCCACTTACTCAGTGATCTTGTAATTAAGTGGTGTTACTTTCCAAACGAAGCAATTCTAACACCATCGAACAGTGATTTCAGTGATTCCTGTTCAATTCTGCATAAAAGTTAATTCATCTATCAGATGAACAGTGTTAACATGTAATTCCAATAGAAAATAATAATTCCCAATTAAACTTAATTACAAATAGTCACTGGTTTATTCTGCACATGCTCCTGGTCTCGTCGCCATGACGCACATATTTAGCATTGATGATGATGATTGATGATGGTGATCATATGGTTGATTCAGTCGAGCTGCTGCTTTATAATTATCACACAAATAAAGTCAAACATCACATGAAGTGTCTGGTCTAACATGTTTATAGTTGAAAGTAATGCAAAACAGGAAGTGGATGCCATCGTATTCTTTCAGTTGACATCCAGACATTAAGTGGCTGTTCTGTCCGATGAGAGCCCTCTGTGCCTCCAGCTCTTAAAGCCCAATTAACTAAAGCAGAATACACCATTTTCCATGGAAACCTTCATTTGGAATTAACATGTCCATGTCAATCTGAAAGAAATAACTTTGATTTTGAATTATTTATTCTGAATAAATAATTGGAAATGTGCTGAAAATTAAAATAAATGTTAATAACTGACTTAAGAAATGTTAAACAGGAATAATTTGGAGACTACCATAAAAATTGCATTGCTTCTTTATTGGTTAAGATTCAATAAAAGTATTAGTTATGTACAGTACGCTGTGTATTGATACAAGAAAAAAGTGACACCAAAATGAAAAAGTAGCTTAACCTTGTTCAATAAAAGAAGGTGGATAAAATATGATGAGGTGGTATTATGCCCTACCGCATCCCGAGTCATTCCCTTTGCATTTCCTTCCGCAACCAATCTTCAAAAGCCTCAGCTTCTTCTCAACTTGAGGGTTTAGGTATATTTGAGCGCATATGTTCAGGTTCAGTAAATATTTCTTTATCCACATTCTAATGCTGTTACCAGAGCGAGATAGGGTGCCCTACTTTGAAGTGTATAAGGTGCTCAATATGTGTAGGTGAAACTGTAAATGTGCTTATCTTTTGTCAGCACGTGTGTGCGTGTGTGTGCATGTGCGTCTGTGTGTGTGTATTTTTGTGGGGACAGTTCAATAGATAAGGGGTTTTGTGAAAAGGTTGAGTAACAGCATTAGGTTGTGAACAGATGCATAAGAGAGCAGTCTGTTTGCATGTGCATGGGTGTGAAGGAGGTGGTTACAAAGAAGTTCTGTTCATGGAGTTCGCAGAGAGGGTCAACTAAGTGTGTGTGTGTGTGAGGAAAAGAAAGAAGGAAAAGGAGGGGAGCAAAATAAAAAAGAGCGGGGACGATTGCTCAGTGTGAAAAACAACCTTGGCTGAAACACCATGAAGCTTTTAAACCACTCAAAATACTGTATCATTGCAAAGTACCCAAGGACAACGTTCCAAACATGTGCACGCACACACACACACACACGTGCGTGCGCGCGTACACACACACACGCACACACACACTGATTTCCATGTCTCATGTGGACTAAGTTTGTAATCAATTAGCCATTGGGTAGTGAGTGTAAACACATCTTCTTTTTAAATATATAAAAACTAGAAAATAATAATGAAAATTAGAAAATTAAGTTAAATTTGGAAAATAATGAAATGAATGACTAAAAATAATACTTTTTAAAATAAAATAAATAAATATGTAGAATACATAAAAGTAATTAAAAATGTATAAATAATTAAATAATCTTTTTTTATATAAAATTACATTTAAATAATAATAATAAATACAATACATAGAATAAATAATAATAATCATTGAAAAATAACAATAAATTATGGAATTAATCCTCCTGGGGACCTACATTTTGGTCCCCATAGTGTCAGAAGTCCCCATGGTGTGACTGTGTAAACGTATCAATGTCCCCATATAGATAGAAATAAAAGCACAAACACATACACACACATATAGACTTTCCACTCTGTAAAACTGGGCTATTGTCTGGCATGTCCTCACAAAACTAAACTAATCACTGCATTTGACATGTGGTCTTTTCACCTCGTTAAGCGACATAAACCAGCGGCAACCTTCAGCTGACTAAAAAAATAAACTGAAATGGCGTGACTTGAACGTCAAACTTCGCTAATGTGACGATCAATGGAGGGAGAATAACGGAGTCAAGTAGAGGTTTGGGCTGAAAAACAAGGATGGACTGGACAAAAAAAACAAACAAGTTCGGTCAAGCAGCCCTCTTCAGAGACCTTGGGGGTGTGAAATGAAAAGCAAGAAAGAAGAGTAAGGGTGGGAGAGGGGGGAAACAAGTCTCAAGACATGTGTGGAGGTGAAGCATGGGTGAGCAAGGTGGGGGTGAGGGTGAGGGTGGTGGTGGTGGTGGGGAGGGGGCACAAGGCTAGATGAGAGGGAGCGAAGGGCCCACTGGCCAATCTCTAAGGAGAATATGATGTGATTTATGGAGGCCATTACACTGAAGGACAAACAAATGGGGGTTATTAGCGGCATATCAACAGATGTGCTCGCGCACGCGCACACACACACACACACACACACACACACACACAGTCCCAGACAGTAAATGCTGTTCAAAAGTAGAAGGTCCATTCTGTGATGAATGGGTGTGGACCTGGAATAAAACCCTGCTGCTTTTAGTAGCTACATGCTACTGTTGGCTGTAATTAAGGCTGACACTGGATCTGCAGCATCAACGCTATGTTTTAGTCAGACTGCAGCAGAAGCTCATCTTCCTCTAAAATGTCATAAATTAAATGGCCAAATCTGTTCAGTAGTAATGGGAATGCCGGCTCTTTCGTCTCGGCTCACTAAAAAGAGCTGACTCTTTTGGCCCCCAGATTTTTGGTGCTTCAATTAATTTATTACTAACAATAATGCAAAGTTAGGTACAATATAAATTACTAATGTAAAAAACATCTACTCTATCAAATGTTTATTTTATAGATGAATATTTATTTATATATTCTACTGTGATATAAATAAATTAATAAATAAACAAGATGGAGGGTTCTCTAGTGTGTGCAGGTTATTAGTGGAACCAGCTCTGTGTGAAACTTTAGTTTTTCACTCTGGATTTGACATTTGTGACCCACCACCACGAAACCAGGCATAAGTGTCTGGAAATCAAAACTGAGTTATCTGTGTAGATTGGTAGAGTGGAAACTAAGGTTTAAGATGGTGAAAAAATTATGTTTCTATCATAAGTAGAACCAAAGTTATGGTCATTTTAATATCCACAGTTGGACCTATTATGCAATTTGCATATTTTTAGATATTGTCCGTTAAAGTTTTGGATTGTTTTGGGGTAGGAAGTCCTTAGCAATGCATAATAATTCGTATCCGATTGACAAAAAATATTCACAGATGTTAAAGGACACTCTGATGGACATGTCACAGAAGTTCTATATATTATAATAATAGGACAGAATTGCAACGTATTATAATCATTTGGCTTACGCCATTGGACAAGAGCATTCAATATAAGCTTTTACCTCGTACCGAACACTTGGATGTTTACGCACGGAACGGAGATCGGTTTGTTCGGCGAAAAGAGGTGGAAGTCGTCTTTGTCTTTGCTCCGCAATCCTTAAACTTTTGTCACCGCTTAAATAATTGACCCAATAAACACCTTTATTGATTGGATTTCAATGTAATGACCACAGGAACTGAACATAGAGGTGTTACGGTACCGTTTTTTGATAACAAATCACCTTCCAGCCTAAATTTGGCTGTAGCTCTGAACGGCTCAGCGCGACTTATGCCTGGTTTCGTGGTGGCGGGTCACATTTGTTTGGTTAATGTAACTGAAATTAGTCAAAATTTTGCTGTTTCCTGTTGTCACTCATTCTATTATTTCCATCCCATTTTCATTGCGGTCTCTACTCTCTCATTCAATTCAATTCAATTCAATTTTATTTATAAAGCCCTAAATCACAACAAAGTCGTCTCAGAGGGCTTTACAAAAACACAATCAGCTACAGAAATACATGAAAAGTCCCAGGTATCCCCTGTCCTTAGACCCTCCTTCTCGGCAAGAAAAAACTTCAAAACCCAGTGGGAAAAAGAAGAAATCTTGAGGAGAATGACATTGAAGGAGAGATCCACTCCCATGGACGGACAGGCTATAGATGAACGTCCATGTATAAATGCAGGAAGGGGGGCTGGTCCAGACAGGCAGGAGCGGTGGTCCAGGGTCACAGGTCAGCACAGGCGAGATACTGCAGATCCTGTCGTCCATGGCTCCCGTGCAGACACTGTCAGGAGAGCCACCAGGGGGGAAAGGGGACACCAGGTGACTAGTCATGAACAGACTAGAAAGATAGGTTGTAAAAATGACAGAAACAGGTGTGAGGGAGAGAAAGAGAAGAAAGAAGGAACTCAGTGTACTGTACTTCCCCCAGCATTCTAACTCCTAGGGCAGTCTAGACTGAACTGTGACTCATACATCACATAATTTTTAAGTAACCTGACCATAGGCTTTCTCAAACAGGAATGTTTTAAGCCTAATTTTAAATGTAGAGACTGTGTCGGCGTCTTTAATATTAAAGGGAAACTGATTCCATAAGACAGGGGCCTGATAACTAAAGGCTCTAGTTCCTACTGTACTTTTAGAAACCCTAGGAACTTTCAATAAACCTGCATTCTGAGAACAAAGGGTTCTATTGGGTTGGTACGGAACCAGATCATCTTTAAGATAAGAGGGGCTCATACCATTAATGGCTTTATATGCAAGGAGGAGGATTTTAAATTCAATTCTAGACTCAACTGGTAGCCAATGAAGGGTTTGGAGCACAGGGGTGATGTGTTCTCTTCTATTTGATCCTGTTAATAATCTTGCTGCTGCATTTTGAACCAGTTGCAAGCTTTTTAGGGAATATTTAGGACACGCTACAAGTAAGGAGTTACAATAATCTAATCGTGATGTAACAAATGCATGAATTAATTTTTCTGCAGTCGTTTTAGACAGAATATTCCTAATTTTGGCTATGTTGCGCAGGTGAAAGAAGGCTGTTCTGCAAGTTTGGTTAATGTGCATTTTGAATGAAAGATCTGGATCAAATAAAACTCCTACATTTTTAACTGTGGCACTGGGCGTTACACTTAAGTTGTCCAGAGTAACTATGTGGTCAGGTAGGGAGTCTCTCACATTTTTAGGACCAATTATAACGACTTCTCATCTCGTTCCCTCCTGTGTGCTCATTATGTTTTAACATATATGTGTAACTCCACCCCTCTGTGTGTAACCCTGCCTCTCTATGTGTAACTCCACCCCACTCCCCTCTTCTGTTCAGCGCAGAAACAGACAACGCCCTACACTGACCAGTCAAGTGAGGCTTTGAGAGAAAAAAGGAGCGTGAGGGGTGTCAGAGTGTTTCCTAAACAGCTCCCAATCAGCAGCCAGCTCCTGTTGTTCATGTTAACGAGCCAACTCTTTGAGCTGTTTTCCTCACAACTGACACATCAGTAATGTTAGAACATGTTCATCTCATAGATGTGTTCATTCAGATTCAGCTCCTTATGTGTGTGACAGCTGTGGCTCAGTTGGTAGTGCGGGTTGTACATTGACTGAAAGGTTGGTGGTTCATATCCCAGCTCTGGCTGTCCACATGTTGAAGTATCGTTGGGAAAAGACACTGACCACTAAATTATTCTCCCAGTAAGGTCTGGCAGAACCTTGCATGGCAGCTGCACTTACGGGTGTGTGAATGTAAGGCTAATGCTAAGTGGTTTGAGGGCCGTGAAGGTGGAAAAGACCATTTACAGTTTGATTGGTTGTAGTATTAGCCTATACCTGGAAAGATGGTTTGATCGGTCATAGCGTTCACCTATACCTGCACAGATGGTTTGATTGGTCGATGTGTGTGTGTGTGTGTATGCCAGCTCCCACTGTGTTGTGTTGTACTTATATTATTTGAGGGACAATGTGGGACGCTGCCCCCTGGCTGCTGGCAGACTAACAGGTAGTGTCTAGAACTATATAAGACATATAGCTTTCATGGTTTATCAATTATATCATATTCTTCTCTTATTGGCGACTTATGGTCATGAACAGGCAGCAAATGTGCATTTAAAAAAATATTCTAATGTTAAATAACATTAAATGACTTGACAGATGCACTTCCATTTAGGATTTACTTAAGCTACTCAATTTTATTTACTAATCATTTCTATCAATTTTATTTATTTTCCATCACAATGTATTGACTTTAAATGAATCATAAGTCGTTCTCCATACATTGATCCTGCGTTCTTCATCACTGTCTGTGTGTATGGTGCGGTGCCATGGCAAAAAAAAAGATTAAATTGAGAGGTGTGTGGCCACCAAAGATTCTAGGGTAGAGTTCTCGAATCTTTGGATTAGGGTTTGGGTTATGATTCCACCCATCCAAGGCAAGGCAAGGCAAATTTATTTGTATAGCACATTTCATGTACAGGACAACTCAAGGTGCTTCACACAAAAACAGAAACAGAAGAAAATTAAAATGATAAAGATGCATTAAAAGACACTTAAAATCAAGACATAAAAACATTTTAAAGCAAATAATAATCTAAGTAAAAGCTCCAGTGAACAATAATGTTTTCAGGCCTGATTTAAATGAACTGACAGTTTGAGCAGACCTCAGGTATCCAGGTAGTTTGTTCCACAGTTGAGGAGTAACACACAGTAAACCTGTTCCTGATGACCTCAGGGCTCTGGATGCTTCATAGGGAACCAGTAGGTCTAGGATGTATTTGGGTCCAAGGCCGTTTAGTGCTTTATAGACCAGGAGTAAGATTTTGAATTCTATCCTTTGACCCACAGGAAGCCAATGTAAGGATTTGAGGATGGGTGTGATGTGGTCCAGTTTCCTGGTACTGGTCAGGACTCTGGCAGCAACGTTTTGGATCAGCTGTAGCTGCCTGATTGATTTTTTGTTTAGACCAGTGAAGACACCATTGCAATAATCTAACTTACTGAAAATGAATGAATGGTTTGGACAGAAGACCCTTGATTTTAGCAATGTTCTTTAGGTGGCAATAGGCAGATTTGGTAATGGCTTTTAAATGTTTGTTAAATTTCAGGTCAGAGTCAATAATTACACCCAGATTTGTGGGGTTTAGTGACATGGACTCAAGGTGAGCACTGACCTTTGACCTTTCTTTTTTGGGGCCAAAAACAATCACTTCTGTTTTGTCCGCATTAAGCTGGAGGAAGTTCTGGCACATCCACTCAGTGATTTGATGAATGCATTTACTCAGTGTCAGTAAGGGACTGTAATCGAGTGACACGAAAATATAAAGTTGTGTGTCATCTGCGTATGTGTGGTAAGAAATGTTGAAATGCTCTATGATCTGAGCCAGGGGCAGCATATAGATGTTGAACAGAAGCGGTCCCAAAATTGACCCTTGGGGAACCCCACACAACATCTTTGTACTCACTGACGTGTGATTACCAACTGAAACGAAGTAGTTCCTATCTTGTAAATAAGATTTGAACCAGTTTAACACAGTGCCCGTAAGCCCCACCCACTTTTCCAGTCTGTCAACTAGTATGTCGTGGTCAACTGTATCAAATGCGGCACTGAGGTCCAATAGTACTAGGACAGAGGTTCTGGAAGAATCATTATTCAGATGAATGTCATTTAGCACTTTGATCACTGCAGTCTCAGTACTGTGGTGTGCTCGGAATCCAGACTGAAAGTCACTATACAGACTGTTTTGCACCAGGAAGGCATGAATTTGCTGAAAGACAACTCTTTCAATGATTTTTCCCAAAAATGGTGTGTTTGATATGGGCCTGTAGTTATCTATTACTGAAGCATCCAGATTAGGCTTTTTTAGAAGAGGTTTAATTACTGCAGTTTTCAAGGCCTGAGGAAATTGTCCTGACTGAAGAGAATTGTTTACTATCTGCACTATATCTGAAGCTATACAGTTAAAAACATTTTTTTTAAAATTTGGTAGGCAGATGGTCAAGGCAGCAGGTTGTTGACTTTAACTGTTTAAGAATTTCCATCAGTGATGTGTAATCTACAAGGACAAAGTGTTCCAGATGACAAGAATGTACACATGATAAAAACATCTTTCCTGAGCTGGAGCTACAGACTGTCTGTCTTATCTTTAATATTTTATCTGTAAAGAAAACAGCAAAGTCGTTGCATGAATTTTTGGACACCAGGTCAGATGGAATTGAAGCTATTGGATTTCTTAGTCTGTCCACAACACAAAACAATGTGCGTGCATTATTACTGTGTCTGTTGATCATCTCAGAGAAAAAGGACTGCCTTGAATGTTTGACTTCCTGGTCATAGACCTGCAGACTTTCTTTATAGGTATCATAGTTAACCTGTAGTTTGTTTTTTCGCCACCTTCGTTCTGCCCATCTGCACAGCCGTTTTTTTAGCTTCACTGAAGCAGCACGCAACCAGGTTGGCCTTGGTTTTCGTGAAAGGACTTTGGTCTTTATTGGGGCGATGGAATCAATGACCGTTTGAACTTTGGAGCTAAAACTATTTACTTGGTCATTGACAGGAGCTGAAGGCAGTAGTGATGATGGTATGAACGCTTCGGTGAATAATGTACAGGTGTTGTCATTAATATAACGTTTTCTGATCATCTCACTCTCCTTTTTGTCAGGATTAGTGGGGACAGTGGCTTTAAAGAGGACACAATAGTGATCAGAGAGAGCCACATCAGTCACCATTACCTCAGAAATATTAATACCTTTGGTAACAATTAGATCTAATATGTGCCCTTTGTTATGTGTTGGATCCTTTACATGCTGAGAAAGCCCAAAATTATCCAGAATATTCAAAAGTTCTTTAGCACTTCCATCATTACAGTTGTCGACATGAATGTTAAAATCACCTGCTAAAACAATACAGTCAAAGTCAATGCATAACATAGACAGACATTTGGCAGACATCCAGTCACATGATTCCTCCCATCCAGTCTGAACAGAAGGGAAAGATGATGAGGAAACGACTGATGGACCCATTGTACTTGTTCTGAAAAGAAATTTGATGTCTGTCCCATAAAGTTTTTCACTTCTACATTTTTTTATGTATACATTTTTGTATAAATATCTGTACTTTATACTTTTTACAGTTATATAAATATATGTACTTCATACTTACATTTATTTAAATATCTGTATTTTATACTCTTTATATTTATATACATACATGTACTTTATACTCCTTACATTCTCAGAGTAGAGTTATTACTTTTTCAAATTAGACAAATATGACAGTATGAAAAATAAGTCGTAAATCAATATAATAATCAGAGAAGAAATCACTTCAGAGGGTGGTGAGGACAGCAGAAAAGATCATTGGGACATGTCTTCCATCTGTTCAGGATCTTGCAGAGAAGCGTTGTCGAGGTAGATCATCAGTGACCTCACCCACAACATGAACTGTTCTCTCTGCTCCCCTCAGGGAGGAGGTTCTGCAGCATCAGAACCGGAACAACCAGGTTCTGTAACAGTTTCATTCCCCAGTCCATAAGACTATTAAATCAAAAATAACTCCTTCATACTAGCTCCATAGTGCAATAATGCTGCTACACTTTGGGAATGTGTGCAAGAGTATATGTATGCAGGGTGTGTGGTTATAGTTGTTAAATGTGTGGAAAAAACACATATTTTAGGTAGAGATGTGTATATATTATAGTTTTTGGTATACTTTTTAAAAGTTATTTATTGGGCTGTTTTTATCTTATATAATTCAGATTTTATGATTGATTCATTACTTCCGATATTCTGCATTAAAATTCCACTTAATGGGCATTGTGGTTGATGTTTGTGGGACAATAAAGTGGCTATTCTATTCTATTCTAACAAATCATAAATTGTGACTTACAATATCATAATTTTGACTTATCTCATAATTTAGATTTTTTTTCTCATAAGTTTGACTTTTTATGTCATTTACATTTTATAAAATCTCATAATCATGCTTTTTTAAAATCTCCTATTTATGAATTTTTAATTTTTCCAAACGGTCCTGTTCATACCCATTAAACTGAGTTCCATGACCCAGTAAAACACATAATCTCAACAACTCACTCACATATTTTTTTTTTGATATTTTTCTGGTCTTTCCTGAGTATTTTTTCATCAATAGCAAACAAAAAAATGCAGTTTTACTTTATAACTGTTGCAAAGTTGGATTTTTTTTTTTTTACTTCAGTAAAGGAGTTGAATCAGTATTTTTTTTTTTTTTTACATCAATAGCTGTACTTCTACTGCAGTACAGTATTTGAGTACTTTGACCACCTCTGACACATACGAACCTGCAGTTAAATGGTCTGCACTTATATAGCACATTTCCACCTTCATGGTGCTCAAAGCACTTTACATTCACCCATTCACACACACACACACACACTCATACACCAGTAGGTTTCTAAGATTCTTTCAGTCCTACTGGCGGCCTAAGATATAAACCCAAACGTATGTGTGCACGGTTACGGAGCAAAAGGCATGCACCGCCCCCTATTTATCGTTATGGAGGTAAAACTGCCCACTTAATGTTGATATTAATTTCAAGTCATATCGCTCAACTCTAGTGCTGTCAAGGAGAGGGTGAGGTGAAGCAGGACTCAAATGCACAGTGCTGAAGGAAGAACGGATTTAATAACAAACTAAGAAACATAAATACAAGAACGAGACAAAACCAGAGTCAAAACCTGGGAACAAAACAGCCAGAATCCGTGGTGATGATGAGTGTCCAGGTTATGGAGGTGACACTACTGAATGGTCCCGCACTGGCAACTGCAAGCCTTACTGCTTTTATAGCCACAGATGAGGAACGGCTTGCAGCTGCGCAGTGCGGGACCAGGTGGATATGGAGATGACTGGGGGAAAGGTCACCGGAGCGGAGGTCATGACACTTTTCACCTCTTGTAATACGTCTTACATCTGGCTCTCAAAGGTTTGCATAAAATGTTGCAGGTAGTGGCTTAGTAAAGGTTGACTTGGTGGGAGATGCAATCCATGAAGCTGGTATCCATGAAGCTTGGTATAAACTATTAGTTTCTAGGTTGTGAAAATTATCTTTTAATTCGACAAACACCATACATGAAAATTGCAGTACAATTTAAATAAGATGAAAAAGTTATTTGTCTCCTGCCATTGACCACCATTCAAAATATTTCCCAAGTTAACATTAAAAGCTGAAGGACAGGGGTATCAAAGTTATTTTAGTTCAGTTCCACATTTAGTCTGATATGATATAAAGTGGGCTACATCAGTAAAATAATATAAATATTTGGATTTAAAATGTATAAATAATATCAACTTTCTCTATGTTTTTGAGCAAAAATACCAAAATTCCATAATGAAAATGATTACATCTATGAACTGTACTTGAACATAACATGAACAACCTGAAAATCCTTAAGAAAAATAAGTGCAATATTAACAATATGTACTTTGGTTTAGCATTTATACATGTGCATCACAACTTAAAGATAACAATGGATTTACAAAAGCACACAGCATTTAGTAACATTCACAATATTGGTAATGTTACATTTCAGGTTATTCAAATTTTTTTAAGAGGCTAGTCTTTTTTATGTATTTATTTATTTAGTCCCTTTTATTAACACCAAAACAAAGAAGAAATTTAGTTTTATTCCATATACCGTATTTTTTGGGCTATAAGTCGCAGTTTGTTTCATAATTTGGCTGGGGGTGCAACTTATATGTTATATTATTTCACAATATTTTCACACTGACAACCACAAGAGAGCGCTGTTGAGCATAAGCATGTTCTTTATTCTATAGTTATCTGAATAACAGTTTAAAATGTTACGTTAATTGTTTATGCATCATGTGACGTTAGCTGAATGTGTTGTGTTAGGATACCATACATCTATTCATGTTGTTTTTTTCTATTCTATTTTTATTTGAAATTACCTTTGAAGAGAAAATTTCTGTTCTTGGTGTTAATTTTATCACATAATTCCCCCACCCCAAAAATGCCCCAAAAATTATATATATATATATATATATATATATATATATATATATATATATATATATATATATATAATTTTCTAAATAACATGCCACAGTTCTGTCTGTTTTCATTTTGTATACTTTTGAAATGAAAGTTTCAGTCTCATTGGCCTCAACACTCCTTTGCTTGGTTTTGCTGATAGGCACAGCAGCAGACATGGAGTGTCCACTGGTGGATTCAAATATGGGCTGGCACCAACCAGTCAGGTTCTGTAGAAATGAAGTACCAGCTGGTCGACCATTTTACACATAAACACCAGTCATTAGGTTTTCACAGTGAATGCAAGATGTGTGTGTGTGTATTTGTATTCCTATCTTTATGGGGACATTGATATGTTTACACAGTCACACCATACGGACCTCTGACACTATTGTCCCCAAAAGAGTTAAATATAAATAAAGGTCCAACACTAGTAAAATAGAAATTATGTTGTACTATAAATACATCAATTTATTTTTACCAGAAGTCCTCATGAAGCTGGTGGACAGAGGTGCAAAGTGAAACATGTATTCAAAGGTTTGAAGATGTGTTTACTTTTTTATCATGTATTTTTTAAATGTATTTATTTATTTTATAAATGTTTACATTGTATTTACTTTTTTAATACTATTATTTATTATTTTATTTGTTTTGTATTTATTTATAATATTTTCTATTTATTCATTGTTTTTTGTGTAATTATTATTTTTTTTAAATAAATGTTTAATTTTATTTAATTGTATTTAAAAAATTAACCACTAGGTAGTGGACTCACTACTCAGTGGCTCCTTGATTAGAAACTTTGTCCTCATAAGACATGGAACCGTGTGTGTGTGTGTGTGTGCGTGCGCGCGCACAGTGCAGTGACACAGGAGTCTGTGAGGTTCATGAAAACAGTTTCCACATGCGTTTGTATGGACAGCAGAAGGATGGAATTATGAATTATGACTGCTTGGCTGGCTGACAGCCACCTATTAGCCTGTGACACATTTTTGGACAGCCTGTCTACCTGTCCGCTTACTTGACTGTCTAGTTCCTTGTGGGGCCAGTTGTTGTCAGTCGGCCTGTCTTACCTATCTGCTGCCTTCTACCTACTCGGCCGTCTCCTCATATTTAATCCCCTGACTGTTTTTTTTTTTCTCCTTTTATTTATAAGATGTGGTCTTTTCTTCTCCTTTTTTCTTCCCTCAACTGTTTTTATCTATTGCTTGTGTTTCTCATCCTCCAGCTTCATTGACTCAACTGTCAACTGTAATCTAATATCTCTTCACAGGTGGCTCAGCTGCATACTGTCATTAAAGCCTACAGGTGGGAACAGAAGACAAAGTTATTACCCCACAAGTGTTTTCCCCTCTGGGTTAGAAGCTTGGCCACTGGTCATTTAGGATGATCATGTTGACCTGCCATGGTGTCTTCAACTGGATGCAGTTGGTCAGCTGGGCTTTAAAGGAGAAATATTATGTCCATTTTCCAACAGGGAACCAGGTTTCCTGTGACCTGTCTGTCACACACTTTGGTCAAAATACCACGTTAGCCATGACATTACATGAGAGTTTTTATCCCTGTTTAATTCCAAATAAAGTCACTTCCGTTCTTAATTCAGAACTTGATCATTCCTCTGACATGTTTTTGACAGCCCCACTCCCTTTGGACATGGGGGGGTGCAGTCTAATTGTATTACAGGTGCAGATGGGTTGAAGAGAGACACCTGTGGTAGGTGCTCACACAAACTATTGAAATGACTCCACTTCAGTAACCCAGTTGGTTTTTCTAGATTCTGGACATGTTTGGCTGGCCTCTGGTTCCTTGGTCCCATGCACCTGGTTTTACCTCGGTCTGGTCTGATCCTGCTCTCTTTAGCCAGTGTTTTTTGTTAAATTTCCACACTTTGTTGTAATTTTTGTAAAATAAATAGTGTTATTCCACTTCCTGTCTCCCCATTTTGTCTTGTTGACTTGTCGATAAGTTCTAACCACTGTCATGGTGAGACATAATCGAGGTCACTAAACCACGTTAAAAAATTGATGAGTTGAGGATGGTAAAGTGATAGTGTTGTATCTGCTACAAGTGACATGGGTTGGCCCGGGACACTTCAGTTTTTGAGGTTGTGTCTGTCACCTTCATCTGTGTATAAAAATAGATCTGTTAGGACATGAGGGGAGCTGGTCATCTGATATCTTGTCATGTTGAGATGTTATTTTTTCTACGAAATAAACAGAACTACAGCAGACTTATCAATCCCAAGTGGTTTTTGGGGTAAAACAGAATGCCAACAGTCTCAACCTCAGAGCCAGGATGTGATAAGTCGGGGCCCATCCATCTTTGGAGCTGGTTCATTCAGCTGCAGTTTCTGCCGTGTGTGGGCGGAGACTGGCATTTTTGTGACATATCAGTGTTATTATTGTGCATCTGTGGGCAATCGGTCTGAAGACCACAGGTGAGTCTGTTTGTGTGAGTGTCAGTGCATCAGATATTGGTATAGCTTAGGTGAGTATTTTAAACATTTAGTTCTGGATGTGGCCTTTCACCCAGTTTCTTTTAACTCTACCCCATCCCTGTAGGCTCAGAGAGTCTTCCCCTTAATGCCCTAGTATGAAGTCATAATGTCATCCAGAAAACATGTACACATAGCTAATTTTATTTTACAAAAGTGCAGTGCTAGCTACTTTTTAAAAATCATAGCTAATCTGCAGGACAGTGTCCTTACCTGAACCCAACAAAATATCTTTGGGATGAATTAAAGTGGAGACTAAGAGCCAGGTTCTCTGGACCAACATCATTGTGTGATCTCACTAATGCACATTTTGAAAAATGCAAAAATATCTATAAAAACACTCCCCAAACTTGTGGACAGCCTTTAAAGAAGAGTTGAAGCTGTAACAGCTGCAAAAGGTCCAGCGGCATCATACTGAAGCCCATGGGTTTGGAATGGGATGGAACTGAAGTTCATATGTGAGTCAAGGCAGGTGAGCAATAACTTTTAATCATATAGCGTGTTTACTTTATTGGTGGTGGGGTAGCAGGGGTGAGTAACGCAATAGTTGTTTTTATTGGTAACTAGTTGTTTTTATAGTGGTGTAACACAGATACTTCTTGGTAAATAGTCTGCAGTTATATAGCAGTTTTCAACTTTTATGGTGCTCAAAGCGCTCTACAGTACCCTCACATTCACCCATTCACACACACACACACACTCATACACAAGTAGGTTTCTAAGCTTCTGTCAGTCCTACTGGGAGCCTAAGTCAGCGTTGTCTTGCCCAAGGACACTTCGACATGTGGACAGCCAGAGGCAGGACGCAAACCGCCGACCCTTCAATCATTGGAGGACCCACTCTACCAACTGAGCCACAGCTGAAAACTAAATAGCAACTATAACTAATTAGTTTTTCAAAGTAACATATCCCCAAAACTGAAGGGAACTGTACGACAAATGATTTGGGAGAATCTATTAGAGAGCAGTGTTCTGCAGTCTGAGCCTCAGGTTGGTTTGGCTTTAGATTCTAGTGTTTCTGGTTTTGTTCCTCTGCAGGAAAGCACCACTTTAACTTTTGAGCAGCAAGAACGGTTGCTGTTGCTCCAGCTGGACCTTAAACTTCTGGCTGTGGAAGACTGTAGATTCAGCTTAAGTCAGGGTAATGGACCCAGATCTGCTCACTCCTCTGATGTTCCACCTTTATGTTTGGCCCCTCAGTTTTGTGAACGGGACCCAGACATGTTTTTTTCCCTGTTTCAGCACGTGGCTGACAGCCGTGACTGGTTGGATGCAGTGCATCTTGACACGAAGGATACAAGAGGTGTCAGCGTTTCTGCACATGGGAAAAACAGTATGCAAACCCACATTAAAAAGGGCATTTAGCATGATATGTCCCCTTTAAGTCAAGCTGAAGCTCAGCAGCTCTGTTGGACAGGAGCTCTCCAAACCAGTGTTTCCCAACCCTGGTCCTCTCGGCACACTATCCTGCATGTTTTAGAGGTTTCCCTCTTTGAACACACCTGACGGTCATTATCATTCTTCTGCAGAGCTGGATGATAGGCTGATCATTTAAATCAGGTGTGGTTGGAGAGACAAACATCTGAAACATGCAGGATAGTGTGCAGAGAGGACCAGGGTTGCGAAACATTGCTCCAGACAACACCACCACCTTTTGGTTGGTTTGCAGTCTCTATTTAGTGTTTCTGTTGGCCATTTTTCATCCTGACCAGGATTTTCAGGCTCACCTTTTCTTCCATCTTTACATTTGACTTATGTCACTGGTACAAACTCGACTCAACTCAGTATTTACATTCGAGGATAGTCCTGACTTTACAGAACCTGGACATCATAGCAGTGCAGCAGGTTTCTTCCATTTCATCTGCACATGGATTTGCTGATAAAGTCACTGGTTGCGTGTTGTCTATCATCTTTGACCAACTGTGGTGTAGTTTTGGGCTGTCATGTGGATTTACGTAGTGCTATATTTCCTGATAACTTCTACAACAGTGATCTGTATTTACATGTACTATGTCATAGCTCATATGTTATAGCATATACTATGACATATGAGCTATAACAGTACATGTAAATACAGATCACTGTTGTGACCAGGGTTGCTTACCCAGGCATAGCATAACTTTTGTTTTGCACCTCACTTGTTTATTTTCTTTATTATGCAAATGCTGCTGCTGTTACAAAACAATTAATTTGACCAGTCAATGTCTTCAAGGTTTATATGTCACCTTTTGGTATTGCTCAGAAGCGCTCGGTGGGTAGGTAATACCAAAAATAGTAGGTACCAGGTACTAGATTGCAGGTCATTTTCGTAATGGAAGTACAACAGAGCTGAGTCAAGCTGGTACTAGTGGACATGCAAAATTAGTACGTTTCCATGGAGAACCCTTTAAAAGGTTCCTACTTTGGTTTTGACCATTTTTTGAATAGACAGATTAGAAGATTACTTGCAGGACACGTAGGAACTTTTGTGCAGTCGCTCACAGAATCAAATCAAATAAACCAAGAATACAGAACAGTTTCTACCCTCCCCAAAGGGTATTGTCATCAGTTCGTTATTGTGCAATAGCTGAAGGCCGAGGGCATTTGTTTATTTTCACAACTTGTGACCCCAGTCCAAGTTTTTTTTTTTTTTTTTTTTGGAGGGGGGAAATGTAACATGGAGTCTGACACATTGGTAAATCAATATTTTAGAGTTTTTCCAGGTACAATAGCAGCCAGTTTTCTCTATTCTTTCCAATGAAGAACTCACTGTATTTCAGTTTTCTGAAGTGGTTTTTAGTTATTTTCCTTCTCCATATAAGCTAATTTTTCAATTTGGCTCTTTTATGAGAGTCAACAGGTCTTCTTAAAATACCATCTATTTTGTTTACGTTGCTATACGCTCCCTTTAGGTAACATCATTAGAAATCATGGCATTAATTTTCATTGTTATACGGATCCCCGCGACCCTAGTGAGGATAATGCGGGTTCAGATAATGAATGAATGAATGTTATACGGATGACACACAGCTATATTTATCAATTAAACCTGATCAGACCAGGCAAATAGATAAATCCTGGGTCCAAGACATAAAGACTTGGATAAGTGCAAAAAACCTCCTACTGAACCCTGAAAAAACTGAAGTCATTATAATAGGCCCTCAAAATGCGAGACTCCCTAACTGACCAGATAGTTACTTTAGACAACCTAAGTGTAACATCCAGTGCCACAGTTAAAAAATTAGGAGTTTTATTTGATCCAGATCTTTCATTCAAAGTGCACATTAACCAAACATGCAGAACAGCCTTTTTTCACTTATGCAACATAGCCAAAATGAGGAATATTCTGTCTAAAAATTATGCAGAAAAATTAATTCATGCATTTATTACATCTAGATTAGATTATTGTAACTCCTTACCCGTAGCGTGTCTTAAATATTCCTTAAAAAGATTTAAATTGGTTCAAAATGCACCAGCAAGATTATTAACAGGATCAAACAGAAGAGAACACATCACCCCTGTGCTCCAAACCCTTCACTGGCTACCAGTTGAGTTTAGAATTAAATTTAAAATCCTCCTCCTTACATATAAAACCGTTAATGGTATGGGCCCCTCTTATGTGAAAGATGATCTGGTTCCGTACCAGCTCAATAGAACCCTTCGTTCTCAGAATGCAGGTCTATTGAAAGTTCCTAGGGTTTCTAAAAATACAGTAGGAGCTAGAGCCTTTAGTTATCAGGCTCCTGTCTTATGGAATCAGCTTCCCTTTAATATTAAAGAGGCCGACACAGTCCCTACATTTAAAATTTGGTGAAAAACATTCCAGCTTGGGCAGCATGGTGATGCAGTGGTTAACCTCACTGCAAGAAGTACCCCATTTCGAATCCCCCACCGGACCTTTCTGTGTCGAGTTTGTATGGTATATTAATTTTTTTTTTTTTCATTCATTATCTGAACCCGCTTTATCCTCACTAGGGTCGCGGGGGTCACTGGGGGCCTAATCCAGCTACAATGGGCGAAGGCGGGGTACACCCTGTATGAGACGCCAGTTCATCGCAGGGCTGACATACATAGACAAACAATCACTCTCACATTCACACCTATGGCCAATTTTAGACTAACCAATTAACCTATCAGTGCATGTCTTTGGATGGTGGGAGGAAACCGGAGTGCCCGGCGAAAACCCACGCGGACACGGGGAGGGCATGCAAACTCCACACAGAAAGGTCTGGTGTGGGATTCGAACCAGGGTCCTTCTTGCTGTGAGGCACGAGTGCTAACCACTGCACCACTAAATATATTAATTTTAATTTTTTAAATTACTTTTTAGGGAAAAAAAGGAAGAAGGTCTGTTTACTTTATTATTATTACTATTAATTGTATTTAATTTCATTATTATTCTTTATTTTTTTTATTTTTTTTAATTAAATTACGTTTCTATATTTTTCTATGTAATTTTTCAATTTAGTCATGTATTTATTTATTTTTTGGATTGGCTAAGTTATTATTAAAAACTTGGTCCTCATAAGATATGAAAACCAGTGTGTGTGTGTGTGTGCATTATGAGTGTAAGCGAAGTGTCCATGCATTTAAGTATGTGGGGACAGTTTTTATGTTGACCCTCATGCCATTGCAGAATCTTTTTCTTCCTTTTTTTTCATGCACTACATTGGCCTCTTTACCTCCACAACCTCAACCACCCAGTGATGCAGCAGTCCTGTGACAGTTGCCATAGTGACCATCACTACACCATGGAGACAGCAGTGGGAGGCTGACTGGGAGGGCGGAGAGGGGATAGCAGCACTTAGGGATGAGAGAAAATGATGGCAGGTACAGGAGAGAGCATGACCGCGAAAAAGAAGAGAGAGGAGGAAACGCTGGAGGAGATAAAGGAGATGTAGTAGAAGGTGCAGCAGATAGAAGACTACCACACAGCTACAAGTTAAAACATAAAATCAATCAGTGTTTCTCCTTTTTTTTGCTTTAACCAAGACAAAGCACTTTAGCAAAGGAACTAAAATAATAAATAAATTACATACCCCCCCCCCATCTCTACATCTCCAAGAGTTTCAAATGTAAGAGTGTGTCCTTTACAGTGAATGCTAACCTTGAAAACTATTTCAGAAAAGCCATTATTCATCTCACCAGCCCCCAAGTTCAATTTCAAAACTTAGTTCTCAGGCAAAGCCAAACACGGCACTACATCACAAGACCAAGTCAGGAGAAAAAAATATATTGCATTAGCTTTATTTACTGTGTGCTCTTTCAGGAGACAATTACTATCTGGGGCAGGAGGGGTGAGGAGGAGGAGGAGAGGTGCAATAGGAGAGAGTAGAGTAGGATGCTGGTGGTTTTGGCACTTACTAAAAAGCTGCATTTAGCACAGGTAAATTATAGAGCCTATTTGTGTTGTGAATGCTCCAGCATCTCTGCACCTCTTTTATGCCTGTGGCTCTGAGCGACTGTGTGAGAGTGTGTTTGGCACAGTGTAAATGCACCAAACACACACACATACTGGTTTCCATGTCTCATGAGGACCAAGTTTGTAATCGTCACTTGTCGGTAAAGTAGCCATTGGGTAGTGAGCATAAACACTAGCCTTGCCATGCTATCCCCATTCATTTCATGTATGGGTCTGGTGGTGCTTCATAGGCAGGGGAGGCAGCCTAAAAGGTTGTCTTTCAAATGGGGGGCGTTAAGTCACACCCTTCTACTTCTGGTCCACGGGTGCTTGCAAAAAATTTTAATGGGAGTGAATCGAGCGAGTCAAGCTTAATTCGGATTCCATTTGACAAGTGCTCTGAAATTCACATGTGATAGCAGTTAATAAGAAATATCTGATGTAGCAAAGGCAGACAACCCATTTTTGATGGGAAGCAAACGTAACATTCGGTTATATGTGGACTTAGTTACAGACTACAATGACGTCACACTCTGCTCAGCTGTGGTGTGGAGTCTGTGGTGATGTCACATGCACAACAGGTGTGTAGTCCAAATTATTAACAGGTTTTACTCGCAAATAATTCAGCCATTGGTTAACAGAAGAAGTTGAAACACACATCAATAATTATTATTTATTATGATAATTATATAACAGGTGTGTGATTCAGGTCACATGACAAACCAGATACGATTTTAGCATTTTATTTCCCATTGAATACCATTCAATAATTTTCCGATCTCATGCCCTATGAGCCTCCTGGAAGGTGGCGGAGGCGTAAGCTCCCCATCCCTCTTTATGCAATAGGATGGTACTACAACCAATCAGTGTAAGGATGATGTAGTTAGAGCATGGGAAATTTCATGGAGGAGTCTAGAGAAAGTTACGAATGACTGAACAAAATGGTGGATTATGGAGTTTAACGACTGTTGTCGCTTCTGTAAAAAGAATTGAAAGATTTCTCACATTCTTCACTCATCTTTGATAAAAGGATATCTCCATCGAGTTGGCACTCATCTACCTATCTACTATGGTTGTTTTGGTTGTTTCTCTCAGCTCTGTCATAAAAATTAAAAAGAATATTATATATATATATATATATATATATATATATATATATATATGTGTGTGTGTGTGTGTGTGTATTCTTTTTTTTAAGAGTAAAAACATTTTCCAAAAAAACCCCTAAAATATTAAATATCTATGAAAGGTATAAACAAACAAATAAATAAATAAAATTTATTTTTAAAATAGAAAAATTAAAAGGAATATATATGTAAAAAAAAAAAAAAAATAAATAAAAAATTTAAAAAGCAAACATCTTGAAACCTTTGAAGCTTGTTAGGCCTACACCACGGACCACGTCGGCGCAAGGCCTATTGAGTCTGCTGTGGGGTCACCTCATGGGGTCTCAGTGATTCTAAGAAAGGTGAGGAATCAGCCCGGAAATACATGACAGGAGATGAAATATGCCAGGGATGCGGTCACCAGGGACGACTCGCACCACTCACACTCACTCACCGAGCGTGTGCACGTCACACACACACTGCATATTTGCTCCTACTCAGAATGAATGGGATTCTATGGGTCACGCCCACTCAGGGCCACTGACATGAGTGGAAGTGTGTCAAATGTGACCTCTGACCCCACAGTGATGTGGGGCAGGTCGAAAGATTTCATATGAAGCTGAATTCGGGGGGGTTCAGAAAAACGCTATATTGTCAGTTGCTTTGTTTTTCTTTATTAATTTATTATTCCTTATTTTTCTGACATCAGCACTAACTGTAATTTGACCCCCTGAACATGCATGAAAACTCACCAAATTTTGCACACACTTCAGAAGTGTGAAGTGTGTCCCCTAGAAAAGTGAAAGTAGGTTGCATGACAGGAAGTCCACCATCTTGTAATTGAAATTAAAAAAATTTGAGTCATGGTTTTCGTTCTCTCCTTCTTGGCCATTGGGCCAAATGAGCTCAAAATCTATCTTGACAAGTGGGACATCAAAAGTTATCCCAATGTTGCATCGTTTTTGTGCTACGATGTCGCAAAGTTTGGAAGGTTTTTAGGAAAAATTACCACTATATACAGTGAAGAAAATAAGTATTTGAACACCCTGCTATTTTGCTATTTCTCCCACTTTGAAATCATGGAGGGGTCTAAAATATTCATCGTAGGTGCATGTCCACTGTGAGAGAGATAAACTAAAAAGAAAAATCCAGAAATCACAATGCATGATGTTTTTACTATTTATTTGTGTGATATAGCTGCAAATAAGTATTTGAACACTTGTGTATCATCTAGAATTCTGACCCTGAAAGACCTGTTAGTCCGCCCATTAGAAGTCCACCTGGACTCCATGTATCATCCTGAATCAGATGTACCTGTTTGAGGTCATTAGCTGCATAAAGACACATCTCTACCCCATACAATCAGTAAGACTTTAACTTGTTACATGGCAAAGACCAAAGAGCTGTCCAAAGACACCAGAGACAAAATTGTCCACCTCCAAAAGGATGGAAAGGGCTACGGAGCAATTGCCAAGCAGCTTGGTGAAAAAAAGGTCCACTGTTGGAGCAATCATTACAAAATTGAAGAAGCTAAACATGACGGTCAGTCTCAATCGGAGTGGAGCCCCATGCAAGATATCACCTCATGGGGTCTCAATGATTCTAAGAAAGGTGAGGAATCAGCCCGGAAATACATGACAGGAGTTGGTCAAAGACCTGAAAAGAGCTGGGACCACCGTTTCCAAGGTTACTGTAGATAATACACTCATATGTCATGATTTGAAATCATGCATGGCATGAAAGGTTCCTCTGCTTAAACCAGCTCATGTCAAGGCCATGACCATTTGGATGATACAGAGGAGTCATGGGAGAAAGTTTTGTTGTCAGATGAGACTAAAATATAACTTTTTGGTCATAATTCCACTAAGTGTGTTTGGAGGAAGAAGAATGAAGAGTACAATCCGAAGAACACCATCCCTACTGTGAAGCATGGGGGTGGTAGCATCATGCTTTGGGGGTGTTTTTCTGCACATGGGACAGAACGGGTGTACTACATTAAAGAGAGGATGACTGGGGCCGTGTATTGTGAGATTTTGCGGAACAACCTCCTTCCCTCAGTCAGAGCATTGAAGATGGGTCGTGGCTGGGTCTTCCAACACGACAACGACCCAAAGCACACAGCCAGGAAAACCAAGGAGTGGCTCCATAAGAAGCATATCAAGGTTCTAGCATGGCCCAGCCAGTCTCCAGACCTGAACCCAATCGAAAATCTTTTGGAAGGAGCTCAAACTCCGTGTTTCTCAGCGACAGCCAAGAATCCTGACTGATGTAGAGAAGATCTGTGTGGAGAAGTGGGCCAAGATCCCTCCTGTAGTGTGTGCAAACCTGCTGAAAAACTACAGGAAACCTTTGACCAGGAAACCTTTGACTTCTGTAATAGCAAACAAAGGCTACTGTACCAAATATTAACATTAATTTTCTCAGGTGTTCAAATACTTATTTGCAGCTGTATCACACAAATAAATCGATAAAAAATCATGCATTGTAATTTCTGTTTTTTTCTTTTTAGTTTCTCTCTCTCGCAGTGAACATGCACCTACGATGAAAATTTCAGACTCCTCCATGATTTCTAAGTGGGAGAAATAGCAAAATAGCAGGGTGTTCAAATACTTATTTTCTTCACTGTAAATTGCTTCAGCTCGGACATACGAACACCGATTTGGCTAAAATAGGACTCAGACGTCTATCTCTCAGTCCAACACCAGTTTATCAATAGAATTTGTGATTTTTCTCTATAGCGCCCCCTACAAATTCGCCTTTACTAAAATGGCTGTGGTTTGGACATACATTTGCCGAATTTGGCTCAAATTTAACTAGCTGTCAGTCTCACAGTTTTACACCGATTCAATACATAACATTTTAAATAAGTTACTCTATAGTGCCCCCTACATATTTATAGAACGCAGTGCATTTCTGGCAGAATATCGCATCCCGCCCATGGTACAATGTCGTTTCGCTGTCAGCGATTGCGCAGGGAGGTGGTTGCAAGGGACAGCAAAGGCCTTTCAGATTGCTTGCAGTTTTAATTTATCTTTGCACCTTTTTCCCTCATGCTTTATGGGGACTTTCATTAAAAAAATTAAATAAAAGATTGTAGTTATAGTGCCATATCATTGGCATACATTTTCATAATTCACACAGATTTATAATTCACATTGCACCTGTTTCCCTCATGCTTTATGGGGACTTCCAGAATAAAAAAAATAATTAATGTAGTTCCAGGGCCATATCATTTGCATAAATTTTCATACTTTACGTAGATTTATATTTTACTAGTGGGGATCTACATTTAAATTTAACCCTCATGGAGACCTGAATTGTGGTCCCCATGTTGTAACTGTGTAAACATATCAATGTCCCCGTGAAGATAGGAATACAAGCACAAACACACACACAGAGTGAGTGTGAAATGTGTGTTTGCTAAATATGTGTATAAGTATGCTTAGATATGCATGTGTGTCTTCACACACCGCCCACAAATAAAGCTCCAACGCCACAGGGCCAAACATCAAGGCGCTGTTGTTCCTTATTAGGAGTCCCAGTGGTTTTAACAGAATTAGCAGAAAGAAGCGAGTGGCGGCGCACCCTCAGATGAGCTGATACCTGTCACATTTTCAAGCCCCAGCCTGCGCACCGTAGAGAATCAGATTTATATATGCAAAGGGCAAATACATTAGCACAAACACAAACCTGTCAGTGGCATTTCTGAAGCGTACTCTGACAACAGAAGGAAAGCATCAGTGCAAAACAACAAAACCTTGCTTTTATCTCAAGGTTTTTTTTTGTCTAAGTTATGGAATTATGTGAGCAGTGAAAAACGGCATCAGGCAGGTACTGTATGCTGTTTTGGTTTGTTTTGTTTTTTTTCCCTTCATTACTCTGGTGCGAGTTGGAAAGCCCTAATATTAAGACACTAAGGGCGAGAGGTAATGGAAGAAATAAATCTTAACTTGGTGAGTCATATAATGCAGCTGGTGGAGGCTAAGTACGCTACACATTTGTCAAACAGAGAGGAGAGTGGGGGGGGGGGGGGGGGGGGGGGGGGGACAACAGTGAAAGACTTACAAGTGAAAGTATGATGACAAACTCACAGCTTGTCAAAAAAAAAAAAGTGGCACATGCAGTATTTGACTCCACCGCCTTTGGTTTTGATTACAGGAGACATTTACTCTGCCTTTTTTGCCATATAATGTTTATGTAGTATCACAATAAGGTTTATTGTGTATTATTGTTGTATTTTTTTTCCATCCATAGATGATGATCAGATCACTGCATCATCATCTCAAATTAGAGTCTTATGATGTGTTGCAGGTTTGATATTTGTCAGAATATGAATCAAAAGTTACAACATCAAAAATTACATTCACAAAATGGACACAACTAACCCTAAGCCAGAGTAAGATTCAAACCACCAACCCTTCAGTTACTGAATGACCCACTTTACCATCAATCAATCAATCTATCAATTGATTTTTTCCCTAATTTTTGTGCTTATAGATGTCCATTTTTCTTCAATTGTTACCTTTTTGACAAATTTTCATTCAATTTCTTCACTATTTCTCTATCTTTATCCATCTATGATTCTATCCATCCATCCATCCATCCATCCTCTGTCATTCTCTCTCTGTCTAAGTACAAATGGACTCATTTTAGAGCTTACAAATATTTATTTCATGCTCAACTACAATCAAAGACACATGCATATCCCAAATATGGGGGGCATGGTGGTGCGGTGGTTTGTACTCGTGCCTCACAGCAAGAAGTTCCCTGGTTCAATTCCCACACCAGACTTTTCTGTGTGGAGTTTGCATTTTCACCCCGTGTCTGTGTGGGTTTTCTCTCAGTACTCCAGTTTCCTCCCACCATCCAAACACATGCACTGATAGGTTAATTGGTTAATCTAAATTGGCCATAGGTGTGAATGTGAGAGTGATTGTTTGTCTATATATGTTCAGCCTTGAGATGAACTGGAGACTCATACAGGGTGTACCCCACCTTCACCTATTGTAGCTGGGTCCCCCAGTGACCCTAGTGAGGATAAAGTGGGTTCAGATGACAAGACGAGATGCTTAATTTCATCCCAAAACTCACTCCATATGATCCAAACTGGGTTAAATGGTGTTTGCACAATAGTTTGGAGCATGTTATCCAGAGAAACAAATGGGTGGAGTTTCTACACATAGAAGAAGAATGTGTGCCACATAATAAGAGTTACATCAAAGAAACTGAAATGTGAAAGCACTTCTTGTATGTTTTTTTTTATTTTTTTAATTTTTGGTGGCTGCTGATTAGCAGTTTAACAAGATAGAATGATGAAGCCTGCTTCATTCTTCTGCAGTCATAATTGGCAGGTAAGTTTAAAGCCACTGGGAACTTTACTTGAACATCTTAAATGGGCTGAGTTCAATTAAAACATCCTCAATTACTATTTTAGAGTCTCCCTCTGTAAAACTCGGCTAATTGGCTTCATCAGGACTGTGCAGGACTGTGTTTGATGGACAGCAGAAAAGGCCTCCAAAAATTTAAGTTTCACAAAAACATTGCTTTTGTCTCCTCAGAGTGACAAAGTGTGACAAATTAAAGGGCTAATTTTTTAAATATTTGTTTTAATAAACAAACAAATAAACAATAACAAACTGGGAATAACAACACAAAAAACTCAACAAGACAACTGGTTCCAGGTAAACATAAACATAACAGCTACATTATACAATAAGAGGTGAAATAAAGTAAAATGAGATCAAATAAAATACAATACAGTACAATACAATACCTGCATAGTGCATGAGCATACAGCATTTCAAGCAAAATTCATGTGTTCCGCAAATTCAGAACGTGACCTGCATAATCAACAGATACTGAAAATCGATGCTTGGTGGGGGGGACATAACATTTCTGAACAACACACATCACCCACTCAGCACTTGTCATGACCTCCGCTCCGGTGACCTTTCCCCCAGTCATCTCCATATCCACCTGGTCCCGCACTGCGCAGCTGCAAGCCGTTCCTCATCTGTGGCTATAAAAGCAGTAAGGCTGGCAGTTGCCAGCGCGGGACCATTCAGTAGTGTCACCTCCATAACCCGGACAGCATTTCCATCTCCTCAGTCACCATAACCCGGACACTCATCATCACCACGGACTCTGGCTGTTTTGTTCCCAGGTTTTGACTCTGGTTTTGTCTCGTTCTTGTATTTATGTTTCTTAGTTTGTTATTAAATCCGTTCTTCCTTCAGCACTGTGCATTTGAGTCCTGCTTCACCTCACCCCCTCCTTGACAAAAAGTACTGCAGCCCAGTCATGTTAAAACTGCACAGTATGATAACCTCACATCTGTCTTATTTTGACAGTGTCAAAGTGATGGTTTTACTGCAAACTGTGACCCCTTATAACTGTGGTTTAATTTAATGTAACTCTGACATGTTTGTAATGCTTGCAAGCATCAAATATTTGTGTGCTAAATAATTTTACCAATTTATTTGGTTATTTTCAGACACCTACCTGGTTTGAAATGGGAACTTTTATTTTGAAATGTGACACCTGTATGCATGTGTATGACATAAGCGCTTAACGAAGCTAGTGCCCACCTTAAGTTTTGCTAGCAGGAATAATGTTAAATATGGAGGTTTGTGTCTTTAAGTGTTAACCATCTTTAATGGTTAAATAGGAATGAACTGTTTACATGTCAGAGGAATCATTGAATTCAAAATAAAGATCAGAATAAACCAGTGACTTTATTCAGAATTAAGTTTAATTGCAAATTATTATTTTCAACTGGACTTTCATCTGAAAGGGAAATTAACCTTTAAAACAATTAAGCAGGAATAAAAAGTGTCATTTAAACAGCAAATAAAGTCAGTGACATCGTGTTTCAACTTCTGTGAAATTAGCACAGTGCAAAAGAAAAATAAATCAATTAGCATGAGGTAAAATCTTGAGTATGACTTTCAAACTTTCTACCAATTATCTCTTGTTGCATTTTGTATTATTGGATACGGTCTGTTTTGATGATCTTTGTAAATGTGTGTGGGAGTTCAGACCAGACAGTAAGTAGCCTCTTTGATTACATCAAAGTTTGGAAAGAACAAGCAGAGGACAGGCGGACAGACAGAGCAACAGCATCAGACACAAAGAAATTGAATTTCAGAGAAAATGAATACACCTCGATAACATAGAAGTCAGGTGTCAGAAAAAAGAGAGAACGAATGTGAGCAAGGTGCGCTGTGCTCGGAATACAAGTGAAGCCAATGAAAGAGTCTTCGGTCAATCAAAGTCAAAAGTTGACTGAGTAAGTGCAGCACTGCAGGTGCGGGTTAGATTCCATCTCTTTCATTTGGGCCTGCCAAGCCCAAGACAATGCCAGCGCCGAGCCTAAAATTCCTGTTATTATCTGTGGAGGCTGCAGTAAGTGACAGCCTTTGCAAATTGAGAAAGTGCCAGTGGATTGAATGTGGATTTTTAATAACCATTAGTATTTCTGCCCTCACACAATAGCTGATTCAATCTACTGCCAGTTTCAAAGCTGTGAAATGATAACAAAGGTGGAATGTTTGCATGGGCATGTGTCATATTTGTGCCACGTCTGCATGTGTGGGCGACTTCATTGCTTGAACTTGCACATATTGGTAAGTCAGGGATTTCTTTTTTCTTTTCGGGGGTGGGGGTTAAATCTTTGATGCATTAACACTTTAAGCTTCCACTCAATGTCCCCTACATGTGAATTGAATGCTGTTCTTGGACCATTTAGATAACATGCAATCGTGCAACATGCAATAACAAATACAAATTTGAAAACTGGGACATTGGAGCCAGGTCCTGTTAAATGATAGATTAAATTATATTTATTAATGTTTTGACATGTTTTGGACTACATTTAGAATACAATTGGACTATATTTAGACTAGATTTGGGATACATTTAGACAGTATTTGGACTATATTTAAACTATATTTGGACTATATTCTGACTGCATTTAGAATATATTTGGACTAAACCTGGACTACATTTGGACTAGATTTGGATTGCACTTGGACTAGATTTGGACAAAATTTGGACTACATTTGAATTTTATTTAGACTACCTCTGGACTACATTTAGACTACATTTGGACGATATTTGGAATAATTTGGACTACATTTAGACTATTAAGACTATATTTGGACTATATTTAGACTATTCGGACTAAATTTGGACTACATTTGGATTTTATTTGGACTACATTTAGACTACATTTGGACAAAATTTAGACTATTTGGACTACATTTGTTCTACATTTAGACTATAGTTAGACTACATTTGGAGTATATGTTGGTTATATTTGGAGTACATTTAGATAATATTGGTCTGTATGTGGAACCTGAATTAAAATCAGTTCCACAGCCTTGACTGTGGAATTATTGACCTTTGAAAATTCATCCCAGCGGCCGCAAAGGAACCTTTGGCGGGCCGCATTTGTATGAGACCCCAGGATTTAAGGATTTGTGTGTGACGGTGTAGTTTGTAGTTCACCCATTTTGCATATATGCATCTGCACATTTTTGTCGTTTTTTTTCCCCCCCTTTTTTGACAACTGTCTCCACACTTATGCTTCCTGAGTGTTTCTGGTTGTTTAACTTTTCTTAGTAGTTTTGTATGGTGGTATGCATGAATGACTTTGTATCACTGTGTGTATGTGTGTGTGTGTGTGTCTGTGTGTGTGTGTGTGTGTGTGTGTGTGTGTGTGAAGGAGAGAGGATGGGGAATGAGCAGTCTGTCATGCCTGAGAGGGAGCCAAGCCTGTTTAAATTGCCTTCTGGCTTCCAAGCCTCTCATCTGCAAACTGGCACCATCTTGTTCTCTCTCTCTCTCTCTCTCTCTCTCTCTCCCTCTCTCTCCCTCTCTCTCTCTCTCTTCCCTTTATATGTCCGCCTCTGTCTTTGCTTTACTCCTATTTTGTATGTATGCCTCTATTCTGTCCTCCCCCGATGTCTTTTTTTCTCCTCTCTCTTCCTCTGTTTTCTCCCTTCACTGTCAGCTTCTGTCAGTTTTGCCACCGTGACGCACCTCCGTTACTGAAAACAACGACACTATTAACTTCCCCCTCTGAAGAACATATGCAAGTGCAATGCTGTCGAACTGCACACGTTCTATAGAGGCTCTGTGCCAGCCTCGTCTTAAAATGGAGCTAAAGCAAACACTGTATGCCCACTTGTTGCCTGCATTTAGTTGTTAATAGAATACTGGAAATGGCATCGATACTCACACAAATACAGCATTTTGTAATTACATCTGTGGCTGTCATGGAGCAGATGTTCACTAAATCACTCAGTCTATTTACAGTCACATGTAAGTCCAGCTATTGGCAATAATCAATCGAAGGGCTGAACTGGAGTATATCACAAATGTTCATTTACATGTACAGTGAGAGAATCTAATTATTGCTGGACTCTCAGACACTAGGTGGCGCTAACCACCCTTTAAAATTTGCATTCTGGAATCAGTAAACAAAGACTTCAGATTTGAAGCAGACGGAGTAGAACAAGAACACCCAGAGAAGATATGGACCACAACCATGAAGATATGGATAACAAAAAGGAAGATACAGACCACAACCAGGAAGATATGAACCACAACCATGAAGATATAGACCACAACCAGGAAAATATGGGCCACAACGAGTAAAATATGGACCACAACCAGGAAGATATGGACCACAACCATGAAAATCTGGACCACAATATGAAGATATGGACCACAACCATGTAGATATAGAGCACACCCATGTAGGTATGGACCACAAACATGTAAATATGTGCCACAACCATGAACACTACCATTCACCTACTCCATTACCACCTGCTATGGGAACTGCTAGGCTGCTGACAGGAAGGCACTGCAGAGAGTGATTAAAAACTGCACAGGGGGTCATGGGCAGCAGTCTCCCCTCCATTGAAGACTTCTATGTCAGCAGGTGCAGGTGCAGGAGCAGGGAGGTCAGTATTATGAAGGACTCCACCCACCCCACCCTTCGATTTTTCGAGTCTGTCCCCTCGGGTAAGAGGTTGCAGAGCATCAGAGTGCACCAGACTGCGATGCAGCTTCTTCCCGGAGGCGGTCAGGCTGATGAACTCCTTGGACCACTGACACACTGCTTTTATTGGTTGCCCTGCCCTGCACATGCTGATCTCTTTATTTATGCTGCTTTTAATCTTGCACTGAGGGTTTTACTTTTGCTGAAGTTGTTTTTATCTTTTTGGCTGTTTAGTTATTTGTTTGTTTACTTCATTAAGATTTAGGTTTCTATTATAAGCATTAGGTTGCTATTGTTGTTGACTACCTGGATTATTTCTTATATCCAGGTTATTACATAGTAGATCACATACTGCTGGTCCTGAGTACTAATTTCATTTTCATGTATTCATGTAAATGACAAGAAACTCAAACTGAAACCACAACCATGCAGATATGGAGAACAAACATGCAGATATGGACCATAACCATGTAGATAGACCAACACCCATGTAGATATGGACCACAACCATGAAGATATGGACCACAACATGGACGATACAGACCACAACCATAAAGATATGGACCGCAACCATGCAGATATGGACCACAACTACTAAGATATGTACCATGACCATGAATATATGGATCACAACCACTAAAACACGAACCACAACCATGTAGATATGGACCACAACCACAAATATTTGGACCACAACCATGAAGTTAACCATAATCTAGCCATGAAAATATGGATCACAACCATGAAGATATGGACCACAACCATGCAGATATGGACCACAACAAGGAAGGTATGGATCACAACCACTAAGACACGAACCACAACCATGCACATATGGACCACAACCATGAAGATATGGACCCCAACAAAGAAGATACAGACCACAACGATAAAGATATGGACCACAACTACTAAGATATGAATCATGACCATGAATATATGGATCACAACGACTAAGACACGAACCACAACCATGTAGATATGGACCACAACCACAAATATTTGGACCACAACCATGAAGTTATGGACCACAACCATGTAGATATGGACCATAACTATAAAGACATGGACTGCAACCATGTAGATATGGACCACAGCCATGAAAATATGGATCACAACCATGAAGATATGGACCACAAACATGCAAATATGGACCCCAAACATGAAGATATAGACCCCAAACATGAAGATATGGACCACAACTACTAAGATATGAACCACAACCATGAATATATGGATCACAACCACTAAGACACGAACCACAACCATGTAGATATGGACCACAACCACAAATATTTTGACCACAACCATGAAGTTAACCATAACCAGTGTTGGGAAAGTTCACCTTGATTAGGAACTAGTTCAAAGTTCAGTTCAAGTTACTCAATATGAATTAGTTCAGTTCATCGTTCATTCTTCCAAATTATGAACTAGAAGTTCATGGATCCCAAAATGAACTTTGTCATTCTTTTTTTGTGTTATTAACCGTTTCTGATGTTATCCTGTAGTCAGGAAATCAGGGGAAAATTCCGCCTCTCCAGGGCGGAAGTAAGTACCTTACCCCCGGGGTAAGGTAACTTCCCTCTGCAGGTTCTTAGAACACAAGGAGCGGTTTCAGTGAGCTTCGTTTTCAATGTTTATTTCCAAGAACGGGACAACACCTGCTCTGGTCGCCGGTCACACTCTGTACATTTAACTCTTTTTCTCCGCTCCAAAAAACTCTCTGCACCTCTCTCTCTCTCTCTCTCTCTCTCTCTCTCTCTCTCTCTCTCTCTCTCTCTCTCTCTCTCTCTCTCTCTCTCTCTCCTCTCTCTCTCTCTCTCTCTCTCTGTTCAGAATAATACAATAATGACATCTATGATAATGCTGTGTTTTGATCCCATTTTATGCCTTATAGGACTCAATAATTACAACGTGATAAGAACGAAATGTGAACTAAATAAGAGTGCAGTTAAATAAATGCCAGAATAATCGCGTTCACAACTTCCCGTTCATTTGGCAAAAGTGAACGACTCGTTCGTTAAAAATATGATATAGTTTGTGAACGATCGTTCAATGAACGTGTTCAGGTACAACACTGACCATAACCTAAAGACATGGACTTCAACCATGCAGATATGGACCACAGCCATGAAAATATGGACCACAACCATGCAGCAGCTCAGTATATTTGGTACAAACCGTGTCAAACTCTTATTTAATTACATTAACATACATGCTGTCATGGTGACTGTGGTCACTTCCTGAAGGGGGAGTGTTCAGGCAAGTCAGTAGGTGGAGCTTGGGTTGGCAGTGTTTACATGTGTAGAGAAGCTCCATTAGACCCACATTATCTGACTTGGTCAGTCCCACTTTTAAATCTTCAGGTCCATTCCAGTCCCACTAAGGTATAGACAGGACTGATTTTAGCTGAACTAAGGCAATAATTTGAATTTCTCTAAATGCATGTAAGCAAAAATAGTGTTGTATTTGCATGGCAACATGGTTTCATAATAAATTCTAAGGTTGGACTTTGACCTACATTGACCAAAGTGTATTAGGATCTATTCTGAACTACCTTACACTTTTCCTGAACATTTAAAGAAATTGCTCCAGTAGTGTTTGTGTAAAACTGCTAACACACAAACAAAAAACAAAGAGACAGACATACTTTGTAACGTTTTCACTTACCACACACACACACACACACACACACGAATACACATGTTCTGAAACTCAACTAAAGATACATGAATTTTTAATTCATGATAATTGATCATTGATCATTGATTGATAATTTATTTTATAAACAGGCGTCCATCTATAGCGTGCCCCTCCATGGGAGTGGATCTCTCCTTCAGAGTGGTTCTCCTCAAGATTTCTTCATTTTCCCACTGGGTTTGGAAGTTTTTTCTTGCCAAGAAGGAGGGTCTAAGGACAGGGGGTGCTTGGGACTTTTTTAAAATCTATTTCTGTAGTTGATTGTGTTTCTGTAAAGCCCTGTGAGATGACTTTGTTATGATTTGGGGCTTTATAAATGAAACTGAATTGAATAGAATTAAATTATCCAGCTCATTAAATTGCACTGTAGATTTTTAATAGAATGAATGTGTTGAATCAGAATGAGCTTAATCATTCTGCATTGTGATTTGAGTGTGAATCATATAATATAGATTTCATCAGGCAGATTATTCTTAAAATTGAACTGAATTGTCTTGAAAACACACTTCATCATATATTGTTCAAGATTATTCAAATATTTGATTTAGGGTAAATATGTGAATTTTTTTACATTTACAAAGACAAAAAATTTAGTTCTGATTAGTTATTGATTATTAAGATAGTATTTTACTGGTCTGACCCACTTCAGATTGAATTGATCTGAATGTGGAACCTGAACTAAAATGATTAATATCTTAATGTCTATTTTTGCATTTCACACATTCATCCCAAGGGCCGGATTGAACTCTTTGGTGGGCTGGATTTGGCTCCCAGGCCTTGTGTTTGACACCTCTGGTGTAGACAATGTGTTTGATCAGGTCATGGTACTCAGTTTTGTAGGTATGGGAAGGAAATTTAAGAAAAATTGGGAAAAAAGTCACAATTTAGATGAAATGTCATAATTATGAAATTAAAAAAGGTCATATGGGAGATTAAAAAAAAAATCAGAATTATGAGATACAGTCATACATATGAGATATAAAATGCAAAATTATGAGTAAAAGAGTTGAAATTACGAATTAAAAATTCACAATCTTGAGCTAAAAGTCATCATTACAATATAGAAAGTCACAACTTCTCTCCACTGATTTACAACACTGAACACTGTTTTAGTTTGAAAATGTAACAAGTTATATTCTGAGAATGTAAGAAGTATAAAGTATTGATATTTATGCAAAATGTAGGGAATAAAAGTAAAAAGTTGGCAGAAAAATAAATACTCAAGTAAAGTACAGATACCTAAAAAGTCTACATAAGTACAGTAATGTAGTACTTTTACATCCCACCCAATGACCAAGAGGTTGGCGGTTCGTGTCCCAGCTCTGGCTGTCCATGCGTCGAAGTTTCCTTGGGCAAGACACTGAACCCTGACTTAGGCCCCCAGTAGGATTGACCTTAGACCTTAGAAACCTACTGGTGTACGAGTGGGTTAGGGTTAGTGTGTGAATGTGAAGCTAGTGTAAAGTGCTTTGAGCACCATGAAGGTGGAAAAGTGCTATATAAGTGCAGACCATTTACCATTTACCATCATAGATTCTATATCAAATCTGCCTTTACAACTAAAAACAAGTACAGACAACTCAACCAAAAATACCACAAATACAAACAAATATAGTCTCTGGTACCAGATTCCAGGTCATTTTAATGGAAATGGAAAAAGGAGCTGGTAACACGTAGTGTAAAGGCAACAAAATTGAACTCTGGAAGAATTTTTTTTTCTTCATGTAGGAAGAGGACTAGCAAACAGGCTTATTATAAAAACTTCAGATCATGAAAACAGATGCTACGTATACGCACTAAATCGCCCACCACACACATAATAAAGAAGAAGGTCATATTTGAATATACTGGGAAATGGCATGCAATGTAACCAAGGGGAAAAATAACCCTCTATGCTAATTTTCTATTATTAAAGTTGACTTCTAACCACCGCGGAGGTAGAAGTCAGTCTGCAGCCGCCTCTGGGAAGAGACAGTGGATACATAGGGACTCCCATGATGCAAAGGGGGAGGTTGGATGTGGGGTGAATTATGCTGCAAGAGAATCTTTCATGCACATCTAGTGACAATTAGAAGCAGAAACATGATTTTGCTAAGGCTATCAGTGACAAGGGAGAAGAAAAGGAAGCTTCTAAACAACTGCGCATAGTGTCAAAATTAGTTAAATTGACAGTTGTAGATTTTATGCACCATGTCAATTCGACAATGATGTTATCGAAAAACAAAGGGAATAATTTGACAGGTGGGAAATGTTGTTTTAGACCCATTGTGTTTTCAGATAGGAAGGATGTGTCAGTGACAAGTGGTACTGATGCAACCTGAAGAAATAGGAGATGAAAAGCAAACTTCCTGTGTGGCTTCATCAGGTTCCTGCCTGCCTGCCACCCCTGGGTGCTACACACTTTTCTATATAACCCTATTATTACACACAAACAACGAACAAAAAAATTTAAAAATTAAAAAGGGGGTGATAAGAAGATGAAGCCAGAAAATATTTAAACTATTGTTCCCGTTCTATGTCCTTGATGCTTCAAAAATAATATGAGGATAAATCGATAAAAGGTAGAGGTGGTAAAAGTACTCACACTCGATACTGAAGTAGAAGTACAGCTACTTCTGTGGAAAAATACTCCAGTAAAGGTAGAAGTACTGATTCAACTCCTTTACTGAAATACAAGTAAAATAAAAAGTATTACTTCTCAATTACAATAAAGTAAAAAAAAATAAAAAAAAATAAGGAAAACTGCATGACATAGTACTTATTTAATGTGAAAAAAATCATACAGTAAAAGTTTCAAAAGTATCTAAAAATATCCCTTAAATATGAGTAAGTGTGCAGATAATGTGTTTGATCAGGTCACAATTACTCAGTTTAGTGGATATGGATATAACAAAATAGACCAAAAAAAAGTCATAATTGTTATGGATTATGGATGGATATGGGCGGCTGTGGTTCAGTTGGTAGAGTGGGTCGCCCTATGACGAGAGGTTGGCGGTTCGCGTCCCGGCTCTGGCTGTCCACATGTCGAAGTGTCCTTGGGCAAGACACTGAACCCTGACTTAGGCCCCCAGTAGGATTGACCTTAGACCTTAGAAACCTACTGGTGTACGAGTGGGTTAGGGTTAGTGTGTGAATGTGAAGCTAGTGTAAAGTGCTTTGAGCACCATGAAGGTGGAAAAGTGCTATATAAGTGCAGACCATTTACCATTTACCATTTATGGATGAAATATATATCCAAAAATAAAGCCTTTAATAGTGAGTTCCTCTGTAGATAATGTGTTTTATTAGGTCATGGTACTCAGGTTACTGGGTATCTACATCGTGAGATAAAAAGTCAACATTATGAGGAAAAAAGTAATAATTATGCGATAAGAAATGGATAATTAGGAGATAAAAAGTCAAAATTATGATATAGTATGTCACCATTTCTGATTCGTTCATTATTTTTCATACTGTCACATTTGTCTCATTTGAAAAATCAACAAGTGAAAATGTAACGAGTATAAAGTACAGTTAATTATGAACAAATGTAGGGAGGAAAAGTCAAGTTTATAGAAAAATAAACACAAGTAATATACAAATACATAAAACAAAAATCTACTTAGGTGTTGAAATGAAGCACTTCTGTCTAGTTACTTCCCAGTTTAGTACTTCCCGTCTCAGGCTTTTATTTATTTGTTTATTTATTTTTTTAAGTAGTCAAAAAACCCAAAAGCAAACAATGATGAATCAAAGTGTGGCGTGAATTTAGAAATGAAAGCTAATGGAGTCATCAGCTTCAGGTGATTAGAGTAGTACATGCTAGTGCTGTGGTGAAATGCCTTACAGGTAAACAAGAGAAACTAATGAGAATGTTCAAGTGTGTTTCTACCTCTAACACACACATACACACAGGTTTCCATGTCTCACGAGGACCAGATTTATATTCATTGCTTGTAGGTAAATTAGCAATTAGGCATTGAAGGTAAACATCTTTTTTTTTCCAAAAAATGTATGAAATTTTCTTGATTAAAAATATATACAAATAAATAAATAAAAACTAAAATTTAAATTATATACAATTATACAATATACAATACAATTATATACACATACATATATACTTCGAGAGTTCGTTCTCTCTCTCCCCTGCCCCCCCCCCTCCCCTTCTCTCCTTCTCTCCCTCTCTCCCTCTCGCTTTCTCTCTCTCTCTCGCATCTGTATTTGTCAGTTTTATAACCTATCTTACATACCATGTCTGTTCATGGCTAGTCACCTAGTGCACCACCCCAGGGGAGTGGCATATATATGTATATATATATATATATATATATATATATATATATATAATATATATATATATATATATATATATATATATATATATATTATATATATATATATATACAAAAATGTCCATGTGTATATATAATTATTATTATTATTATTTATTTTAATTTTTTTAAAACAAAACACATTTCACAACCTTGGAAAAATACATCTTTAGTTTTGCACCTGTTTCTACTCATGCCTTATAGGGGACCACATTTGCATAATTCACGCAAAATTATATTTCAGTTGTGGGGACCTTTATTTATATTTAATCCTCATGACTGTGTAAAAATATCAATGTCCCCAGAAAGATAGAAATACAAACAGACACACACACACGTCCTCAGCAGTTGTTGTCAGCATGTTAATCAGGCTTTGGTGTGGTTGTAACCCTGAGGCGTTCTTTGATATAAACACAGATAGAATAAATATCTCATTTTAGTACCTTTTTAAAATGACTAACTTTGTTGTCTTCCTCCCTGATGGGTCCGAGCAGAAAGTATGTAATGAAGTATTTATGTTTCGCATTTACAAAAAAGCCAGAGTCTTTCAGCAGCTGCAGTATTAAGCTTTTTAAAAAACCATAGAACACACTGGTTGTTGTTGTTGTTAGCGTTAGTGACCTTTTCTGCAAGAGGCCAGCGCTGCTACACGGCTGGCATTTCAGACAAGATCATTAAGGCTGGGCCTCTAATTGACGCCTTTATCCCAGGTGTAATCAGGGCTAAATAAACAATGCCGGAGTCATCCAAGACCCAATTAGGCCCTATGGGGACGAGTGGTGCAATGTGCTACTGCTTCATAATCAGTGGAAACTAATACTTGATGAAACACTCTGATATCTCTACCTGTCTGCAGAACTAATTGTCTGTGATTAGTACAAGACAGAGGTAATTGTGAAGGTTGATATTATTAGGAGAAAAAATCATTGGCTACAATATAGAGCTGTATGATATTCGAAAAAAAGTGACGTTAAGTTTTTTTTATAGTATAGTTCGATATGAGAAAGGAGTATATAACAGCTGTGTGATGCCGACGCTAACAGTCAAATAGATTAGTGCTTGACACTGAACATACGTTTCACTGTCATCCTTCGTGTAGCTGAAATAATGAAATAAAATTACTAATTAAAAAAAAACTTTTAAACAAAAAAGTAAAACTAAAAAAGATACAATAAAAAAGAACTGAATACAAATAAAGACAAATTAATAAATAACGGAAAAAATAAAATCAGAAATCAATCAATCAGAAATAAATGAAATAATAATAGTAATAATAATAATAATAATAAATAAATAAACTAAATTTATAATATATATATATATATATATATATTATATATATAATAAAATTATATATATATATATTATATATATATATAATAAAATTATATATAATTATAATAATGAGTAAGTAAAAACATAAATAAAAGATACAAATATATAAAAAATTAAAAATACACAAAATAAATAAATAAAACTAAAATGTTAAAATAAACTAAAAATGAAAAAATACAAATAAATAGAAAAATTAAAAAAATAAATAAATACAAAAGAAAGAAAGAAAAGGAAATAAATATTTTCTTTCTGGTACCAAGAACATATACATACAGAACATACATTTAATCTTTTTGTAGGCAAAATAATTAATTCAAATTAATTATAAATAAATCAATAGAAATAAAATAGACAAGATAAAAAATAAACACATAAATGAATATATAAAAGAAATATATACAAATAAATAAATTAATATATATATATAAAATACACACAATTGCAGGACCTGCCATGTGACTATTCTGCATGCGTATATTTGCAATGTTGATGCTCAAACAATATATTGTGCACACCTCTGATGTACAGTATTAAAATTTATATTGTGTCGGCTTTGGAAAAAAGAAAAAGAAGAAGAAAAAAAATCTACTCTCATGCCTTTAATTGCTGTCATAATGGCCATTTCCAAGTGGGGATATTAAGTGCGGACGTGTGAGAAATGAAGTTTCATTAGAAAGGTTTTGTCATCTAATCAGTGCTGAAATGGGAGATTCCACATTAATCTGAACACACCAAAGACCTCCAAATGACTCGGCACCTCTATGGCCGATAGATAAACAAAGTAAAAAAGAAGAAGACACAGCGGTGTTACTCCTCTCTAGTTAATTAAGTGACGAAATAAGCTTGGAAATCCCTTGAATCAAATTACACAAAGGAGCAGCACATATACACTCTACACACTACAACTGTGGAACAAATGGGCTTAATGCAATCACACATCTTTAATGAAATCATGTGAATTAATGTCTTAGATCTTTGTTTTTATGAAGTTGCCTCCGGTGGCCGATGCACCACGAAGTCGACGGAAATTATTCAGCCGTTGCTCTGTGGAACAAACGTCTGCGTGTCAGCACATGCCCAGGAGGAAACCAAGAAGTAATAGGACAATGAGGGATGATTCACTTATTCCTTGATATTGCGATATAGTGTGTATATAGGTGCACTTTTCATATGTTAATGCAACCATTTCAGTGGCGATTTATATGGAAATTAGGTAATTACTCATTGGATTATTACTGTTTAAGATAAGGAGGAGGTTTTCTAACATTTATGTTTCTTTGCTCAAGTGGTGGGTCACGCCACTTAAAGGGGTCAGAGTGGACATTTTGAGTGGACTGCACTTTTAGCTGTGATTATATTATTATTAGGGCTGTCAAAATTTACATATTAACATAGATTTATCCATCATCATGATTAATCTGATTAAAAAATTTCATGCAATTAACCCTTCATTATTGGGGTGTACATTTTACGCAGAGTTTGCATTTATTATGTTATTTTTCTGAATTTAACCTTCGTCTTACCAACATATTTAACATACAGATAATACCAACTGCATGATATTTAACCCTTTATTGGATTGTTAAACAGTAACAAAGTATTTTTTCTACTTGAAATCTTTTATTTGGTTATTACAGAATACATTTATGTCGAATTTGTAAAGTCATCTCACAATTCGACTACAAATAATCTGAAATAAAACTGACAAATTCATCCTTTGCACCATCATTAGTACTGTTTTGAAGGACACAAACACAGAACAAAGACCAATATTAACCTGAATATGAACAAACCACAGGCTGTAGAACTTGTAAGTTGACCTTTTAGAGCCATCATTGTCTGAAAAACAACTACATATCCATGTGTTAATAAAAGGAAAAAAAAAATCAGAGGCACTCAGAGATTTTCAAAAATACATATCAACAATGTTTTTAATAAAACAATGTAAAAGCTAAAAACACATCACCCTACGCGTTGCGGCCAAGGGCCTTCATCAGGTCATACACAGAAACTAACCATAGGTGAAAGGTTAAATAGGCACCTAAAGCCGGTCAGAGCCCGGACGCAAACCACCGACCCTTCAATCATTAGACGATCCGTTCTACCAACTGAACCACAGCCCCCCACGAAGACATGTGCATGGGGTCATGGGGTCATAGGTAACCAACATCTCACCCACTGGGTGACCCACTGGGTGAGATATTGGTTAACTAAGATTAATACATCATCATGATTAATCTGATTAAACATTTTAACGCAATTAACCCTCCGTTATCGGGGTTTACACACTTTTTGCAATTTGCGTTAAAAAACTTCATCTTATTTTTCAGATTTTAAATTCAAAAGTTGCTCATTTTTGCATGATCTTTAAAGTTCTGGACACCAACTAACACTATGTTCATATCGCAGGTGTTAACCTCTTCCACCCTGAGCCTATTTTCAGAGAAAATGCCTAAAAAAACAAAATAGTGTAGCTACTACTATGACTGAATAAACTGGAATAAACTAAAAGATAAATTTGAATTTTTTGGTCTCGCCTGAATTTATTATTTTTTTGACAAAAGAAAACAGTCTGCTAACAATGATTCCATGAATATAGACACTATTGATCACCTTCAGTAACTCCTTTCCAACACAGGAACAAAAGTTGATAGAATTAGAGCAAAGGACAAAGCCTCCAGAATGGTTTAAGTCCAGATAACACCAGGCGGACACTGCATTTGGAACAGTTTGGCACACTGTTGTGCCAAACTGTTCCAAATACATTATTTTAATTTTCCAGTAAAATCTATCTGGAAAATACAACTCATATCCATTACAGAAGTCTATTACTGTCTACTAGAGCTTTTAGAAATGAAATTTACCTTGTGTTTCATCAACTTCTACCTTTGTGCACAACTAAAATGAATAAAACCATATAAACATGGATTATTTTGTCTCCAAATGGAGTAGTTTTATTAAGAACTTACTCCAAACAATATAATAATATATCAATAATAATAATAATAATACACTTCAGTAAAAATCTAATATAAAGTTGAACATATGTGCAAAAATATATGATAAATTAAATTAGAATAAATATAAATATCAAAATTAGTGCAAATTTACTAAACAAAATAACGAATACAAACATTAAAAACACAAATAAATTGCAATAAAGTCCAAAAATGTCCATGTGTTATCATCAGGTGGGGGCTGGTTTATCATTAGGTTGGGGGGGCTGGCAGCAGACTGAACTGGTCCATGTGTTTCTCCAAAAAGCAGTTTTATTTGTGTCAAATAAGGCTGTCATCCTCCTACCTAGGAAAAATGAAAACAGTCATGATTTGAGACTTTTTCCTTCTCATGAAATGATAGAATGTTATTTATTTTTGACAGAGAAAGTGAATAAATCCTCAAACAATCATTGATTAATTATAAACTTATCTACTTATGTGTAGAAATAACAATACAATGAGAAATGAGACTGAAAAAATACTACTATGTATAGTCAACAGTGTTTGCATGTGTATAGTATAAAATGTAGTATTATTGTTATTATTATTACTATTAGTTTGTAAAACAGATATCAGTAAGATACAACAACTTACTGGGTAGATGTTCATCCTGTTTTGAGTTCATATCCACAGTCAGATCTCAGTCAGATGTTGAACATTCAGCTGCTTCTCTGTAGTGTCTCTGTTGTTTACATGCTAGCACGCGGCTAACAGCTAACACTTCACAAAGCTTACCACAATCAGTAACATTCAGGAAAATACACTGTCACTCACTGTTACTCACTAAAACTCTCTAAAATGACTTAAAACTAAGAGTAAAGTCGGGAAATATAACTATAACCGGCACACCGATGTCTAGCACTCTGCTCTACTCTGCTGCAGCGTGTCTGCCCCAGGCCTGTCCCGTGCATGCGCTCGAGATGCACAACGATGCTAACCTTTCACCTTTTACGCATGCATTTCCTGTCCAGAAGGACATGTAGTTCATGGAATGTGAGGTGTCAATGGATTCAGGAGAATCTCCTCTTTCAAACGCCTACAAACATGGCTGCCACCAGAAAAGGATAAAGATGAATTAATTGCACGTATCGGCGATTAAAAATAGCGTATATTTCACCACACACACATTAAAGATCATGTTTTAAAGGTGACTTTTATCACTAAAATACACTTTATATGTACTTTTATGAACATTAGGGTCTTAATTTTGAGCAAAAGTTGAAACAAATTTCCATTGTCCAGATTTATTATATGTTAATAATTAATGAAAAATTACACAATTTTCTTAAGGGCTTAAGGGGTTAACAGATATGAACAGTTTTAGTTTTAGCATCTACAGCCTGACGAATGAAAATACTGTAGTACTAAAGGTCAAAGGCCAACCTGTGGATAGTCACATGTTTACGTATGTATAAGATATATAAATATATTAACCCTTTGGAGACAAGGCCTTTCAGAGAAGTGTGAAATTGTGTTAAATTGCCTGCTGGCGGCCACTCTGACTCCAGAGGGACTAGTGATAAACTCATAATATCGTACTACTGGGTCTTTAAGGTTCTTGTGTCAATCACAGGAGTAACTGAAACATTTGGATAAATACGACATGGCCGTTCAGACTTTTGGATACCTGTTAGATTTAGTACCACAGATGAAAGTGGCCAGGGTCGGATTTTTAAAAAATGGGATTTGTGTCATTCAGACTGTCAGACAGGTCAGATACAGATCAAATGGAAGCAAAAAGTCAGATTTGGGAATATTTACCTGCAGTCTGAACGTAGACTAAAATGTGCACATTATAGACCAAAGAAAACGATCAGATTAGCATCTGTATGCGGTGGGTACAAAAAAGGTACTATTACTTCCATTATAACCACTGTAACCCTTATGGTATGAACCCTGCTTTTACTGATATCTGACCTTCATTTCAGAGGTAAGGCTCTAAATTAACTACTGAACCATTATTTTTTTTTTTTACAGCCGTGACATCACGATGACCATATTTGGAAGAAGAGGCAATTGCATATTTTTTCTCCACTAAATATAGTGACCTACCACCAAAAATAATAATAATTTAAATAAATCAATGACGGTGTGAATCATTGACATATAAAAGGCTGTAAACATCAAATCATATGTGATAAAATTTTTAGAAAAAAAAAAATCTTCTTTTTTTGAAGAAAAAAAAAGTTTTGTTGAAACTGTTGAGGGCACTGAATAAACATGTTAATTGCATATTTTTTGCATATGTTTTGAATATTTTATTTTTAAAAAATCATGTTTTTTTCTGTATTTTAGAATACTTTTTGAATATGTTTTGAATTTGTCACAGGTTTTTTGGTGTTAGTTAATTTTTTTGTGAATTTCAGTGGATTTTTTTGGGTTTCTTAGTGTATTTTGGGGGAAATTTAAGTACCATAAACACCATAAAAACCATAAACAAACAAACATTCAACTGACAAAATGTTTTAATCATGATGAATCAAAATGAATCCAAAGCGACCCTGTGATTAATCCAATTACAAATTTTAATAATTTGACAGCCCTAATTATTACCTATAATCAAATGTAATATATATTATATCATTATTATATCTTTGTGAGAGGTGGAAGTTGACCAGATGTTGCCCAAACAGCATCTTATGACATGTCTGTTACTAATGTCGTCATCAATATTTGCCTACATCTGCTCTCAGCATAAACCACAGTATTTAACTGATCTGGAAAGACCTTCAGTATGTCACTTAAATACCAGCATACTTCAATAATATCCCTGGGGGGGTGTTACGATTGATTTAGCATCATCATCAGTATTAGTTGGAGAGTTATTACTACATCATTAATTATAATTGTGATAATGTTAATTGTTTTGGTACAAAAACACCTTTGTGTCATTCAATAACTGCACAATAATTATATTAATGCGTATATTGTGTATATATATTCATGTTCAAGTTAAAAAATAATTCTAAATTAAACTTAATTCCGAATAAAGTCAACTAAACCGTTGACTTTATTCGGAATTAAGTTTAATAGATCAAATAGAATTATTTCGGATCTTTATTCCAAATTCATTAATTCCCCTGACATGTAAACAGTTAATTCCTCTTTAACATTATTTCTGTTGTTCTGCACATGGTCCTGGTCTCGTCACCATGATACACATATTTGGAGTTAATGACGCGCATATTTGGTGTTAATCACATACATATTTGGTGTTGATGATGCACATATTCCGCTGTCGGTATTTGTTTGTTGATTCCTATGGTTGATTGGGTCGAGCTGCTGCTTCTTAATTATCACAAAAAATAAAGTCAAATGTTGCAGGCACCAGAATATGGCACCTAACGACAGATATATGATACCTGGAAAACAGGTTGAAACGTATTAAATGAAGGAGACAGTTGCTTGTGTTGCGAGCTCACCGAACTCCATCTCAGTTATCATTTATTCACATTTCACAATTAACAATAAATTCCCTATCTGCCTAAACTGCTTGCATAGTCCCTTTAATTCTTTACCCATTATCATATGACACTGTATTTTCCCTATCTATCTAGACATTATTATTCACATGTTCATGGAACATCCACAGTGTTCAATATCACCTCAAATGCATAATTATAAAGCTCAATATACAGTAGCCTTGAGCGATGCACTTCAGCTAAATTCTGTAAACACATTATCCCTTTTACAAAGTCCGTTTGGTCATTATATTTACCTTGCAGCATTTTTAATATGCATGTTTACTATAAAGATGCTACTAGCATCAGGACCCATACAAGACAGCAGCAGTAATAATCACCCGAAACACATTTACATTGCATAACCACATATCATAGTCTAAAACCATTAACCACTAACAAGGTAACACTGTAGGTATTATGTGAACAGAAATAATAAAATGTAGCCAGCCATTGACCATATAAAAACGTCAATCTAACTTAAATAATGGAGGAGTGATGCCCCAACAGATGCAGCAGACAACACGTGCGAGCCGCCATCTTAAGTCATAGCATAACCACGGCATAAATGGTTGAAACTTTACAAGTACATTTCACACATAAATTCGACCCAAATTTCAGTAGAAAAGTTACCAAAAACTATAGAAACATTGAGTGTTATTATTGTGTAGTTTTGAAGGATTTGCCCACCTGGAAAACAGGTTGAAATGTATTAAATGAAGGAGACAGTCGCTTGTGTTGCGAGCTCACCAAACTCCATCTCAGTTATGAGAGGAGCTAGGCTACTGTACATGTCATAAGACTAGGTTGCCAAGTTCAACCCGTGTCCTGCACTGCCACCTAGTGACCAAAGTTGTATTGCGTTAAGAATGAAAAAGAATTAAATATATCACATACTGGGCCTTAAAAAGTATTAATAAAATAAAACCATTTTCACAATATTAGACAAAAATAAAACAATCACACTAATGTGATCACACTTAGTGGGCATCACACAAACATCACATGTAGTATCTGGTTGAAACAAATGCAAAACACTAAGTGGACGCCATGTTTTTTTTTCAGTATACATCTAGACGTTAAGCGGCCATTCTGTCCAATCAGAGCCGTCTGTACCTCCAGCTCTGAAAGACCAATTAACTAGAGTGAAATACACCTGCTTCCATGGAAACCTTCATTCGGAATCAACATGTCTATGTGAACATTAAGGAAATAGCTTTAATTCTGAATTATTTTATTCAGAATAAATAATTGTGAATTAAAAAAACATCATGTAAACGTAGCATTTATCAGGCAATGTTAGTGAACTGAGTTGCCATGATGACCTCACCCTGTTTGTGGTCTGGGTTCTCCTTAGTGTCAACCCTTCAAAGTTTCAGTCTTGTCTATACTTGTGCTCAGTTTAAGTGGTTTTGACTAACACTAGAATTGAGACTGAAAAATACTAGAAATTTCTGCCAGTGTTTGAGCAGTTTAAATTGATTTTCACTCAGGCTTCATCCAGTTCTTGTAGAGTTTTTTTTTCTCTTTACCTTTCTGCGGGTATCTCTGTGGAGCTGTACATCTCTGATGTGTGGTTACTGGACCGACCAATCAACTTGGCCAGTGTTTATTTGTTGTGTCTTTATACTGTCTTTGGCTTTTTCCACTTTCCACTTCACCACAGTCATTCGAGACAGATGGCCACCCACCCTGAGTCTGCTTCTGGAGGACGTGTCCACTAGAAAAAGGTTTTTTTCTTCTTCCTGCTGTTACCAAATGCTCACTTAAGGGGACTTTGTTGGGTTTTTCTCTATCGCACTATAAGGTCTTGGCCTTACTCTGTAAAGTGACTTGAGACACTTTTGTTTTGAAGTGTTGCCATATTAATCAGAAATAAATTCAGTAGCCACTGTGTCGGAGCTCAGTCAGAGGCTTTACTGTCAGGCCAACAAAAAATATTTGGATAGAAAGAAATGTGTGGCTTAGAGCTGCATAATATATATGTACATGTTCACAATTATCACATGACAGGTCCTATAATGTAGGAAACAAATGAGCTCAACATTCTCAGTAGAACCAGATATACATCACAATCATTCTGAAGGGTTAGGGTGAATCACTGGTAACAAGACTTAAAAAATTAGCAACCAATAAGAGAAAATCACCCAAAACCAACAAGAGAAAATTACCCACCACCAAAAAGAGAAAAACACCCAAAATCCATAAGAAAAAAATCACCCAAAACCAACAAGAGAAAATCACCAAAAACCAACAAGGGAAAATCACCCAAAACCAAACAACAGAAAATTATCCAAAGTGAACAACAGAAAATCGCCTAAAACCAACAACAGAAAATCACCCAAAACTAGTAATAGAGAAGGCAGTCAGAGACAGCAGTCCTTCACCAAGGGTCGATATGGCATCGTATCACATCCAAACATGACGTGATCGAGCCATAGGTATTGACCATCTGATGTCTGAAGGTGAAATGATGTGAATGCAAAAAAGTGCGAGATTCTATCTTGTGTGAATCCTGAGATATCACCACTTAGTTTGTTTTAGCTGATGTGTGACCTTGACCTTTGAACTTCATTGCTCAAAATCTAATGGATTTTTCCTTGACCCATTATCTATCATTCCTGAAAGTTTCATAAAAATCCATTTTTGCGTAATCCTGCTGACAGCCAGACAAATTGACTCAAATTTAACACCTCTTTGGCGGAGGTAAAAAACAAATCACCCCAAACTAAGGCTCAATGCCAGAAAGAAAAGCAACATCCCTGTTGTGGAATTATTTCTTTTTCTTTATTTTTGTAGTTTCCTTTCATGAATATAATTTTTCGTTAGCTGTGTCTTGCGTAAGTAGAGGTACCACTGTAATATATGTATATGTATATATATATATATATATATATATATATATATATATATATATATATATATATATATATATATATATATATATATATATACATATATATTAGGGGTGAAAAGGTAAACCAATTCGAATCGGTTTTCGCTTTGTGTCGTATGAGATCCAAGTGAATCGATCCACGCAGTCCTGAATCTGTAAAACTGTCTATGAAAGGTCAGATGCTGTGTAATGTGTGTAATGGAAATGTATTGTGCCTTAACATTTTTATTATTACTTTGTATTATTTCTTTGTCTTTGTAATTTCACATCTGGGTAGTGTGGAGCTTAACTTTTGACTGTGCTTAATCCAGGACTGGTTTAAACTAGTCAGCAACAGTTTTGTAACAATCAATGCCCTTTCCGCTGGAACAGTAGGCTGTTATCTGTTATCATCAGCCACCAGACTTCTAGTGCCTTAAACTGGGGTAGGTTTGACCTTAGACTGCATGTATAAAACGCTGTCTTTTTGTTTATTTGGCAGAGATCTCTCCACATACATGCTCCTGTGTGTGTGTGTGGGTGTATGCTTTGTGTTGAACAGAACTCACTATTGATAATGATTATTCTAAAGATCATTCTGATTCCAGCTTCGTTCTTAATTAAACTGAAATAATTCTGTAACATGTGTGGCACTATGTGTTTAAGTTAGTTTAAAATAGTTGCCCCCCATTTAAATTTATGTAAGGTTCAAAAACTATTGTTAATTGTTACTGTGATTAAGAGCTGCTATATTAAGGTTTCTTGTGTTTGGTAACACTTTACAATAAGGGTACATGAATAATGATGGAATCATGTTGGAATCATGGTGTGATTCATGATGAATTAACATATGATTCATGTATGTACTAATGATTAACATATCATGAGTCATGAAAGGATTCCTGTTGGAATCATGATGAGTCACTATTAATATATCATGAATTAACACTCCTGTTAATTCATGTTGTTAATATATCATGAATTAACACTCCTGTTAATTCATGTTGTTAATATATCATGTATTAACACTGCTGATAGCTATCAATCAAATTATATATGAATCAGACTTTAGTGAAGGGTGCATGAGTAATGATAGAGTAATATCTGATTTATGGTGAATTAAAACTAGGACGGGGGCTTCCAACCTTCATATCCGTCACCTGCTGGCCGTGGTCTACTTACCCCTCTGCTGGACTCAGCCCCTGGTCTACTGTTTTCCACAAGTCATATTCATGATGAATTAACGTATTACTTAGCTCTTTTGAGTCACGATGAGTCATGATATATTAATGATTAACATATGATGAATTAATGTATGAACAAGCATATTCATGATGAATTAATGTATGAACAAGCATATTCATGATGAATTAATGTATGAACAAGCATATTCATGATGATAATACGTTAATTCATCATTAATATGACTTGTGGAAAACAGTAGACCAGGGGCTGAGTCCAGCAGAAGGGTAAGTAGACCACGGCCAGCGGTGATGGATATGAAGGTTGGAAGCCCCCGTCCTAGGTTTAATTCACCATAAATCAGATATTACTCTATCATTACTCATGCACCCTTCACTAAAGTCTGATTCATATATGATTTGATTGATAGCTATCAGCAGTGTTAATACATGCTATATTAACACCATGAATTAACAATTCATGATATATTAACACCATGAATTAACAATTCATGATATATTAACAACATGAATTAACAATTCATGATATATTAACAACATGAATTAACAGGAGTGTTAATTCATGATATATTAACAACATGAATTAACAATTCATGATATATTAACAACATGAATTAACAGCAGTGTTAATTCATGATATATTAATAGTGACTCATCATGATTCCAACAGGAATCCTTTCATGACTCATGATATATTAATCATTAGTACATAAATGAGTCATATGTTAATTCATCATGAATCACACCATGATTCCAACATGATTCCATCATTATTCATGTACCCTTATTGTAAAGTGTTACCTTTTATTTTAAGAGGTAATATTTAGTTATGCCAGTAGAGGGCGCTTTATGATTTGGGGATCGGTAGCTGACGCGCTAGAAGAAGACAGTCATAACGGGATCAGAGCTATAACAACATGAAGTAGCCCCTGGAAATAGCTATTGTTCCTATCTTTTGCCGGTAAGAGAGTTTGCACCAAGCACAGAGTTCACAGAACAGTAGAAATGTTTGTAAAGTGCCTTAGAGAGTATTAGTGATGCGCGGGCTACCCGCTGGCCCGCGGATATCCGCGGGTGACCCGCGGATATCCGCGGGTGACCCGCGGGGCGGGCGGGTTGGGTCGCAGTTTTTAATACATATTGCGGGTTGGGCGGGTTATATTTAATATATATTGCGGATGCGGGCGGGGCGGGTCAGGGACGATCAATACCCGCATTTTTCCATACGACATTCCCAAAAATGGCACAATATGGATAGACTGAAGGTATACAATATTTCAACTTAAAATAACCTCAGTAAGAATAATCAACGACATATCAAAAATATGATGATGAAAGACAACTCAATTGACATCGGCAGTTTCATTCCATGAGAGGCGGCACGCTCCAGTCAGAATGAATGGGTAACAGCCACGTTATTTTCACATCCTTTGCATTGCCATCTACAGGAAAGGGTTGCCTTCATATCTTTACAGACCATGTTAAGACCGATGAGGGAGGATAGAGAGGTGTGTGCGTGCATGGAGCAGTCTCCACAGCCGTGTTATGAAACGGAAAGGAGCCCCGCTAACCTACAGTAGCATCCTCGTCTCTCCTCTCCTTCCAATTACTCGTACACTTAATTCTCCTATGACCCGCGAGTCGGGCGGGGTGGGTCGCAGTATTAATACATATTGCGGATGCGAGTGGGGCGGGTCAGGGATGATCAATACCCGCTGAAGTGTGTGTGTGTGTGTGTGTGTGTGTGTGTGTGCGTACGTGCTCGGCTCGCGCATGTGCAAGCCCGTCAGTTCCTGTTTTGAATGCTGTTTTATCCCAACTTTTTGTTATTTGTTATTAGCGCCAAAATCTCCCTGAACACTCAGAGATAAGAGTGAAAATGTCGGACTTGATCAGGGAGAAGATTAAAACAGGCGATGCGAAGGTTGTACGGAAACGTTGTATGTGTTGGCTTTATAGAGTGATGATGTGGGTGGAGTCTATTTTATGTGCTGGAGTGCATATTGAGACGTTAGAAAGGAGGCAAAAATGATGCTTTTAACATTAGAAGCACAAGGTAAAGATGCTGCGAATGTACTATGTGAGTTTAGAGACAAATTTAAGCTCGCGGGTTGATAGCGGGCGGGTTGGGTTTATCAATACTTGATAGCGGGCGGGTTGGGTTTATCGATACGTGACATCATGCGGGTTGGGCGGGGCGGGCCGAGCCACGTCTTGGGTTTGGGCGGGGCGGGTTTCTGTAAAACCCCCTAACCGCGCATCACTAGAGAGTATTATTTGTTAAGTTAAAGAGAGTTTTAGTAATTTTATGATTTAAGAAGCGGGTTAGCCACCACGTTGCTAAGCTAAAGACCAGACTCAGGTCAGTGGCAGGCGCGCAGATAGCGGGGGTGTCAGGTGTGTCATGACACACCCAGTTTTGAATGCCCTTAGATCCATCCCACCCACTTTTATTTAAGAAAAAACATGTTCCTTCTTCTTTTTACTTTTTTTTTTAAAACTTTTACTACTTACTTCTTACTTAGTCAAGCATCACGAAGAAACCAAAATATGAATTAACATACATAATAACGTGACTCGGTTATTGCGCTGTGCGGCGGCATTAACTTTGGTTGCCATGGTTACAAACAGTCTGACAGGCATTACTTGGACAGCCAGGGTGCACGTTCAGGAGGACCCCAACACGGCATGGAATAATGAGGCGAGCTAAAAAGCAGAAAACGATCATGTGGTTTTTTTTCAAAGAGCAACAGCTGTAAGTAAACTGTTACTTTACGTTATCACCAGGGCTCTAAATTAACACCCACCAACCTGCCAAATGCGGGTGAAAATCCATTTTGGCGGGTAAAAAAACAACTTAGTAGGCACTTTGGCTGTTGGCGAGTGCAGACCCGGTTGTAGCAATCCTCTATGGGGCGCCAGCATATGACCGTCCTATTTTTTTTATCCTTCCCCTGTCTTTTGTTTCTTGTCTTGCTTGCTTCGGCCCAGGCAGCGCCCCTATGGCAAAGCCAAAGTGTTCACATAGCCACGCGTTGTGTTTATTATATCACGTGTTACAGAACGCGTTCTGGCAGCGCACTGGTGCGCGCAATGGCACGCGTACTAGCACGCGTGCCATTGCGCGCGCCAGTGCGCCTACAGCCTACTTGTGTGTTTGACAGGAATGCTAATAATTCCAAATGAATTGATCATAACGGGCTTATATGAGGATTTGGTGCTATCTTTGGTCAGTTGGTGAGTCCACAAATAGGCTAAGGAAATGAGATGGTTTAAGAAAGTTTATAACAACACCAAGATGTAATGTGAGTGTATGTTTACAGTGGGGACAGTGGAGATAAAAAGTAAAAAAGTTAGGAGTTAAATGTGAAAATGCAAAAAAAATAAATAAAAATGTGATCATATGTTTGAAGAAATGATATGGGGACCAATTGAGAAAATGTAAGAGCAACAAGATGTGAGTCTATGTATTGTATAAATTGTAATATAGGTGAGAACAGTAAAGAAGTGTTAACAGTGAAAGGTGAGAAAATGTAAAAGTAAGAAGTTTTAAGAGTTAAATGTGAAAATGTTAAAAAAAAAAGGATCATATGTTTAAAGAAATGAATTATTTCAAGAGGAAAAGGTTAAATAAAATAATTTAATGAAATTTGGTCAGGGGAAAAATGGCTAGTTGAATTTCTGATAGGGGAGTAAGATAAAAAATCTACTAGCCACATTGGCTGGTGATGAAAAAAGTTAATCACCCTGCAATTTCTGTTCAAAGCAATGTCGCCGTGAGAGTATCGTACAAAGCTGGCCAGAGCCAAACTGTCACCTTCTTCTGCCTCCACCTGTACATGCCCCAGACATATATTCAGGGCAAAGATCGGAGGAGAGAGGTTTTTGGATCCTTCACTTAATCAGTTTTGAGACCATTATTGAAAACTCTCATGGAGAGATCTTATTTACAATTTAATTTGTATATGGAGGCTGTGTCCTATTTTGTGTTTGTTGTTAGTGTGTTAGAAGTTTTAATTACATTATATGTTTTTTACACTCCTGTGAAATTTATGAAAGAATCAGTGTGCTGAAAGTCAGTGTTAAAATAAAACAGTTTTGCAAACAGCATATGGTATATTTAGTGAGTAATTTGAATTAGTATCAGCATTAATAAACTTTATTAAATAATAATAATTTATCTAATACTTATATAATAAATAATTTCTTCCAATGATGGGTAATTAAGTTTGACAGTCCAAATATACACAAACAGTGAGCAGTCATGTAGCACACACGCACACACACACACACGCGCGCACACACACACACACACACACACACACACACACACACACACACACACACACACACACACACACACACCCATATTGATCATCCTGTCATGTCAGTGGTATATAGCACTTGAGAACATCAGACATTACAATTAGGTAAGATAATGCATTTTTTGTCTTTGAGGAGTAATAACTCCCCCCCCAATCAGAATGGTGGGGCCGGGGGGTGTTAGCTGGCATCCTCGTCCCCCCCAGTTTCACAAACCTATCTGCGCCCCTGGTCAGTGGCAACCATAATGTTTAATGGAAGGTAAAGTTCATCTGACAAGTGTCTTGTAATACACAATGTATGGTACATGTATGGGTTTATATGTAAGACGGTTAAATAAGCTTTGAAAAGGGTTTTTGTCTGAATAGGTCGTGGAAGGCTATGGAATAGAATATGAACCTGTTACTGTAGTGTAGTACTCCTTATAAGTTTTTATAATTACAGATACATTATTTGTGGACAATTTCTGTTAAGATATATGTTTTATAATTCATGGAGCGTCAATGTGTAATACTAGTGTCCTATTTGAGTGATTATAGCTGACGCACTATAAGAAGACAGTCAGTACGGGATCAGAGCTAATGATAACAACATGAAGTAGCCTCTGGAAATAACTATTGTTCCTATCTTTTGCAGCGTTTTGCAAAAATAAATGTGTTGCACCGAGAACGAGTTGGCCCATCATTCTCTGCCGTGTAACACATGCGTACATGTTAAAACTTCTAACTGGAGGTTTATTGGCTGATCTTTGAGGTACAGATAAAGATAAAGGAAAAATATGAGCAGGTGGAAGTGACAAAATAAAAGCATATTAATGGATTAAACCACTGATTTGTGGTTGATTCACACAGTTTAATTATTTTATTTCCAAAATACAGGACAACACTTAACCAGTTCCTTAAGTGCGAACACGTATGAGCAATATGTTACTGACTAACACTGATGTGGTGTGTGTTTAAATTGACAATAGAGCTCAACACTGAGCTCCTGGGTAGAAAATGTTTAATCGTGGGTCGGGTTAGGGGTATAATGTATGGGTCTAGGTTTGTAAAGTGGACCCGTGTAGGACTCGGTCATTCCCGTCAGTACACCAGTACTTCAGTCACATGACTCCATCAGTCCACCTGTACTGGATCCCTGGTGAGTCTCCCACTGCTGTCATCTCTTTTAAAATACTTCTGTAAGCCAGATACCAGCAGAATATCAGAAAGAGTTTTTATTAAATCACAGGATATAGTTTCAGTGACATTAGTGTTCTTTGACATGATTATGTTTACATATCAGTTGATTTTCTTCAAAAAGAGTAAAAAAATAATTTTATGTCTAACCTCAGTGTATTCTCACATTTGCAGGAATAATCAAACTTTCTGCCATTTTTATCTTTTATTTTGCCTTTCTTGAGGGAAAGTAAGTTTTATATTTTAAATAGTTTTGCAAATCTGTTAAATTAGTCACACCATATTATCAGTTTTACATTTCACTAATATCAGTTATCTACAGGTGGGGCCTATATTGATTTAAATTTATGTTGTGTGAATTTATGTTCAGTAGTTCCTGCTTTATTGTATCTGTGACACTAAATAAAAAAAGGATATGGTTTTGAAATTATATTTGTGTTTCTTTTTCTTCTCAGGAACATAAAATAAAATAAGTCCTTGTGGTTAAATTGTCAATTTGTATTGAATCAAACTGAACTGGATCGGTTTGAATCGAATTGTACCAAATCATATAGAGTCATACTGAATCGTATCAAATTGTACCGAAATCATTTACAAATTTTTATGACTCCCCCTTTTTTAAATGAATTTTATTTAATTATTTCAGCTTCCAGAAGGATGATAGTGAAACGTATATTCTGTCGGCCAGACCGTTTGTGTGGGCACCACACAGGTGTTATATACAGTACTCCTGATTTTTTCATATCATATTATATATCACAGGGTTAAAACATTACAATCTCAGTTTTTTTCTAATATCATGCAGCCTTACTGTGGCTGAACCTGGCTGCAAGGCTTCTTGGTGTGAAATATTATTATTATAATTACTCCACCCAGGGGCGTTGCAGGCAATCTGAATGTGGAGGGGGGCATAATGGTCGGAGATCTGGGAAGCCTCCCCCATTAAAATTTGAATGAATTAGATGTTATTTCCTGCATTCTGGTGTATTTTTTAACAAGTTGTTAAATACCTAACTTTACATACACAAGTGGCTTTTATTGTTAAAAAATTATGATTTTAGAGACAGAATAAACACTTGGTCATTCCAGTAGAACACCAGCCTGTTTTTAAACCCACTGCTGTGCCTAAGATCATGAGATGAGTTAATATTAAATAGATCTATCATTTTTATATCAACAGTAAAATAAAGCTCAGTCTAACCTCAAGGTATCCAACTTCATTTCCTCTCACAGTGTAAATAAAGAGTTAATTTGAAATCTGAAACCTTTTCTGACCCAGAAAGATTATTTTTTTAATCAGACACAGTCGGATGTTTGAATCATAGTAATTTCAACAGGTTTAATACCTTTCTGACTGTTTGACATTTATTGACATATTTACAGCATGTATGTATTTTACAGATGTTATGGATTTCCATCAGTAAAGTCATTCAATAAAATTACGCAACTTACTGGAATGTGTTCAAAGTACATACTGATTAAATAAATATATATTTTTGAACTTTGTTTTTATTTTATTTTGTATGTTATTATTTATTTATATTGGACAGACAAAAAAAGTCAAATAAATTAAACAGAACAAAACCCATAGGACAGACAATTAGAGCATCTAGGTACAATCCCCAGAAAAATAAGATATATGATTCAAATCAAATTAGGTATAAAACTATAAGATAGACATATAAATATACTGGTTCAAGAATTTCTTCAATCAATGTACACATTCCATTTTTCCCAATATGTTTTACACTTATCAGCAGAGAGTGAGACTGAAAAAGTCATATCAGTTTCATTCACCACATGTATCCAGTCCAGAAGTGTAGGGGGATGTTCACACAACCATTTCTCATTCATGGCTTTTTTTGCCCCACAATAATTTCTCGTGATAGGTTTCCCAAGTAGTTCACAGTAAAATCAAATGGTAACTCCATTCCTATTAGACTATTAATTTCCTTCATCACCACTCTCCAGGAGGGTAAAATCTTAGCACAGTTCCAAAAAGCCACATTTCCTCCAACAAATGCTCAGATTCTTACTTTGTTTAATCAAGCAATTAATCATTATTAATCAATTAATCTATGGCATGTTCCAAGAACATAAAAGACCAAAGTACTTTACATCTAAAACATAAGGCTTTAGATGTAAAGTACTGTAAAATGTAATATTTTATTTGTCATTATACACTGTACAACAAACTTCTTCCTCTGTATTTAACCCATCCTTGATGTCATTGGGGCAACCTGTAAGGACCAGTGGGCAGCCATGCGCAACGCTCAGGGACACAGCCAGGCTAATGGTCAAAATTATTTGGCTGGAGGTTTTTACTCTAACAAATATGTTTTTGGGTGATGTGGGAAACCGGAGGACTCAAAGGAAACTCATCCAGACATGGGGAGAGAAACATGCAAACTGTACACAGAAAGGCCCACATGGTCTGTGAATTGAACCTGGGTCTTCTTGCTCTGAGGCAAGAATCCTAACTGCTCAGCCACCGTGCCGCCAAAAGTGAACCACAGGATAAAACAATCCAATCAAATATAATTAAAAAATGTAAAAGCCAATAAAACAATGACACACAGATCAAAGGTTTAGCATAAAAGTGGCTATAGGTTCAAAGTTAGTCTAAAAAGGTGAGTTTTTAATTTAAACGTAAGAACAGACAAGTCACCAAAAACTCTCAGTTCCACATGTGAGGAGCTGTGACTGCAAATGCCCGATCACCTCAATTCTTGGATCTGGTAGGGACATCCAAAAGCATCTGTGTAGATGACCTGAGAGTTCTGCTGGGACAGTGGACCACTAACATGTCAAAGAGGTTATGGAGGAGCCAGACCATTTAAAGCTTTAAAAACAAATAATAACCAGTGATGCACCGATCAGCATTTTTTGGCCCAATCACCAATACCAGTCACCAAAAAACTACCGATCACAGAAGGAATTTTAAATTCCCATACCTTTCATCTTTCAGAGGGTGCAGCCTCTTATAGAAATAAAACCAGGGGCGGAGCGTTTGGTTCACTGTAGGAGGTAATGTTGGTGTTCATTCCAACACCATGGTTTTAATTAGTCTTCATGTTGATCTTCCTCAAGGCAGAGGCATTTTGTTTTTATGTTTTTGTGTGTTTATGTTTTCAGATTGTTTCTCTATAAAAGTAGACTATAGACTCCTTCAAAGTCAACATCATTCAAACATAAGAGGAAGTTGCGTGCGCAGACTGGACTAAAAAAACTGCATGGAAACACTGTTGTTTATATAGATGACAGACCTACAGCAGAACTACAAATGTCTAGTTGCTGTTTTGTCAGTTGTCAGAATTGTTACAAGGACAGAGTTAAACTGTATAGAATTCCATCTGGATCTCGCCATTAAAAAAAAATCGACAACATCTATGGTTACGAAGATCCAGCGTGGTGACTGGGATGAGAGCACGATCAGGAATGTCTGTTTGTCTGTCCTTCCTTTTCTAACCAACTATCTGGACCTTGAATAAAACTGCTGCAGCATGACCCAAACCTACAATGAAGTACAGACTGAAAATAAAATGAAAGATATGGGAGATATACAAATAGGTGGTTAAGTGATTAACCCTTGTGCGGTCCTTCGGGTCAAAGAAACCCGGTGGCTCACAAATGTACCTTTTTATACGTACTGTAGGATGCCATTGCTTACTACTGAAAACAGTAATATATCATTAGGGGGTGGGGTGATGAGTCTATGGAACTGAACTTTGGAATCTGAGTTTTTAAGACCCGATTGTAGGACACAGCCAGTGTGCCTTTTACGAAGGACCGCACAAGGGTTAACAAGGGATAATGTATTGCCCATGAGTTACTGATAAAATATTCCCCCGACAGGTCGAACAGCGACCGACGCCGAAGGCGGTAGACAATACATTATCCCGCTTATTCTACGGGTTATTACAGCTTATTAGTGCTACCACTCAAACAGATTGGATAAAATAACCGTTACAAGCTAGTAAATATTTACTTTCAAAGTGGCCAAACTACCTGCGGAGTGATATGGTCACGTGAATCTGAAGCGACAAACTCGTTGCCATTGGCAGCGGGTGTTAACGGCGCAGCAGGCAGTTATCGAAAAAAACCCCCGCCTGCTGAAGGCTGGGGACGTCAATTCAAAGTGAGCGGGAGCTATTGGAACATTCTAGAGGGACGTAGAATAAACCTGGTAAATTAAACCAGAGGATGTTATAAACCTGCTAACAGATTAGCCTGCTAGCTTTGTCTAGTTAAGAGAATAATGACTCCAGCCTCTTCTGTTATTAACACCACCTCTAGGTTATGAGCATGTGTAAAACATGTTTGACACATGCACACACATAACAGTTGTATGTGTCTAAACACTTGTAGGCGCAAAGTCTTTCATCAGTGTACATAGAAGGCTTGTTAATTAACTACATATACGTCAGGCTATTGTGTACTAGGAAACTTACCGATCTCATCTCTTTTATCAAGTAAGGATCCGGTAGGTGATGCTCACTTTTAAGCTCTAATTTATTTATGTAGCATTCTAGATCTGGAAAAGACACAGATTTAGCATAGTCTGACAGCTTTAAATACCAGTCTTCGGAGAGTCCTGGCTACGTGTGCATCATTCGGTTAGTTTACAAACATGGTAGTAACGGTGTGCGTGAGGCAAGGTGCGTTCATGAACCGTAGGAATTTTATACGCCAGGGTACAGGTGGTGACTGTTACTTTGTAGCAAAAGCGAAGCATGCGAGATTAACTTTACAAACTCAACACACTCAACAAAGGCACATTTACAGTTGTTTTATTTTTCCCATGCAATCGGGAAATAAGCAGTTATAAATATAATATATATTTTTAAATAAATCAGATAGTTGTGGCCCCTGATCCATATGGGCCCAGGGCGACCGCACCCCCCGCCCCGTACACTCCGCTAGTGAATACAACTATCTATTAATTAACTATATTTTAAAAAGTACAAAAACAATGAAGATGAGATACACCTGTTCTGTAATGTATCTGCCCGACCTATCCTGGATCCACAAGCTCTACTGCAGGTAGGGCACATAATGTGGTGGTGGGAGTGTTTCATAAGAGCGCGGGGGTGAGTGGGGTATTGTTTTTGAGTGTGTTTGTTTGTTTGTCAGCAGCTTTATGCAAAAACTACTGGATCAATTTCTATTAAATTTTAAGTAAATGTGTGATGTGGTCCAGAATAGATCCTATTAAATTTTGGTGAATGTAGGTCAAAGGTCACCGTCACCAAAAATGCATTTTCACAATGATGAGAGATAGGACAATTCGGGTTAAAATATGTGTGGGGGGGCGAGGTTCATTGTGCCATGCACCACTTGTTTGTCTGTTTTTATCTACATGTTAGCAAGATAACTCAAAAAGTTATGGATGAACTTGGCTGAAATTTTCAGGAAATGACAAGGAACAAGTGATAAAAGTTTGGTGGTGCTTTGCGTGTGTGTGTATGTGTGTGTGTATGTCTATTAAACTATGTGAAAAAAAAAAGACGTGCAGATATTTAGCTATATGAATTAATTCCACCTTAGTAAGTCTACATTTTTTGGCAGATATCATACATTTTGAAGTATATCTGAATTAGTATTTTCCAGATAACTAGTAAATATTGAACAATTGTCCCCCTAAAATTGATTTGGATTTACTCAACATGTGCCAAATCTGAAGTAAATCCAAAATAATTCAACTAAACTCACCAAAAACTCTCAGGTCTAGAGGGAGTGAGATACTGAACTAGATACTAGTTCAGTATCTAGTATTTTGTTTCTGTCTTATTTTTGTCTCTGTGGTTTTTGTCTTTGTTAGAGTTCTGGGCTTTTACTTTGGCATATGTGTTTGTGTTCACCTTTTCCCTACTTTTCTTCTGTTCTTATTACCCTTCCATGTCTGTCTTGTCTTTGTGAGTTTGTTATCAGCCCAAGCGATACAAATGAGTGTTGCTTGTCATTTTGATTACTCGGTTTTGATGTGAATTGGCTGTTTTTGGTTTCTGATATCTGTCACTGTCTTGTTTTGCACTCTCTCTCTTTTTTTTTTTTTTTTTTTTTTACGTTTGGCCTGGATTTGACTTTGTTCCTACTTGACCCCACTCTGTGCCTCTTTGGACCTTGGATTCTTGGACCTCTTCTCTCCCTATGGTAACCATAACCCTTGGATTTTCCCTCTGTCTGATTGCTGCCCGTTTGTGTTCTGATCTGTTTTGCTTGACCCCCGTGTCTGCTTACTGTGTCCCAGTTTCTCAGTTGTATTCAAATTCATGAATAAATACTGTAAATCAGTCCATCTGTATTCAAGTCTTGTTTGGGTCCAGAATGTTTCTCGTGTTCTTACAAATTTAATTATGTTTACATTTACTTAATAAAATCAATAGTTTTTAATCAAAGTTGAAATACTTAAAATCTATTCAATTATTTTAATTGTCACTTTGTTGACATAATTTATTTAAGTAGACAATGGTCAAACTTTTCTAAGGAGTAGGGACACACATATCTTTCATTCAGCAGGTTGGGGTGGTCCGGTGTTCTTCCAAAATGGGCATCCCCATCAAAATGAGCTACCAGTTACTCAAAAGGTAGACTATTGCTTGCGTCCGTTGAACTAACATGAACAATAACACCCAGGCAACTCATGTGCATAACGTTCATATCATACAAAACTTAATTTAAAACTTACTAACATCAATATCCAATCTATTGGACGCATGTAATTGCTTTTATGCTTACTAGTCAAAGGCACGAAAAAATAAATATACTACTACTTTCAAAGTATTACCTATGTGCAGTGTCCAAGTTAATTTCACATCTGGCTGGGGATGCCTGAATGGCTGGGGATTTTTCTCTGTGAAAAAGCTTGATGGTCTTGTGCATGCTCAGAAGCGCTCCGGAGCCAATTGTGACAGGATGCCCATTTTGACAGAACACCGGCACTTGTGAAAAGTGAAACCTCATGCTCATTTCAGTCATTTTGAGGTGGGTGCTCTCTGAGTGCTTTTGTAGTTATTACACTTTCTTTATATTTTGTCGTGGAGTCAATTGATTTATCAGAATCAAATTAAATGTAAGTCTATTCATGGAAAACATTGAGAAATGAAAGCTCAGAAATATGACTTTCAAAGCAGTCTTATGATTCATTGTAAATGCATTTAGAGCTAGTGAAAGTGGAGTTGACTTTTCACAGCCAGAGTGGGACTGTCAGTGTGATAATGGGAAAAAAATGTCAGCAGCTCATCTGATAGACGGTAACATGGCTTAGTGATGGACTCACCTACAACCCCATCGGACTGATGCTACAGGGCTCTTTGTTAGCTAAATGTCAGCGCTCCACCTGCTTCCTATCAGACGCAGTGTGATACCCCCAGGCAGCACTCAGAGATACGGCTGCAGTCCAAAGGTTCACAGTCACTCTCTGGGTCACTAAAGATCCAAAGGTACAATGCTGCAGCACCTGTTTGACAAGGAGAGTGTGAAGACAACCACCCTGCACATGTTGATGACGACCACTGAAGACCACTATTTATCTTTCCATGACAAAGTTCATATGTTCTTATTTACTGCAGAATGCACATTAAAATGTAAAAAAAAAAATCACTAATTATAGAGTGGTGGAAAACGGTTTTGGACACCCCTATGTTTGTATTCAACCTCTTAAGCCCCGTGGACCGAGAAAATTGTGTGATTTTTCATTAATTATTAACATATAATAAATCTGGACAATGGAAATTTGTTTCAACTTTTGCTCAGAGTTAAGACCCTAATGTTAATAAAACTACATATAAAGTGTATTTTAGTGATAAAAGTTACCTTTAAACATGATCTTTAATGTGTGTGTGGTGAAATATAAGCTATTTTGAATCGCCGATCCGCGCAATTAATCTATGTATATCTTTTTCTGGCGAATGATAAGGCAGCCATGTTTGTAGGCGTTTGAAAGAGGAGCTTCTCCTGAATCCATTGATACATCACATTCCATGAACTACATTTCCTTCTGGACAGGAAATGCATGCGTAAAAGGTGAAAGGTTGGCATTGTTGCGCATCTCGAGTGCATGCACAGGACCGGGATACACGCTGCAGCAGAGCAGGAGGAGTGATGCAGATCGATCTGCTGGTTATAGACATATTTACCGACTTTAGTCTTAGTTCTAAGTCATTTTAGAGAGTTTTAGGGGGTAACAGTGAGTGACAGTGTATTTTCCTGAATGTTACTGACTGTGGTGAGCTTTGTGAAGTGTTAGCTGTTAGCTGTGCTAGCATGTAAATAACAGAGACACTACAGAGAAGCAGTTGATCACTTCAACATCTGACTGAGATCTGACTGTGGATATGAACTCAAAACAGGATGAACATCTACCCAGTAAGTTGTTGTATCTTACTGATATCTGTTTTACAAACTAATAGTAATAATAACAATAATACTACATTTTATACTATACACATGCAAACACTGTTGACTATAGTAGTATTTTTTCAGTCTCATTTCTCATTTTATTGTTATTTCTACACATAAGTCGATAAGTTTATAATTAATCAATGATTGTTTGAGGATTTATTCACTTTCTCTGTCAAAAATAAATAACATTCTAACATTCTATCATTTCATGAGAAGGAAAAATAATGTTATTCCTACTTTTTAGGAATAGTTGTAATAATGTTCAACACTATTTTACATTCAACAATATTTTACATACATGAAGTACATTTATCTATTTATTTTGGCCAAATGTACATATTTTATTATGTATTTAGTCTCAAATCATGATTGTCTTCATTTTTCCTAGGTAGGAGGATGACAGCCTTATTTGACATAAATAAAACTGCTTTTTGGAGAAACACATGGACCAGTTCAGTCTGCTGCCAGCCCCCCCCAACCTAATAATAAACCAGCCCCCACCTGATGATAACACATGGACATGTTTGGACTTTATTGCAATTGTTTGTGTTTTGAATGTTTGCATTAGTTATTTTGTTTAGCAAATTTGCACTAATTTTGATATTTATATTTATTTATTGAATTTATCATATATTTTTGCACATTTGTTCAACTTTATATTTGATTTTTACTAAAGTGTATTATTATTATTATTATTGATATATTATTATTGTATTTTTGTATTGTATTGTATTATTATTGTTTGTCTGTCAGTCTTAATAAAACTACTCCATTTGGAGACAAAATAATCCATGTTTATATGTTTTTATTCATTTTAGTTGTGCACAAAGGTAGAAGTTGATGAAACACAAGGTAAATTTCATTTCTAAAAGCTCTAGTAGACAGTAATAGACTTCTGTAATGGATATGAGTTGTATTTTCCAGACAGATTTTACTGAAAAATTTAAATAATGTATTTGGAACAGTTTGGCACAACAGTGTGCCAAACTGTTCCAAATGCACTGTCCGCCTGGTGTTATCTTGACTTAAACCTTTCTGGAGGCTTTGTCCTTTGCTCTAATTCTATCAACTTTTGTACCTGTGTTGGAAAGGAGTTACTGAAGGTGATCAATAGTGTCTATATTCATGGAATCATTGTTAGCAGACTGTTTTCTTTTGTCAAAAAAATAATAAATTCAGGCGAGACCAAAAAATTCTAATTTATCTTTTAGTTTATTCCAGTTTATTCAGTCATAGTAGTAGCTACACTATTTTAGGCAATGGGAATAGATTCTGTGAAGCCTGTAGATGTCCATAGATACAAAGAACATCCATATAAACCTTAGGATTGTGGAGTAATTATTCATTTACTTTGGGTATGTTTTTTTAGGCATTTTTCTCTGAAAATAGGCTCAGGGTGGAAGAGGTTAAATTGAACTTTTGTTAAGTTATGTTTTAATGGGAGGTTTTATGATACCAATTTTAATTAGCATTATTCAACAATTATTATTTTCATATCATTATCATTATTATGATTATTACTAATAATAATAACAACAAATATGTATTGAGTTATTATTATTATTATTATTATTATTATTATTATTATTATTATTATTATTATTATTATTATTATTATTATTATTATATTCAAATTATCATTATTTGTTGAAATTATTTTTTGTTGCCAGGGGAAAATCCTGGACAAGCCATTATGTTGTTTTTAATCTTCACCTGCATATCTTCGTGCTGTATTTATGTTCATTTTATTACTTTTTTAAAAATTATATTAAAATAAACAAACAAGCAAACAGTGACATCTTCCAAAACACAAAAAATATTTTTCTGCAACTATTTCATGATCAACTGTGTAAAATTTTAGGGTCTGTGAAAAGTTAGTTACAGTAATTAAAGTTAGTGGTGATAAAAGCATGAGAGGCTGCAGACTCTGAGAACACCTGATTAAAAAGATCACAAGCAGCTTAACACCACACATCCTATTTTTAACCTGAGACATTGATAGGATGTCCACATTTATTCTAATTACAGTCATTTGTGTAAAGCAGCATCCACTTTGTGAAGCTCAAATAAGTACATTTAATGCAAAAAAATGATTACATTTTATATAATGTCAGTGTAAAAAAAAAGGTCTTTTAAATGTTCTCAACACCTCCAAAATGTAACATCTTTTGAGCTTCTTGTACCCTTTTAGTAAATCTGAATTAAGCAATTCAGCTGTGTGAGTAAATGAGTGTTACGTAAATCAGATTGGTTGTTGTCAGGCATAAAAATATTCATCATAGTCAATAGTAAAGACACTAATACAAATGTGTGTCCATATCTTCATGGTAGTGGTCCATGTCTTCATGATTGTAGTCCATATCTCTTACTACACCTGCTTCAAATCTGACACCTTTTACTCCATATCTTCATAGTTGCAGTCCATGGCTATATACATACACACACACACACACACACACACACACACACACACACACATATATATATATATATATATATATATATATATAAGGGATGTTAACCAATGACCACTGAAGGTTGACCGCATTAACGTCGCTCAAAATTCCTGCATCAGTCATTCCACTTCTTTTGTATTATAGTGTAGACTATAAAGAGGAAACGTTGTGATCTGTCCATAGCATCTCTTTAAAAATTAGGAATTTGAGCATTAGCAAAACAAGATGGAATTTATTAATTCCAAATGCAGAGCTCACGCAGAGCTCATTTAATATATGCGGTACGACCAGCAACAGTTCATAACATTTATTCAAAACGTAAACAAAATACAAAGCTGACGTGAGGTAATAGAACTTCTAGAGCTAGCAGTTAGAGCCTGGGACAGTAAGTTGTCCCATGACAACCCAAATGCACAGTGGATGAGTTGTTTTATCCATCTGATAGACCAGACCTACTTAAAATGAGATGACGGGGAGGCTACGGCAAAAGGTGTTTGTGCAGAACCGGTGCAGGCTGGTGGACATCACTAAGGTTTTTTTATACCATATTTAGCAGCAGAATTTACTGTAACATCTAATGTTTTCTCTATGTTTGATGGTTTAAAATGAGCTTTTAACGTAACATTGCTTTACCTCGCAGTGTGACACGTGTTTAAAAAGTGAAGTGACGAAAGCGCACCGCAGTGTGTAATGGTTGTGTGTGTGTGTGTGTGAGGCGGTGTGTCTGTGACCAACTTCAACCGGTTAATGAGGCTCAGTTATCGGTCAAGATTTTTTATAAATTTCGCCATCCTTCCTGGATTTGTTATTTAAATGCTGTGTTGTTTGTCGACTGGTGGGAATCAGGAAGTTTGTAAATAAATTAAGACATGGAACAACTGTATAGAAAACAGAGCTGTACCGTTTATAAGTGAGGTGGGTTGTGACACAGTTACATGGATGGCTGTCTTTTAGATAAACTTATCTATAATTACCTTTCAGCATTTTATAATTCTATTTGTCTGAGACAATATGAGATATCTGCATCTACACTTTGCCTGTGTTTTCACCCCCCCCTCCACACACTCTTTCCTTCCCTGAAACGTGGGGCGGGGTCTGTAGGGGCTAAATAGATGACTGACAGTAGCAAATCATTGATCACATTCTGGATGTTATTCTACTCCAGATCTGAACATGGAAGCCTGGGAAAGTGATGTGATTTCTCCAGAATAATATCACTTGATGTGTAAATGAAGAGCTTTGATCCAAAACAGTCATGGGTCTCAAACATGCGGCCCTAGGGGCCAAATGCGTCCCGCCAAAAGTTCCAATTTTGCCCGTGGGATGATTTTAACTAAGTGCAAAAATTCCACAGTCAAGACTCTGAAACTCATTTTAGTTCAGTTTCCAAATAAAGACCAGTATTATCTACAGGTAAATAATAGCAGAATAACCTCCAAAAAATAATGAATATATTTTAATTTCATTTTGGCATGGAACAAATTACACTATGCATATATATAAATAATGACATGTTTTAGTGCACAAAATATTAAATGATGGACATCTTTACATTTACAAACTGAACCCGCTTTATCCTCACTCGGGTCGCGGGGGTCACTGGGTGCCTAATTCAGCTACAATGGACGAAGGCGGGGCACACCCTGTATGAGGCGCCAGTTCATCGCAGGGCATTTACAAACTATCCTGTAACAATAAAATCTGAAAACCTGAACAAATATAATTAACCTGAAATAGAAAATTAAACTGAATTTTAACAAGTCTCAGCTTTTTATTTTTGCAGATTCAAACCATAATGTACATAAATGATAAATTGAGGGAGAATATTGTCAAAAGTACTCTTATTTTTCTTAAGAAAGTTTAGTTCTTTTTTCATGTTATTCACATATTTCTCATTTGGATAGTTATTTGGATAATGGGAAAAAAGTAAGCATTTTCATAATTGAATGGGATTTATTTTCAATAAAACAGCCAAAATTTGCAATTGTCATTATTTATAGATTATAATTTTACTGGTTTGGCCCACTGGAGATCAAATTGGCCTGAATGTGGCCCCAGAAAGAAAATGAGTTTGAGATGTCTGCTATACAGTGTGTCCCCATAAGTCTCCATACACAGGAAAAATAAACATTTCTTGACATAAAACATTATTTACTGTATTTTCTGGACTATATGTCACCCATTTTTGTGGGGAATTTTATTTGATAAAATCCAACACCGAGAACAGACGTTTAATCTTGAAAGACAATTAAAATACTGTAGATAGAATAGAGAACAACAGGCTGAATAGGTGTATAGTATGCTAACGTAGCACATTCAGCTAATGTTACATGATGCATAAACAATGAACTGACAACGTGTCTGATATGTTAAAGTAACATATTAACAGTTATTCAGATAACTATAGCATAAGGAACAAAATAATTTCACATATAAGACATATTATCCCTTACAAATAGTTGACAGTAAAAGTCTGTAGAATTGTATTCCATAGCTAGGAGTTACAGGAAACTACTGTACAATAGAACAGTAACTTACTATACCTTTAAGAGATGCATTTTGATTTTTTTTTTTTTTACAGTTAATTAAAACATACAGTGAAATTATGTTATAGGGTTACAAAAACAATGTGTTATATTTATAATTACTGTCCCTTTAATTGGAGTAAAATACTGTTAACCTAAACACGCACCCACCATGAGCCAGGGGGTTAGTTAGTTAGATGATTGATAATATAAATATAAAACTGCCTAATGATATATATAAATCACGACGACGACACCAGGTGACTAGCCATGAACAGACTTGGTATGAAAGATAGGTTGTAAAAGTTACAGAAATAGGTGTGAGGGAGAGAAAGGGAAGAAAGAAGGAACTCAGTGTACTGTAGTTCCCCCAGCATTCTAACTCCTAAGGCAGTCCAAACTGAACTGCGACTCATACACCACATGATTTTTTTACTAACCTGAATTTTTAAGTTTAATTTTAAATGTAGAGACTGTGTCGGCATCTTTAATATTAAAGGGAAGCTGATTCCATAAGACAGGGGCCTGATAACTAAAGGCTCTAGCTCCTACTGTACTTTTAGAAACCCTAGGAACTTTCAATAAACCTGCATTCTGAAGTCCTGTAAGATTTTACTGTGAAATTGCAGCTATTTCTTACAGTGTATGTCCTTCAACATACACATCAGGATTGAATAGATCAAGTTGTTCAACTACAGACAGAGAAAAAAAAAACCTTTCTCATCCTCATACAGTTTTGTGATTGGAGCAGACCATGTTGCATTCAGTGACTGCTCCCATGGTAGGATTTGGTGGCCCTTCTTACATCGTTGAAGGCTGATGCTACTTGAGGAAGCGCAGGTGGCATCTTGACATTGTGTCAAACCACATCTGACCCACCCCTTTGTAATTAAACTGTTTTGATTGGCTCAGCCAGATCGAAGCTGAGTGGAAATCAGTTTGAAAAGGAGCGGTGCCAGATTGATCTGCCAGAGCCAATCACTCACAGGCAGATGCGTCAGGTTTCCACGCTACACCAATAGCTGTTTCCTGCTGATACTGCAAATGTATCCAGGAGTTGAAATGTTTATTCATGTATATTATCTATTGATTATGTGACTGTAAAGGGCAGAGTGCTTTCGATAATTTGGTGATTTCCATAATTTCCATGACACAATTTTCACTTCAACTTTATCTTTACATCAAATGTTTAATATCAGCATATTTGCTTAAAGCATTTACACATAGAGACATAGAGACCAAGATCCTCTCTTCATTGCAGGGTGTTAGAAGACAGTTGTTGGTTCAGATTTGATCAAAATTGACCAGGTTTTTCAACATAAGTAAAAAAAGTGAACTTATCATGCCCGTGTCTTCAGTTCCCTGGTGTCTCAGCAGCTTCTTCAGCCCCTTTTCAAATCTCTTGGTTTTCTACCAAGAGGAAGAAGAAGAGAAAGAAATGGAACCTTAAAACACTGAAGCAGAAAAAAAAGAGACAAAGACACAGATGAAATGAAAACCAGTTGGAGTGGATAAAAGTGACAGACTGCTGAGTTTTATAGCCGTGGTGCCTTCAAGGACCTGGTCCTGGTTAGCAGACCGTACACCTGTTCAACCTGTTCTGGTCCGTTAACATCATTCAGTCAACTGAAGAGAATAATCTCTTGAATGAGAAATTAAATTTTTTAAAGAGCTAAAACAGTATACATATGTATTTCCATTTTGCTGTTAATTAATTTTATCCATTATTTTGTTAATGTACATATGTTTATGTCTATGTGTATCTTTTTTGTTTTAGTTTATTATTATTTATTCGTCTTTTATTTTGGTTTTGAGTGATTGGCCTTTAGTGGTCGGTAGTGATGTGCGGATCAATCCTAACATATCGATACTTCCGATACCAGATTTCTCTGTTGTAAAATCAATTCTCAGTTCAAAATATCGATACTTTTGATCTTTAAGTCATTGAAGGTAGTGTCCCTAACAGCAACACACTGAAAAGTAAGTAAACTAATCAAATGTCTAAATGACAGGTGTTTTTTGCACTGAATGAAATAATACTTTTCATTATTTCTTTTTACATTTTTTAAATTTCAAAAGTATCCAAAAACAAGTGCTGCCCGGCACAAGAACCCCACCCCCTCGCACATATTTTACCTGATTTTCCCAATCTGTTATTGCGAAAATGCATTTTTGGTGACCTTAACCTTTGACCTACATTCACTTAAATTTAATGGGATGTATTCTGGACCACCTCACACCTTTACTGAAACGTTCATGGAAATTGGTCCAGTAGTTTTCATGTAAAGCTGATGACAGACAGACAAACTGAAACAAAAATAAACCTCTCCCTTACAGGGGTGGGGGGTAATAAATTATCCATTTTGAATGTCTTAGTTGGTTAAAATGGGTTCACAAGCCAAAAAAGATTAACAGCCTTTGTGCCTTCAGTTCCAGTTTGTCTGGTCAGCTAGACGAGCCATGACACCACAGTCACGGTGCCGCCCACGGACCAGCCCGTCCCATCAACCAAGGTTTGATTGACTTGCAGACCCAGACGCATGCACAGCGACAAGGGCTCAGACCCCAATGCACCGGGGACACACTGGGATACAATAGAGCATAATGGAGGACCTGCAAGCAGAGGTCACATGACCAGTAGGTGGAGTTAGTTAGTTAGTTAGTTTGTGCATTTTGCAGGATATGTCCCCTTTAAGACGTTTTATCGTCTGTGTGTTTTGGCAGACATACACATGTTTGACACAGTATTTCAAACACTGTGGTCTTGTAGAAGCAGATGTAAACAGTTTACATGTACAATTCTCTGTAATTTTTAAAGCATTATGACCCCTCCCATCAAATCCTTTTGACTTTCTGAATTGCCCCTTATTGCAGTCTCCCCATTTGATCATGTTGCCCAAACATCAAATGAAGAAGTCCTTGTGGAATCACTGACGTCTTATTGAAGCCTAGGGTATGTGTTTTATGTTGGGTTGTTGATTGATGTTTAAAACTGTAACTTAATGAAGCCTCAAATGCACATCAAAGCAAGAAGCAATTCCTTCTCATTTGTAAGATGTGAATGCTTATACACAGTCTGACAGAGAAGCAACCCAAATGCAGACACAAATCTTCTCTTTATATCTTTATGTATCTATATGTCCTAGGGCAGGGTTCTCAAATGTATTTTCTTCTGGGGCCACATTCGACCTGATTTGATTTCTAATAGGCCAAACCAGTAAAAGCAAAATATAACCTATAAATAATGACAATTCCAAATTTCTGTCATTGTTTTAGTGTAAAAAAAAACAAAACGTTATTATATTAAGAAAATAGTTGTATAAATTATCCAAATACAACAAAGAGTTCAATATCATCAGGAAAATAAGGGCAATTTTAACAATATTCTGCCTTAATGTATCACTGAAGGAGAGATCCACTCCCATAGACGGACAGGCTATAGATGAACGTCCATTTATAAATGAAGTGGGGGCAGGTCCACCCACCAGAAAGGCGAGGTACAAAGTCCGGGGTCACAGGGTACAGGCGAATCACTGCAGATCCTGTCGTCCATGGCTCCCGACGTGGATACTGCTGAGAGAGCTGGGGACACCAGGTGACTAGCCATGAATAGACTTGGTGTGTAAGATAGGTTATAAAAATGACAAATACAGACATGAGAGAGAGAGAGTGAGAGAGAGAGAGAGAGAGAGAGAGAGAGAGAGAGAGAGAGAGAGAGAAGGAATCAGTGTTTGTACTTCCCCCAGCATTCTAACTCCTAGGGCAGCTTAGACTTCAGTCTGTTTTTAACTAACCTGACCATAGGCTTTCTCAAACAGAAATGTTTTCAACCTAATTTTAAAGGTAGAGACAGTGTCGGCCTCTTTAATATTAAATGGAAGCTGATTCCATAAGACAGGAGCCTGGTAACTAATGGCTCTAGCTCCTACTGTACTTTTACAAACCCTGGGAATTTTCAATAGATGTGCATTCTGAGAATGAAGAGTTCTATTGGGCTGGTACAGAACCAGATCATCTTTAAGATAAGAGGCAATAAAATACCTTGAGGCATTTGAGGTTGTTCATATTTGTTCAGGTTGTTCACATTTTATTGTTACAGGATAGTTTGTAAATGTAATTTTTTTTCATAATCTAAAATTTTTTTTGCAGTAAAACAAGGGCAAAAATTTTAAGTTATCTTCATTTATAGCACAGGTGTCAGACATAAGGCCCAGGGGTCAAATCCAGCACACCAAATGGTCCCATCTGGCCTGTAGGATGAATAACAATGAAGATATTAACAGTGCAAAGATTATTTTAATTCAAGTTCTACATACAGAATAGTTACACCTACATTTAGGTCAGAACAGTAAAATATGACCATAAGGCCAAACAAAATAGCACGTGTGGTTCTGGTCACCCGACCGACCCAATTTTTTTACGACGAAAATGCCGACTATGTAGACATTTTATCAGTTTGTCAAAATAAATTAAATATAATGAACCGGCCGACTGCCGACTCTTATCTTCGAAATACCCAATGAGAGAATTTATTTCTCCGTATTTAGTCCGTATTCATGTTTACCAACATCTGTCACCTGTCTGACCACCGTGATTTATGACTAGCGGCAAACGACGAGCCATATACATCATGTCTATGTCCATCAAAACAACCCTCAATGTATGTGATTGCTGCGTGAGTTTTGATTGGCTGTTCGCCTCTTGATGAATCAGAGTACATCGTCTGTTAATTTCCCACTCACTTCACACTTTGTTTGTTTCAAAAACACCAGCGTTTCTTTATTAATTGGGAAGATCATTTCATATCTCTATGGAGCATCTCTTGGTCACAAAGACTTGTGTGCCTGGTGTGGGGAACCAAATGCAAATCCTCTTCCAGAGCTAAAAAAGAAATTTAAAACTGTACTCCCGCTCTGTCAAGATTGTGAAAGGAATGGCAAGAAGCCAGTAACAAAACAGCAGTATGGCAAGAGGAAATAACTTGAACAGTAAATTGATAGCTGTATATGTCCACTAAAGCCTTCAATATTGGGGCCTTTATTTCATTGAAATAATATTTAGATGTGGATAGAATTTACATTTGTAGTTAAACTGTATTTTTGTTGAAAAAAAATCAATAAAAGACAAAATGTTGATGTTAAATCAGATTTTATTGTATTTCAATCATCTAAAATTAATTTATGCTCTCTTAAAACATTCTGTAAATATACATGTACATGTAGATGGCAAATCTGAGGTAATGTGTTGATTTTCTAACCGCTGGAAAGCATAACAGATATTAAATCTCAATTTTTGGAGCTTCTTTTTAGAAGACGGGTATATAAAATTGTAAATAAAATAAAATATGGATGACCGACCTACCTACCCAATTTTTTCCTATCCATGTGATGGGAACCACATATATTATTTTGTTTGGCCTAATTACTAGTGATGCGCGGTTAGGGGGTTTTACAGAAATCCGCCCCGCCCAATCCCAAGACGTGGCTAGGCCCGCCCCGCCCAACCCGCATGATGTCACGTATCAATAAACCCAACCCGCCCGCTATCAATTCTATTTGGCTCTAAACTCACATAGTACATTCGCGGCATCTTCACCTTGCGCTTCTAATGTTAAAAGTCATGAAGCATAATTTTTGCCTCCTTTCTAACGTCTCAATATGCACTCCAGCACATAAAATAGACTCCACCCACATCATCACTCTATAAAGCGAACACATACAACGTTTCCGTACAACCTTCGCATCGCCTGTTTTAATCTTCTCCCTGATCAAGTCCGCCATTTTCACTCTTATCTCTGAGTGTTCAGGGAGATTTGGCGCTAATAACAAATAACAAAAAGTTGGGATAAAAAAGCATTCAAAACAGGAACTGACGGGCTTGCACATGCGCGAGCCGAACACACACACACACACACACCTCAGCGGGTATTGATCATCCCTGACCTGCCCCACCCGCATCCGCAATATGCATTAATACTGTGACCCAGCCCCCCCGACTCGCGGGTCACCCGCGGATATCCGCTGGCCAGTGGGGAGCCCGCGCAACACTAATAATTACGTATAAATAATGAAAATTGCAGATTACATGAATATCTGGGGGCGGCATGGTGGTGCAGTGATTAGCACTCGTGCCTCACAGCAAGAAGGACCCTGGTTCGAATCCCACACCAGACTTTTCTGTGTGGAGTTTGCATGTCCTCCCCGTGTCCACGTGGGTTTTCGCCGGGCACTCCGGTTTCCTCCCACCATCCAAAGACATGCACTGATAGGTTAATTGGTTAATCTGAAATTGGCCATAGGTGTGAATGTGAGAGTGATTGTTTGTCTATGTATGTCGGCCCTGCGATGAATTGGCGTCTCATACAGGGTGTACCCCGCCTTTGCCCATTGTAGCTGGATTAGGCCCCCAGTGACCCACGCGACCCTAGTGAGGATAAAGCGGGTTCAGATAATTAATGAATGAATGAATGAAAATCTTTATATTAACAAACCATCCTTGAACCTGAAGAAATACCTGAACCAATATGAAGGAGCTGGAATATCTGAAGAGAAGTGTCATTTTACAAATATTCTGTCTGTTACTAAATGTTTAGTGTATTTATAATTGAAATATAAGTTGTTCTACACATGTGCAAATGACAAACTTATAGACTGAAGCAGAGACTGCTTCAAATGTTACTTGTTTTTCTTCAGATGTGTCCAGTTGTTAATGTTCTTCACATTTGGGGGAAACATTATACATTACCATAATGTAATTTTACTCTTTTCACTGTTATTATTTTACTGGTCTGGTCGTTTTTGGATCATATTGGACTGAATGTGGAACTGAACAAAAATTACTTTAACACCTCTGATTTATGGGCAAAGAGAAAACTGAGAAAAAAATATGGAGTCATATAATAGGTTATTATGCTTTGGAACCTTTGGCGAGCCACATTTGGTACCCGGGCCGCATGTTTGAGACCCCTGTCCTTGAGAAAATACAAACATACACTGGGATTTCATTTTTCGACCGTGGGTTGTTCGATGAAGCTGTTGAGTTTCTCTGTCTGCACTTCTGCCCATGAAAAGTCTGAGGTCACTTTCTGTCATCACCTTATATACAATCTTTCTCTCTCAGTATTTTTCACTAACACTCTTTCAAAAGAATATGCTCGTCCCTGCACCTTAGGGCACTTTGGCAACACTGCCATCCTGCATACTTGAACTAAAAACCTCTACAATTTGCCATTAGCTAAACACTCGGAAAGTCCCTGCAAGCCCTGAGGCCAGGTGTTTCACTAAGAGCTACTCTGTCTGTCTTTTAGCCCCAAGCTACAACAGCAGTTCAAACAGCAGAGGGCTTTGAGCCAGCAATCTAGCCGCTTACAGATTGGTTACACAGGTACTCCCACTGAAGATGTGTAAAATCGACCTAGAGATAGCCCTGTGTCCAGTACTACCACCTCTTACAGGGGTATCAATAATTCAAAAGGATGTGTGCTTGCTTTACCCTCCTCTGTCTCTCTCTCTCTCTCTCTCTCTCTCTCTCTCTCTCTCTCTCTCTCTCTCTCTCTCTCTCTCTCTCTCTCTCTCTCTCTCTCTCTCTCTCTCACGGTTCACAAAAGTTGGGGTGCGGTTTGTATTGCGGTTAGAGGTCTGCGGTTGTGGTTTTTATTTCATTTTTTTATTATTTTGTTTTAAGTGCCCTATAATTGAGCACATACTATTTATCTTAAGTACCCATAGTTTAAACTTATAGTTATAATGAAATAATCCTGTACAAACTTAATTTTCATATTCTTCTGTAACAAGATCAGTTTGTCCATGTTTTCTGGCAATAGGGAGTGAAAATTGTATTAATCTCATGATTGGGATGGGATGGGAATAAATTACATTAAATTACATTAACATAAAAAGAAATTAACAAATTAAACAACATTAATACATGATGATTTTCAACTGTGTTAAACAACCAAAAATGACAGGCACGTTCATTACTGTTCACCTTTCAACGGGCCAAAACTCCAAAGTCAAAAGAACTACATATTCAACTTTACTTTAACTTCCTGATCCATAATAATGGATTGGATCTATATAGCGCGTTTTTGGCCACTTAAAGCGCTTCACATTAGTGACCCATTCTTTATTCATGCGCTCTCACATGTACCCTCTGGTGGTGGTAAACTACGCACATAGCCACAGCTGCCCTGAGTCAGCTATTAGCATGGCAGCTATTTTGTGCCTACGGCCCCTCTGACCACCACCAAACATTCATAAGTTGTCACCTGTAGATGGCAATGTTGCCTCAGTAGACCACTGGTGTGTATACTGATCATGCGTAGAACAAGAATGTAACGTCAGACTACGTTGATTATGAGCTGTGAATAAACAGCTAGCTGAAGCTATCATAAAGGATCAACAGCTGTGTTTTATTCATAGACAACATTACAAGCTTGTGCAGGAAACATGCAATTCAATTAAACAATGACTGGAGCTGGAGACGAAGCAGTGAAGGCAGAACTAAAACTTAATATAGAAAATAATGATGCATCAGTCAGACTGACAGAACTTGGAAAGTGTGAAATATTTCACAAGTTGATGGGAGTTGAAAGTGACAGCACCAACAGGTTACATGTAGCCTGTAAAGCTTGTCAAACATTAGTGAAGTATTGCAGTGAGTCGAGAGAAGTGGTCTGAAGAGGCACACATGTAAAGGAAATCCTAGTGAGAACTGAGCTTTCATTACATACATACTGACAAGACTCACAAAATTGTTTGCGTATTATTGAAACAAAAAACAAAAAAAAAACGGGAGTGGGGTGGGAGTAATTTTGAGTGGGATGGATTTTTAAATTTTTTTTCTCTGGGAGTGGAATGGGACGAATGTCTTAAAAGTAGTCTTTGCACACATGCCGCACCGCAACAGGTACAGTGCATGATTTTTTCCAAAACCATGCCATATATATATATATATATATATATATATGTCTCTCAGAATTGTCTCACTATGTTATAAGCATAAATTATATTTAGTATTGTTTGAGGAAAAAATACAAGTTGTCTTGGAAAACTTTATTAACTTCTTTTTGCCTCATGCTTTCTAATGCTCCATACCCTAAGTAATGTGGGTTTGTAAAGTGAACCCACACTCAGTTCAGTCAGTTCACCGGTACTTCAGTCACATGACTCTGTCAGTTCACATGTACTGGATCTCCGGTGAGTCTCCCACTGCTGTCATCTCTTTAAAAATACCTCTGGAAACCCTGACCTCTAACCCTCTGTAAACCAGACACCAGCGTAGCATCAGAAAGACTTTTTTGAATCAAATCAGTGGATGTTGTTTCAGTGACAGTAGTGTTCTTAGACATGATCATGTTGATCAGTTGATTTTCCTCCAAGAGTAAAAAACCTGTATTTTATGTCATAACACTGAGGTGTTATGCTCAGTGTATTCTCACATTTGTAGGAAAAATTACACTCGGGTGTAATAGCTCTATTATCTCTGTGACACTACATAAACAAAATTACATGGTTTTGAAATTATATTCGTCTTTCTTTTTCTTCTCAGTAACATAAAATAAAATAAGTCCTCGTGGTTAAATTGTCAATTTGTATTGAATTAAACTGAACTGTACCGAATCATACTGAATTGTATCAAATTGTACCAAATCATTTACTAATTTTTATGAATTGCCCCGAATCAGATTGTAGTCTGTGAATTGAGATTCAAATTGGATCGTTGTGTGAGTGAAAGATTCACACCCCTAATATATATTGTATATATATATTTGCCTCAGAATTGTCTCACTATAAAAGATGTTATTCCATGTCATCACTGAAACGTGTTTTGAAATGTGTTTTATTTATTTATTTATTTTGAATTTTAAACAGTAGAAGGTTAGTGTGGCTCCTTTTCGTCCTAAAGCTAATTAGCTTTGTCTTCGTTTGGTTTAATACTGAGTTTATTATGAGTTTTAATTAAACCACATTTCGATGGCAGATCTGACAAGGAAGTACGAGGGGTGGGGTGAAAGAAAAAAAAATACAATTTTAAAAATATGGACTGTACTTATACAGTTAATTTCCACCTTTATAGTGCTCAACGCGCTTTACATTAGCCTCACATTGACCCATTCACACACCAGTAGGTGCCACTGCCATGCAAAATTCTGCCAGACCTACTGGGAGAATAATTTATAGTTCAGTGTCTTGCCCAAGGACACTTCGACATGTGGACAGTGTGGATTCAAACCGCTGACCCTGCAATCAATAGCCGCCCTATAGTAATAGACCTGGGGTTTGCCCTGTGGCCGGTACTACCCCCTCTTCCAGGGGTATCAATAATTCAAAAGGACAAAGTGTTTGATACAGGACAGTAAGATGTTGCTTGCTTTACACTCCTCTGTCAATATTTTGACAGTGAGTGTGAAAAGGGGAAGGAATCCAAGGGGGACACTGTCCATGTAAAGTGGTCTTTCATGTTTTGCTAAGTGACTGCTAGCTCTTCTTCGTACCAATTCCACATCCATGAAATAGAGTTAAGAAGAAGCCAGTGTGAGGCTGCGCTGCGGTCTGTTCTGGACTGACTGACTAATTGAGTGACTTCCTTGTAAAATGACTGAGCTCCAAACCCCCGATGGTGCCTTCTTCTCCTTCTTCTGTCACTTCCAAAGTCTCACTCTGTCGGTTACTTTTTGAGCTCGGAGTTCTTATTTTGCTAACACACCTTCACCTGCCTCCCACGGTAAAGTACTAAAGAAGAAGAGGAGTGTACGGAAGAAAGTGAGGAAGGTCATTAGAGTTAGGAGGACAGGAGAATAACACATGGGGAGATGTAGAGAGCTGCTGAGATGAAGGGGTGAGAATAAAACAAATGGAGAAGTAGCAGCAAAGATAATGAGACCACACCAAAGGAAGCGTCTGAAAGAGCTACGATAACAGAGTAATGCACGACTGCCTGAATATGACTGATCTAACATCTTAACAGCCATACATCCCAGTCCACTTATATATACAGCTCTCACAGTAATGTCATTATTTTAATAACACACACACACACACTTATATATATATATATATATATATATATATATATATATATATATATATATATATATATATATATATATATACAGCTCCCACATTGACATTATTTTAACATTTTTACATACAGCTCCCCCATTAATGACATTATTTTAATAAATATTGATAATTCACCAAATGTCTCCTCTGTTAAACACATAAACACAACCATTAAAACAACACTGACATTTTTCCAAATAAAGTATTGAACTTTTACAGAGTGAAGGTCACAGACATTGGTGTGTTAGTAAATCATAAGATTCAGTCCATACCTACCAAATGGGGACAAATACACCCTACTTTAAACACTAAACTATTAAGGCAGTTTTCATTTGCAGAGGGATTTTTCAGGTGTTTTAAGCAAAATCGGGGTTTTAATAGTTGGTTATAATTACCATCTACCAGAGGTGTGGACTCGAGTTATGTGACTTGGACTCGAGTCAGACTCGAGTCGTCAATTTGACGACTTTAGACTTGACTCGACAAAATGTACAAACACTTGCAACTCGACTTGGACTTCAACATCATTAACTTGTGACTTCACTTGGACTTTGGCCCTTTGACTTGCGATGACTTGCTACGTCCCATGAGAATATTAAAGTATGTTAATAAATGCCGCGCTCAATTTACTAGTTATTCTGCAAAATGATGTGTGAATGCAAAGAGCATGTGCGCGCTGCTTGCACGACAGCCAATCACAGTGTTGCTTTTCATTCCACCGCATCCACCGCAAATCTGAAACAAGCATCAATGACAACTACGTGCCGGCGTGCAAAATGATGCCGAAGATAATTTCCTTTGGCTATAAAAATTACGAAGTTGTCAACAAAAAACAGATCGCAATATGCAAGACGTGCGGGTCAAAGATTACAGACGGAGTTTCTACAACGTCCAACCAGTGCTCCAGTGGAACGAGTTTTCAGTCATGGTGGCATCATCCTACGTCCTCATCGTGCACAAATGACTGACAAACTTTTGGCCGATTTGATTTTTTGCAAATGCAATGCGCTATAGGTCCTCCACCCAGCACCACCTCTCCTCAGGACATGGACACACACACACGCACTGTGTGTAGCTTTCTCTGACCATCAGCTGTCCACGCACATCTCTCTCTCTCTCTCTCTCTCTCTCTCTCTCTCTCTCTCTCTCTCTCTCTCTCTCTCACTCTCACTCTCACACTCACTCACTCACTCACACCCCTCCCTGTATTGGCATGTTGGCCCAGTTTCAAAAGTGATCATAGGGAATGACAATTTTCTTTATGTTAAAAAACTTGCTAAAACGACCCCTCTCTAATTTAAGGTTAACTTTTATACAATATGAGGCAAATAGAGTACACTTGTTATAGTGCAATACACTATTGAAATACAAGCAATTTCTTGCCCACATCGCCTCCTAATTTTACATGGCCTCTCACTACCTTTTCATCTGTCCACATTGCGCACATAAACACACACATTCTCTTTTTTAACTGTCTCTCCCTCTGTCACCGTGCATGCATCTCTCTCTCTCTCTCACACACACACACACACACACACACACACTAGTGTCTATGGATGCATTACTGTTCAGTTCAGTTACATGTCAAGTATTCAGACCCTTTACAGTTTTGCCAGTCTGTTGTTTTTCTGCCATGAGCTAAAATCATTTTACGTTCAAGTTTTTGTTGTTGTTCATTAATGTACACAAACACCCCATATTGACGGATACAATTGCAGTTACAATAATATTGAACGCGCAATTACAGAATATTTACATATATTAATATGCAGACTCATTAAGAAATGAAAACTCAAATCACTGTCAAGTATTTTGACCTTTTCTTCAGTATGAAGTAGGAACACTCCTTTGAGCTAATACAGCCATGGGATTTTTTGGAATGTTACGTTTTTCACACCTGGATCCTTATTTTCCAATGCTTTTGACGCTTTGCATAAAAAAGGTTAAATGAATACAGACCTTACAGACATGTATGATTTGTAGAAATGTTATTTCGTTATAGGGGACTCGAAATGACTCGAAGCTAAAATGCTGGGACTTTGACTCGACTCGAGACTTGTGTGCTTTGACTTCGGACTTGACTCGGCACTTGGATGGTGTTGACTTGGGACTTCACTCGGACTTGAGTGCAAAAGACTTAGACTTACTTGGGACTTGCCCAGCAATGACTTTGTCCCACCTCTGCCATCTACTAATGGTGACGATTGGATAAACTGATAATTCAAATCAGTTTCCATTGTTTTTGTCTTTTATGGACAGTAGCTGTTGACCTGTTTGTGTGATTTTGTGATTTGCTTCTTTTTTTGTTAACCCCTTAATGCCTGAATTGAAATATAACTATATAAAAAAGTATACATTAACTGAGATTCATCCATCATCATGATTAGTCTGATAAAAATGTTTAATGCAATTCAATGAAACAATTGGGGGGTTTTTTTTGTTGTTGTTTTTTTTGCAATTGTTGAATAATCATATAGAACCATATTATTTTTATCATATGTTTTGGATATTTTCTTACATATTTTGTTTTTTTTTCTTTATTTCACAAGAATATGAATATATAAAGATCACAGACATTGGTGTGTTGGTAAATGATGTGTTTCAGTCCAAATGAGGATGAATACAGCCTGCTTTAAACACTCAACTATTAAAGTGAGGGGTTAGTGGTGGTGGGGGGTGTCTAAATGTATCTGTTTCCAATTTTTTACCTGTCAAATAAGCTGAATGTTCCATTTACAAAGAGCCCATTCTTTTATCTGCACTCCAAATGATTGAAGAACAGATGTAATTTGAATTTGGAGAGGTACTTTTCAGGCATTTAAAACACAATCAGTAAGGTGTTAAAGCAGGGGTCTGAAACTCATTGCTCTCAGGGGCCGCATTCAGCCTGATTTGATCTCCAGTAAAATAATCGCATAATAACCTTGAGCAAAATTACAATTACAAATTGTTGTCTTTTTTAGTGTAAACAAAGCCTTATGAAAATTTTAAAAATACTTGCAATTCTAACAATATTATGCCTCACGTTCATTATGGATCAGATCTACAAAGACACTACATTGTTAAAATCCTGCTAAATTTTCTTTAGAAATTTCAGGTTGTTCATATTTGTTCAGGTTTTTCAGATTTTATTGTGACAAAATAGTTTGTATTTATAAATATTTTTTAATGTTATGTTATTTTTTTGCAATATAATAGACAAAGAAAATATGGTTGTCATTATTTGTGGGCAAAATCTAAATTATTTTCACATGAAAATGACAACAAAATATGGAGTGATAATTTTTTGTGGGTTATTCGGCTATACTGAATATATACTGAACTATACTGACTGTAGATCATATTGGTCTGTATGTGGAACCTGAGTAAAAATCATATCAACAGCCTCCACTGTGGAATCATTGACATTTGCAAATTCATCCCATGAGCTACATTTGGCATGTTTGAGACCCCTGGTTTAAAGGGAACACAATAGAAGCCATTTGTTTTAAGTGTTAAAACAAAATGACTCCTATTGTGCTACCTTTTCAGGTCTATCTCACAAATAAAAAGCTGCAGAAACTGTTTTTAATTTAGCAAAAAAAAAAAAAAAAAAAAAAAGCCAGAGGTGCATCATCTAAAACAGTACTTAACAAGGATCTACGGGTAAAACAGGTTGTCATCCACATTTAGGTTGCACATTGCGACTAATCACTTAACTTGCCTCCCAAAAGTGTCTTTGCTATGATGCATAAACACGTATAGGCACACATGCAAAAGCCTAAAGTCAGACTGGTGTGTATGGTGCAAAAACACTTCTTTAATTATGCTGTGAAGTTTTTTCCCAGATGCCCTAGTTATTCCGAGGAGCGGGGACATGGCAGAGTCTTTGGGGACAGACGTGGCTCCCCGAAGAGGGCGAAGGAGGATGGAAGACGTCCCTGGTGGCGGCAGGAAAAAGACCACGTCTGGGCTCTCAGGGGACGAGCCAAGCGCCACCGTGTTGTCTCTGCTTTGTGTTCCATCTCCAATGGATGAAAAGAAAACAAGACAACATCTCATAGCTGCTTTTGTCTTTGCTGGGAACAAACTGATATATAAATAATTAATTAAATATACTGGAATAAAGTCATCAGATGTGCTATTAGAGCTGTATGTTTTTAATTTAGCAGAAAATAAAAGTGAAAACAGCAGCAGAGGAGTGAAGTGCCAATGCATCTTTATGTGATTGAATGTTTGGGTTGAAAATTCTACACATGCGCAAGCTAACACTGAGCTGCTAGCATCAACATGCTATACAGACATATATTTTTCTTATTTCTTTCTTTTTTCATATAAATATCTGTACTTTATATTCCTTACATGTATATACATATATGTACTTTATACTCCTTAATGTATATACATATCTGTACTTTATACCCCTTAATGTATATACATATCTATACTTTATACCCCTTAAATGTATATAAATATCTGTAATTTATACTCCTTAAATTTATAGGAATTTTAGAAATATCTGTATTTCAGATAGAAATATCTGTGCTTTATTCTCCTTACATTTATAGAAATATATGTATTCCTTTTCTTCAGTACAGAATGTGAGTACTTCAACTGCAGTACAGATTGTTTATTTTTTTTTACATAGACATATTGGTTCCTACATCTGATAAAAAAAAAGCTGTTTGCTTCAATCGAATTCCCAAATGGCTCAAGAGCACAAATGCTTTTTTTTTAAAGATGGGAATTCAGATGGATGGAATTGAAATGGAATTTAATGAATAAAACCAATCCATAACTACTATCAAACAACCCCCTCTTGGTGTATATACATGATTCATGTTGTTTTCTGCTTGAGAAGCTTTATTGTGGCCTTGAGCATATTTTTACACTTCAGGTTCATGCTGGTTGTGTGTGTTAATGGAATGTAGCGGCGTATCTGTCACATTCATTTGATTCGTCTCCCATTGTAAAGGCACAGATGCTTCAGTTGGATGAAACGCTATTTGTATTTAACCACACTTACATTTACATTACAGTAGTCATTCTATAAAGGCAACCAAATGTATAAGAACAAGGGAATAATGAAAAATTGTAACAATAATGACAAAAGACAGGATCTCTAATGCTCACAGACCCTGATGACAAAAGATTTAAAAAAAAAAAAAAAAAAAAAAGGGCAACAAATTCTTCATTGTGAACAAGTATAAAAAGGCTGTTTGTGTACAGCAGAGGTCTCAAACCTGCGGCCCAGGGGCCCAAATGCGACCCACCAACGGTTCCAATGCGGCCTTTGGGATGAATTTGCAAAGTGCAAAAATCCCACAGTCAAGGCTGTGGGACTGATTTTAGTTCAGGTTCCACATACAGACCAATATTATTCAATCAATTCATAGCAGAATAACCTACAAAATAGAATGACTCCATATTTTCTTTTCATTTTGATGTGAAAATAAATTACATTATTCCCATAAATAATGAGAATTTCACATTTCTGTCTTTGTTATAGTGCAAAAAATAATATTAAATTCGGAAAATATTTATACTTATGAACTGTCCTGTCACAATACAATGTGAAAAACCTGAACATATATGAACAATCTGAAATGTCTAAAGAAAAGTAAGCAAAGTTTTAACAGTTTAGTGTCTTTATAGTAGGTCTTATCCATAATATATGTGCGTAAATTATAAATCAAGGCATAATATTGTTAGGATTGCATGTATTTTTCTTGAAATATTTCTTTTTTTTTCAGGCTATTTACACCTTTTTTGTTGGACAATTTATTTTAAAAAAGTATTTTCATAAGATAATGGGAGTTTTTTTGCACAAAAACAAAGACAAAAATTTTAAATTGCCCTTGTTTTCTAGGTTATTATGATATTATTTTATTGGTCCAGCCAATTGGAGATCAAATCAGGCTGAATGTGGGAAAAAAACAGAAGGTTATCAGTTTGAGACCCCTTGTGTATGGGCTCTGATCAGACCTGATAGACCTGTGGCTGTGGAATTAGTGGCATGCCATTGAGAGAGGAGAGCTCATTAATGCTAAAGCAGGGGTCTCAAAGTAATTTTGTTCAGGGGTCACATTCAGCCTGATATGATCTCCAATGGGCTGGACCATACATACATAATAACCTATAAATAAAGACAACCACATTTTTGTCATTGTTTTAGTGCAAATTAAATTATGAAAATACTTACTTTACTTTTAATAATATTCTCCTCACCATGTGTTTTATTATGCATCAGTTCTATAAAGACACTAAACTCTTAGTAACAGAAGCAGAAAATGGTTCAAATTGTGTCTAATTTTCTTTAGACATTTCAGGTTATTCATATTTTATTGTTACAGGATAGTTTCTAAATGTATATATTGAAGTTTTTCTTGCCAAGAAGGAGGATCTAAGGACATGGGATGCTTGGGACTTTTCATACATCTCTGTAGTTGATTGTGTTTTGGTAAATCCCTGTGAAGTTGTCATCAACAAGAGACAAAAAATTTGAAGAAAATATGGAGTAGGTTATTATGCTCTTCATCTCACAGGTTGCATTGGAACCATTGGCGGGCTGCTTTTGGGCCCTGGGCTGCATGAGTGAGACCCCTGTGTCTCAGTGATTCATAATTATACCAAGTATGCATATTCGAATGAGCAGTTTGGAGACGGGGCTGTTGTCAGACTTAGGTTTTTGGACTAAATGGTAAATGGACTGCACTTATATAGCACTTTTCCACCTTCATGGTGCTCAAAGCGCTTTACATTAGCCTCTCATTCACCCATTCACACACACACCAGTAGGTTTCTAAGGTCTAAGGTAAGTCCTACTGGACACTTCGACCCAAGGACACTTCGACATGTGGACAGCCAGAGCCGGGACGCGAACTGCCAACCTCTCGGTCATTGGGCGACCCACTCTACCAACTGAGCCACAGCCGCCCGAACAGATCTAAACAGATGAAGGTGTATTCCGGCGCCACATGCTGGGCTTGTGTCTCCAGACAAACTCCAGGCCTTAAGCTCATGGGCTCAGGTGCGCCTGTGACAATTTGCCCCCAGTTTGTTGGCACATCCGACAAACAATTGATCAGCTAATTGAACTGGGAGCTCTTTCATGTTTTGACATGTGTTCCTGGATAGATGCTAGTGATGGGACTTTTGAAGAAGAAAGCCGGCGTCGTAATCAGGACGCTCTGTCAGCTTCAAATGGATTAGCCCTTGATTTGCGTGCCGGCACTTCACAGTTTGAATTGGGAAAGGGGAGGGTGGAGTGGGGTGAAGGGGGGGTGGGCTGGAAGACAGAAAGAGGGAAATGCATTTCAGAGAAGGTGGCGTTTGGTGGATCCTAAAAAACAGGATGCATCTTTTGCTCATTAGTCAGAGGGAAAGCTGTTTGAAGTTCCGATGTTTGGCAGCAAATGCCACAAGAAGAAGAAGAAGGCTCTGTAATGAAATTTAGGTGTTGGTTTTCTGACAAGCTTGAAGGAATGATTAGAACAGAGCACAAGCTTTGGCTGACAGTAATCCTGGGGCTTAATGAAGAAATGTAATATTCGTCTTTCAATTTATTTTGTGTCTCTCTCTTTAGATCTGTTAGTTCACAACTATAGGACTCATCTGTAGCTAAAGTCTACACCAATGGTTTTCAAATAGTGTGGCGAGGTCTCCCCTGGAGGCTGGAGGCTCGCCGGGGGTGGGGGGTGTGGGGGGTTTGGGGGTGACAGCAGAGGCGTAGTGTGAGAAATAAATAAAACAGAATAAAAAAAAAACATGGTTATTGAACGATGGCACATGTGGTTAAGCTAACTACAGTTCATATGGTTAATGAACTACAATATATGTGGTTAAATAACTACAGTTAGTGTGTTTGTGTTTTTTTAATAGTAAATAGGATCAAATTTGAAGTCGGCTGGGGTGGGGGGGGGTTGTTTTTTGTACAACACACTTTTAAGATTTTATTACATGTAATAATGATAATTAAGGAACAGGTATTGAAAGTTTAGTTCTTCTTTTTCGAGAATACTTTCCAGAATACACCACGATGGCACATCTGTATTGTTTGTCTGATAGCAACTTTCCTCTCTAACTCTACTAGCCTAGCTTTCCATGGCTCTTTTCATATTTTCTGCTCAGTGTGGAGTATGTACGGTGAGTTTCCTGCCTCCTTTACTGAGGATAGAAGTAGCTGTTGGAAGTGTAGTTTAGTGTCAGGGTTGGACACCAGACTTTCGGAGTTAGGAGTATGGCTCTGCAGCTTCTCCTCAAGATTTCTTCTTTTTTCCCACTGGGTTTTGGAGGTTTTTTCTCACTGAGAAGGAGGGTCTAAGGACAGGGGATGCTTGGTACTTTTTATCTATGTCTGTGGTTGATTATTCTCTCCTGTAAAGCCCTGTGAGGCAACATTATTGTAATTTGGGGCTCTATAGATAAAATTGAATTGAATTAAATTATTGAAATAAGGTACAAGACATTTTCCAAAAATTATTCCAAAAATGACTTAAAGTCATAAGTGTAAGCATAGTCATAAGTTTAGGCAGGCTGTCATAATGAAAGTCATTAAAGCGTTAAGTTTCATCTATTGTGGTACGTTGGCGACCTCATAAAAGGTCACACCAAGTATTCTCTGTCCAGCTATACTAATGCTAAAAATGAGCCAGCCTGAGACCAACCGAAACGTCAGGTCTGACCAGATTTTTCTGTTTGATGACATGTTGAATTGGTGTTTAATCTGATTTGAAGTGGACCAGAGTTAATATGGCTTTAATCAAAAAAGCCCAGAATGGGACAGGTTTCATCTTAGCATATCACTGCCTTTCCTTACTGTGCTAAAGATGCTGTCACAATAAGTTTACAATGTGTCACTGTGATGAGCCGCACTTAGACGATTAGAGTTGAGCATAAAACTGTTAACTTGTCTGTTATACTAACTAACATTACAAGATATATTTACTTTGTGTCAGAATGTCTCCACCTGGTGTCTGGAAAAGTCCTGTGGAGAAGTCAATCAAGCTTTTTCCTTTGCTTTCTGATACTTTACTCAAATTAAGGGCACACCTTTTTTTATTAATTAGATTAGATTATACACTTTCTTGTTATTGCTAAAAAAAAACAAAAAAAAAAACAATGAAAACAAATTCAATAGTATCACAGTACAATACATTCACCCTCAGGTATTCAATTCAATTCAATTCTATTTTATTTATAAAGCCCTAAATCACAACAAAGTCGTCTCAGAGGGCTTTACAAAAACACAATCAACTACAGAAATACATGAAAAGTCCCTGGCATCCCCTGTCCTTAGACCCTCCTTCTCGGCAAGAAAAAACTTCCAAACCCAGTGGGAAAAAGAAGAAATCTTGAGGAGAACCACATTGAAGGAGAGATCCACTCCCATGGACGGACAGGCTATAGATGAACGTCCATGTATAAATGCAGGAAGGGGGGCTGGTCCAGACAGGCAGGGGCGATGGTCCGGGGTCACAGGTCAGCACAGGCGAGATACTGCAGATCCTGTCGTCCATGGCTCCCGTGCAGACACTGTCAGGAGAACCACCACTCCCCCCAGGGGGGGAGGGGGGAAAGGGGACACCAGGTGACTAGTCATGAACAGACTTGGTAAGAAAGATATGTTATAAAAATTACAGAAACAGGTGTGAGGAAGAGAAAGAGAAGAAAGAACTCAGTGTCTGTATTTCCCCCAGCATTCTAACTCCTAGGGCAGCCTAGACTGAACTGTGACTCATACATCATGTATACATGATATATGAGTCACATAATTTTTATCTAACCTGATCATAGGCTTTCTCAAACAGGAATGTTTTAAGCCTAATTTTAAACGTAGAGACTGTGTCGGCATCTTTAATATTAAAGGGAAGCTGATTCCATAAGACAGGGGCCTGATAACTAAAGGCTCTAGCTCCTACTGTACTTTTAGAAACCCTAGGAACTTTCAGTAAACCTGCATTCTGAGAACGAAGGGTTCTATTGGGTTGGTACGGAACCAGATCATCTTTAAGATAAGAGGGGCCCATACCATTAATGGTTTTATATGTAAGGAGGAGGATTTTAAATGTAATTCTAGACTCAACTGGAAGCCAGTGAAGGGTTTGGAGCACAGGCGTGATGTGTTCTCTTCTATTTGATCCTGTTAATAATCTTGCTGCTGCATTTTGAACCAGTTGCAAGCTTTTTAGGGAATATTTAGGACATGCTACAAGTAAGGAGTTACAATAATCTAATTGTGATGTAACAAATGCATGAATTAATTTTTCTGCAGTCATTTTAGACAGAATATTCCTAATTTTGGCTATGTTGCGCAGGTGAAAGAAGGCTGTTCTGCAAGTTTGTTTGATATGCATTTTGAATGAAAGATCTGGATCAAATAAAACTCCTAAATTTTTAACTGTGGCACTGGGTGTTACACTTAAGTTGTCCAGAGTAATTATCTGGTCAGTTAGGGAGTCTCTCGCATTTTTAGGACCAATTATAATGACTTCAGTTTTTTCAGGGTTCAGTAAAAGATAATTGGTACTCATCCAAATTTTTATGTCTTGTACACAAGTACTTAGTTTATCTATTTGCCTGGTCTGATCAGGTTTAATCGATAAATATAGCTGTGTGTCATCCGCATAACAATGAAAATTAATGCCATGATTTGTAATGATGTTACCTAAAGGGAGCATATATAGTGTAAACAAAATAGGCCCAAGGACTGACCCTTGAGGAACGCCATAATTAACTCTGGAGGACTGCGATGATTGTTGGTTGATGTGAACAAATTGGTAGCGATTAGATAAATATGATGTTAACCAGCAGAGGGCTGCTCCTCTAATACCTATATCATATTCTAATCTGTGCACTAAGATACTGTGGTCAATGGTGTCAAAGGCTGCACTAAGGTCTAATAACACCAGGACCGATATTAATCCGATGTCAGCGGCTAATAATAAGTCATTAGTAACTTTAACTAATGCCGTTTCAGTGCTATGATGGGCACGAAAGCCAGACTGAAACTGTTCAAATAAACTATTATCCTGCAGGAATTGGCACAGCTGTTTAACTATTACTCGTTCTAAAACCTTTGACAGGAAGGGCAAATTGGATATGGGCCTATAATTGGCTAAAATGTCAGGATCTAGGGTAGGCTTTTTCAGAATTGGTTTAATAACAGCATATTTAAATGACTGTGGCACATATCCAGTAATTAATGAAGTGTTAATTATATTTAGGACAGTGCTAATAATTAGGGGCAGAATCTCTTTAAAGAGTTTTGTTGGCATTGGATCTAAGAGGCAGGTGGCTGATTTGGAAGACATGATAATAGATATGACATCAGTTTGGTCTACAGTGGTGAAATTATTTAGTGTTACAGAGGGATTTATAAAAAGGCCTAGGTTTGAAAGCGCTACTTTTTCTGATCTAATATTTGGGAGAAATGTGTCTATTTTCTCTCTAATAGTTGATATTTTATTGTTAAAGAACTGCAGGAAATCATCAGGATGGAGCGTGGATGGAATAACTGGTATCAGGGTGTACATTTTACGCACACTTTGCACTTTGTGTTAAAAAAAAACTTGATTATTTTTCAGAATTTAAATAAGGTTAGAATTCCAAAGTTGTTGATATTTGCATATATATATATTAAAAAAAAATGTTCCTCTCGCCCCACGTGGCCAGTGTCTCCTTCAGACTCGGGTCCTCTACCAGAGGCCTGGGAGCCTGAGGGTTCTGCGCAGGATCTTAGCTGTTCCTAGCAATGCGCTCTTTTGTACAGAGATCTCTGGTGTTGTTCCTGGTATCTGCTGGAGCCATTCTCCCAGCTTGGGGGTCACTGCCCCTAGTGCTCCGATCACAACTGGTACCACTGTTGCACACTCCACATTTTCTCTAACTCCTCTTTCAGCCCTTGGTATTTCTCAAGCTTCTCATGTTCTTTCTTTCTGATGTTGCTATCACTGGGGACTGCTACATCTATCACCACCACTGTCTTCACATGTTTATCCACCACCACTATGTCAGGCTGATTGGCCATCACCATCTTGTCAGTCTGGATCTGGAAGTCCCACAGGATCTTGGCCTGTTTGTTCTCTGTCACCTTTGGGGGGTTCTCCCATCTTGACCCTGGGACCTCCGGTCCATACTCTTTACAGATGTTCCTGTACAGTATGCCCGCTACCTGGTTATGCCTCTCCATGTATGCCTTGCCTGCCAGCATCTTACATCCTGCTGTGATGTGCTGGACTGGGGCTTTTTCAGGGGCTTCTCTACACAGCCTACACCTGGGGTCCTGTCTGATGTGGTAATAATAATAATAATAATAATAATAATAATAATAATAATAATAATAATAATAATAATAATAATAATAATAATAATAAGGCAGTCAGAAACAGCAGACCTCCGCCAAGGCTTGATTTTTCATTTGATCGAGCCAAAGGTGTTGTCGCACCTGATGTCTGAAGGTGAGACGATGTGAATGCAAAAAAAGCACCAGATTCTATCTTGTCTGAATCCTGAGATATTACCACTGATGTGTTTCAGCTGTTGACCTTTAGTGTGACCTTGATCTTTGTGACCTTCATTGCTCAAAATCTAATGGGTTCTTCCTTGACCCATTATCTATCATTCCTGAAAGTTTAATCAAAATCCCTTCAGAACTTTTTGTGTAATCCTGCTGAGAGTCAGACAAACAAACAGACTTGAATTTAATACCTCCTTGGCGGAGGTAATGATAGAGGTTGTAGTGAAAGCAGTGACTGAAAGAAAGGCTTTTCATAGTTCTGTGTGGTAGAACTGACTGAGCTGTATTCATTAGGCTGCTGTCAGTGAGAGTGAAGACAGAGGAGACAGACAGACAGGCTGTTTATGCTTGTCTTACTCGAACTTATCACTCCATACTGTCAAAGGGTCAGTAAAAACCTTTCCTAGTCCTGTCCAACCTGTCAGTATGTCCAGGGTTATTGCGAGGGTTCAATCGGCTAAGCTAACAGCTGATTGAACTCTCACAATGTAATATAAATGTAATAATATTACCTTTTATTGAGCTAATACAATGTAATATTTTAGTAGCTCATGATACTAAAATATTACATTTTAACCAAAGACAGCTAAATCTGTAGTTGTGTCTATTTTTTCCTAATTTCTAATCCAAATATCTCATTCCAGTTAAAATAATGGCAATGGTAATAACTTAAAATCAGACACATTCACCTAAAGAGGAACTTTTCAATGAGATACATATAACTTAGTTTTAGCCAATAGATCTGGAAAGATCATTTTGATTCGTTCCATTGGCAGATTTCTTTTAGCTTGAATTAAACAAAAATGAATGAATATATAAATAAATAAATATGTTATTGGTGTATTGTTTTTGGTTCCTTTTTTTCTCTGGCTGTCTGAGTTTCAGCAACGTTACCAAAAACTACTGGACCCATTTCCATGAAATTTTCAGTAAAGGTGTGAGGTAGTCCAGAATAGATCCCATTACATTTCTGTCAATGTAGGTCAAAGGTCAAGGTCACTAAAAATGTGTTTTCACAATGATTAGCCCTAATAGAGCAAATCAGGAATGTCCTTTCATAACTGTATAAAAATAGCTTCTTTTTGCTCTCACTGTTGATGTATATTGATATCAGAACATTTTTGTGCTTAATTTAATATTTTATTTAGTTATTTATTGATTTATTTTCTTAATTAAAAATAATAGGATATTTGGACATAAGGAACCACTCAATCAGGTTGATTTTATTTTATTTTTGTATTGTCTTCAAGATTATGCCTTCAGTTTGTATAATGTACAGAAATCACATGCTTTCGGTCACGTAAATGTCTGCAGCATATATTACTAAAACAAATGGGATCATGTTTGTTGGCCAACGAAAATGTAAAAGACTATTAAGCACCATGTGGTAAAAATAAATCCCTGTAATTTATGCTGGAAGTTGAATACTCACTTGACACATTATTAAACTGTACCATAACTGGTGTAATGTGGAAAGTTGTTAATTATCATTGCTAAAAGCAACCTACGGCCTGTGTAGATGATAGTAATTAGACCAAGCTAAGTAACCAGAGAGACAGGAAATAAAAAAATAAATGAAAAACTGACACTGTTATTAGACACAGAAGTACAGAGTTGACTGATGAGTGTGGTGTAGGCCAGAGTGTTAACTGATTTTAATGTGACTCATAATATCAAGTAAATGACCCAGTGTCCTCCATAAGGGCTGCAGTAACCAGCCAAAGCATTTCATCTACCACAGGGGTGTCAAACATGTGACCCGTTCTGTAGCCATTATTTTTCGTAATTTATTCTGCTATTATTTGACTGTAGATAATATTGGTCTGTATGTGGAATCTGAACTAAAATCTGTTCCACAGCCTTGACTGTGAAATTATGACACCTTCCAAATTCATCCCAGGGGCCACATTGGAACCTTTGGTGGGTCGCATTTGGCCCCTGGGCCACATGTTTGACACCCCTGAATTAGATCATTAGCACAGTGATTCATTAATGGCATGTACTAGTTCTTTAACTCTAACTGTGTCAGTGAGCAGTGCTCTTCAACAAGTATCCATTTGATAGAGAGTGTAATGATTGGACAGTTTCAGCGGGAAAAGGTCATGTGATCTGATGTGTCCAGATTGACCCTTTTCCAGAGCGATGGGATGAAGTTCCGCCGTGCCTTGTGTCTACAGTACAAGCCGGTGGAGGCAGACAGGTCAGAGTGCATTAATCTCATGTTTTTAATACAACACAACACTTAATTTATTGACTTTTTCTCCATTTAGATCAGTAGTTTAGATGAGTGGAGACTCTGGTGCAGCTGGTTAATGAGAAAAATAGAATAGAATAGAATAGAATAGAATAGAATAGATTTACTTTATTGCTCTCCCTGCCTTCTTGTCAGGTCTGGAATGTAAATGTGGTTTAATCCAAACTCTTAATAAAGTCAGTAAAATACCAAGGCCAACCTCATACGTGTTCTACAGCATGGGTCTCAAAGATGAGGTGTGGGGGCCAAATGCAGCCTGCCCATGGTTCCAATGTGGCCCCTGGGAGGAATTTGTAAAGGTCAATAAATCCAGAGTCAAGGCTGTGGAACCCCACATAGAAACCAATATGATAATCAAGTACTACAAAATATAATGACTCCATATTTTCTCCTCAGTTTAATGTGAAATTAAATAAAGATATTATGGCTATTGATAATGACAACTTCATATTGTTATCCATGTTTTAATGTAAAAAAAATAACTTAAATTTAGTAAATGGTTTACATTGACAAAGTATTGTGTAACCATAAAATGTGAATAACCTGAACAAATATCAACAACCTGAAATGTGAAATGTTGTGATTTGGGGCTTTCCAAATAAAATTGAATTAAAAATTTAATTGAATTTGGTGGTTTGTAGGTGTACAAACCACCATTCACACACCAGCGTGAGTGACACTGGAGGCAAGGAGGGTGAAGGGTTTTGCCCCAATGGAACGACAAGGACAGAGCCACTTACCCTTCAGTTACTGAACGACCGACTCTACCAACTGAGCCATGGCCCCCCTACACCTATATATGTAGTTTACCACCACCAGAGGGAGCATGTGAGAGTGAATGAATAATGGATCCACTGTCTGTGTGCCGCCCACTTAGTCACAAATCCGAGGCTCAGGTTCTCACACTGATGTTTATGTGGCAAACAAAGAAATATACAAACAACGTAGATCTAAACAAGACAAATACACCACAATCAGTCACAAATTCATGAACGCAAACACAACCTTAAGAGTTATTAAAATAATAACCAACAAATATAACATACCACTTTTGCCGGCTTGTGGACTAAGGGCGTATTCACACTGCACTCAGAAATTCCGGACTTTCGGACTATCCAGGAAAGTTCGAACTTTATTGACAAGTGTGAATGCTCCCCCGAACCTTGGTCCGGACTAAAGACCGAGTCTTTGGTCCGAACTGAGGAGGTAGTCTCGGTCCGGACCAAGGTTCGCTGGTGCACAGTGTCAAAGCTCTTTTTAGGAAAGTCCGGACTATCGGACCAATTACGTCACAGTCACGTGTGCATCAAAGTGGGAGCTTCATGTGACAGGGCTGAAAGTGCCAGGGATTTTTATATGCATGTTTTATATTTTTTATTAACTTATTGTGTTTTAGTTGCCTCGTTTTTAAATGCATGTTTTTATTGTGTGCAAATACTGCCCTGCATGTGAGGTTCCCTATTACCCCTGAACGCAGCATTGATACAGCACCGGCGGCAATCAGCCGACCGCAGGTGCAGCTAATGAGAACAGCAGGTACAAAAAGGAAGAGGAGCGGAAGAGACGGGGGCTGGAAGGACTTGTTGGAAAGTTGTTGGAAGGAGTTGGTTGGAAGGAGCCGGCGACAAAGACAGAAGGAGCCGGAGAGAGAATGAGCGCGGGTAGAAGGAGCCGGAGCCGGAGACGGAGAGTGCATGAGCGCGGGTAAAAGGAGAGAGAGACAGAGAGAGAGGGCGCGAGCAGCGAGCGGCAGGCGCAGGTGGCGGCCATGAAGGAGCTGGACGAGCTGCGGGTGCAGGTGGCGGCCACGGAGGCGCTGGACGAGCAGCAGGCGCAGGTGGAACCGACGCTCGGAGATGCAGAGCTGGAAGAAGTCGACTTTGGGGGAAGCGTGGTCGCCGGCGCGGCTCGCGGAGGAACTGCTATGCAGAAGACTGCCGGTTAAAGAACCGGGGCAGCTGGACTGGTTGGCACCACTCTTTGTTTTATTGTGTTTTAACTGTTTTTATGTGAATAAATTAGTTAACCGTTTTTACTTGTTTTTAATTCTGCTCACCCCCGATTCAAAAAGAACCTGTGTAGAACCTATAACACTGTTCAGAGTCCTAGAGCTCTTTTAATCTCTAGGTGGCGTTGTCGGCTCTTTAAGTTAATTGTTTTAAATATTTTAATTGGGATATTTTAATTAGTCTTTAAAGAACAATTTTAATTTTAATTGGTAGTTTTATAAGGGCAAGTCGCCAGACAGACTAGCCTCGGCCACGGCACAGAAATTTCTGGCGTTGTCGGCAGGATCGGGCGCCTGAGCAGAGTTAATGCAAGTCTTTTATTTTATTTTATTTTATTTTTTAAAATCTGTAAACATGATGATGCCTGTCTGTTCTGGTGCACCTTGGGTGCCAAGGTTTGGGGGTCCGGAGTCTGAACTGGGGGTTGCCCGTGGGCTTGTGGATGCAGCTCGAGAAGATTTCATATGTTGAGTTGTAGAGCTGACTGGCGACCGGTCAGCTCTGAACTGGAAGTAACCCCTCTTCAGGAACCAGCTATGCGGTTAAGAGGGATGAAGGAAAAAGAAGAGAAGACTATTGATGTTACAATGAAGCCTAATGGAGAGCAGTGTTTCCAGCTGTGTGATGATGCGCTGCAGGTCACACAGCAAATCTGAATGCTGCCTCAGGACAGGCGCAGGTGGCGGCCACGAAGGCGCTGGACGAGCAGCAGGCGCAGGTGGCGGCCACGAAGGCGCTGGACGAACAGAAGAGCGAGAGGCTCCCCGAACAGAAGAGCGAGAGTCTCCCCGAACAGAAGAGCGAGAGGCTCCCCGAACAGAAGAGCGAGAGGCTCCCCGAACAGAAGAGCGAGAGGCTCCCCGAACAGAAGAGCGAGAGGCTCCCCGAACAGAAGAGCGAGAGGCTCCCCGAACAGAAGAGCGAGAGGCTCCCCGAACAGAAGAGCGAGAGGCTCCCCGAACAGAAGAGCGAGAGGCTCCCCGAACAGAAGAGCCTCCGCCATAGACCGTAAGACTGTTGCAGAGACTGCCAACCTTTAGCTGTGGGGGGATGTGACAGGGCTGAAAGTGCCAGGGATTTTTATATGCATGTTTTATATTTTTTATTAACTTATTGTGTTTTAGTTGCCTCGTTTTTAAATGCATGTTTTTATTGTGTGCAAATACTGCCCTGCATGTGAGGTTCCCTATTACCCCTGAACGCAGCATTGATACAGCACCGGCGGCAATCAGCCGACCGCAGGTGCAGCTAATGAGAACAGCAGGTACAAAAAGGAAGAGGAGCGGAAGAGACGGGGGCTGGAAGGAGTTGTTGGAAAGTTGTTGGAAGGAGTTGGTTGGAAGGAGCCGGAGACAAAGACAGAAGGAGCCGGAGAGAGAATGAGCGCGGGTAGAAGGAGCCGGAGCCGGAGCCGGAGAGTGCATGAGCGCGGGTAAAAGGAGAGAGAGACAGAGAGAGAGGGCGCGAGCAGCGAGCGGCAGGCGCAGGTGGCGGCCATGAAGGAGCTGGACGAGCTGCGGGTGCAGGTGGCGGCCACGGAGGCGCTGGACGAGCAGCAGGCGCAGGTGGAACCGACGCTCGGAGATGCAGAGCTGGAAGAAGTCGGCTTTGGGGGAAGCGTGGTCGCCGGCGCGGCTCGCGGAGGAACTGCTATGCAGAAGACTGCCGGTTAAAGAACCGGGGCAGCTGGACTGGTTGGCACCACTCTTTGTTTTATTGTGTTTTAACTGTTTTTATGTGAATAAATTAGTTAACCGTTTTTACTTGTTTTTAATTCTGCTCACCCCCGATTCAAAAAGAACCTGCGTAGAACCTATAACACTGTTCAGAGTCCTAGAGCTCTTTTAATCTCTAGGTGGCGTTGTCGGCTTTTTAAGTTAATTGTTTTAAATATTTTAATTGGGATATTTTAATTAGTCTTTAAAGAACAATTTTAATTTTAATTGGTAGTTTTATAAGGGCAAGTCGCCAGACAGACTAGCCTCGGCCACGGCACAGAAATTTCACACATGTAGCCTGACAAGCTCATTCATAGTTTCCCAAACATTTCACAGGAAGTGACAGTGACACATGCATCGTGGGAAACGAAGTCTGTCCAATATATTACAATATTAACATTAAAATAAATTACATCAGAGTATTAATATAATCACCATTAATTTCACTACAGTCTGCTTTGAGTATGTGTGTTTATAGAAAAGCACTATAGAAATCTACTCCATTATATAAATCTATTGTTTATTATTACCTTAATTTGACCACAAACCAGGCTTGTTTGATTCTTTTCACTTACTGACTGCATTACTAATATTTAGACATTTTAATTTGCAGAATGTGACAGAAATTATCATGTCAAGAAATGAAGGAAGGGAGTTTGAAGACCAGGACCAGTTTCTTTCATGATTAAAACATTTTTCTTCCAAACTGCTAATGAAGCTGCAGTAAAAGTGATGAAAGCAGTGATGGTGTCCCTCCTCACACAGAGTTTTAATATTGAGGGGAGGGGGGGTAACTTTTATAAAATTTATCTAATCTCAAATTTCTTAGAATCGCGAATCTCACAGACAATTTGACAATCACATAGATATAACTCATGTATACTGTATACCAGAGGTGTCAAACTTGCAGCCCGGCTACAAAATCTGGCCCACCCAAGGGTACAGTCCAGCCCTTGAGATGAATTTGTGAAATGCAAAAATAGTTAATAACTCATTGACTGCCAGCTACAGTATTCAGAATAGAGAGTTCGATATTGCCAGAGTTTTTGGCCCAAAAATTAGGTGTCCCAACACCTTGTATTGCCTTGTTCACGGGTGTTCAGAAGAGTTGTTCACAACTTTTAGTATGTACTAAACCAGCACTCTTGCACACACACACAAACACCAATATGGTGTTACAAAATGTTCACCTGCACCCCCAGAGTGATGGTCTTACTTCCTCATACATGTCCATGATGCGGTCACGAGGCGTCTCTGATTGGCTCAGAATGCGTTAAGGAACACTCCCCCCTCATCTCTCGCTGTGTATGTATTTACCTTTACCTAAGTAGCATCCAACTGGGTTTCGTGCCGTTGCTTGTTCTGAAAACGTGCAGGAAAAAAACAAGGCTTTATTTCCACAGAAAGCACATGAACCAGTTTGATCCGCCATTTTTTTCCAGTTTGTAGCAGCTACTGTCTTCTCTTGTAGATGCTAATGCTAATGCTACTTCAGATTCGCTGCCGGGGTGCGCTTAACCCCACGTGAGTGACGCTAAAGTCCGTCTGACGTCAGATGGATCGGCTCTTTCCAGGTCCCTTGTTCCTCTTGTTGTTTTCTCTGAATGCGGTATGCAGCCAGTGGAGGTGACAAATCACTTTCAAAGGCAGCATGTGTTGGTAACTCGGGGTAACCCAACATATTCCAAAAGGAGCGTGGAAAAGTGTTTTTCAGCGGAATGACACCTTTAAAGTATTTGCACTTTATGTAGGGTGATAATTTTTTCGGATTTTGTCTGCACTGAAGGCTCTAAAGCCAGACCCGGGTCTGGCTTTAGGAGTCGTCGGTCCAGAGAAAATCCAGACATGGTCACTTGACATAAAGTGCAAATACTTTAAGGCAGCGTGCACCAAGACACACACCACACTTTTCCACATCATGCAGTGAACTTTAATACAAGTTGCTCATTGCTGGACAGACGTGTGTCCATGTTGTTCCTCTGTGGCATTGATGTCCTCTCTACATCCAGGCTGAGTTTATGTAAAAGTGTCTGAAACTATGAATAATGAGAGGACTATCTTCCAGCTGGTTGTGAATTTACACTATTCCAAATCTCGTCTCGTCATCTGAACCCGCTTTATCCTCACTAGGGTCGTGGGGTTCTGTGGGGGTCTGTGGGGGTCTGTGGGGGCCTAATCCAGCTACAATGGGCGAAGGCGGGGTACATCCTGTATGAGTCACCAGTTCATCACAGGGCTGAACATATATAGACAAACAATCACTCTCACATTCACACCTATGGGCAATTTAGATTAATCAATTAACTTATCATTGCATGTGTTTGGATTGTGAGAGGACACGGGAGTACCCGGAGAAAAACCATGCAGACACGGGGAGAACATGCAAACTACACACAGAAAGGTCTGGTGTGGGAATCGAACCACGGTCCCTCTTGCTGTGAGGCACGAGTGCTAACCACTGCACCACCATGCCACCCACTATTCCAATTAATTAATGCAATTAATTAATGCTGCATTCAAACTTTTTAAACTAACTGTTCACATTGGCCTTGGTCTTTAGCAGTAATTTTTAAAAATAAATTACTACAATGTGCCTGTATCATTGATGATCGGCTGCTACTACATCTATTCATCCATATGACTATGGTTATATGATATGTGTGTGAATACACTATAACTCATCGGTACTCATCAGTCCAAAATAAAACTATAAAAACTTTAACTAAACTGAAATGTTTTAATCTTTATTGTTCATGCTGGTCCAGTAAGCTAAGCATCAGTTTATAGCAGGACTACTGTTTATTTCCAGCATTGTTTCAGTCCAAAATAAAACTATAAAAAACTAAAACTAAACTCAAATGTTTCTGTTTTAATATTTATTGTTCATGCTGGTCCAAGAATCTAAGCGTCAGTTTATACTGTAGCAGGACTACAGTTATAAACGTAGAATAGTGATTTTGATTTCCAGACACTTATGCCTGGTTTCGTGGTGGTGGGTCACATTTATGAGACTCATTCGTGATTTGTGCTCTTGTAACCATGTGCATATCATGTGGAGGTGATGGTAAAAAAATGACTTGAGGTTGAACAACAGAGTTTGCCGCTACTTTCACATACATATCCATGACACGGCAATGAGGCCTCTGATTGGCTCAGAATGTGTGTAGGAACACTCCTCACTCCCCTCTCGCTGTGTGTGTTATCATCTGAGAGTAATATCAAGCAAGGTTTCGTGCCGTCATTTGTTTTGAAAATGTGCAGGAAAAAAGCCAGGTTTTATTTCCACAGAGAGCACATGAACCAGTTTGGCTCTGCTACTTTTTGCAAGTTTTTGCAGCTGCCACTGTGGTGGTGTCTTCACTTGTAGATGCTAATGCTATTTTAGATTCGCTGCAATGGGGGGTGGGCTTAACTCCACATGAGTGATGCCGATGTCCCTGTGACGTGTAGTGGACAGGCTTTTTCTGAGTGGCTCGTTTCTCTGTTGTTTTCTATGAATGGTGAAGTCGCATTGCAAAATATCGGATACGTATCGGATTTAGTACCACATATGAAAGTGGCCTGGGTCAGATTTATAAAATTTGTGTAGTGCCATTCAGACTGTCTTTAACAGGTCAGATACAGGTCAAATGAAAGCAAAAAGTTGGAATTGGGAAGATTTACCTGCAGTCTGAATGTAGCCTTAGATTGTGAGCAGTGTTCCTGTCATTAGCGACAAATCCCCACCATTACAGTCTGTGTGTTGGTTTGTGAATAGTACAATAGAGGAACAGGTAATGCTTCAGTAGCACAGGGATGGAGAATCCATAAAGCCTCTGTAGTTATTACAAAAGCAACGTCAAAGAGTCGACTTCCTTCTGTGACTCACTGATAAATATGCTTCACAATAACATTAAAGTCACTTCCAATGACTTCTAAAATGTATGTGCCTCCTACAGTTTTTAAGGAACTGTGCCATTGTCTACATTATTGTAAAAATACTCAATTTTTTTCATTAGTGTGACACTAATATAATTAACTAATATTAACTCTTTCAGCGCTAAATCAGGGGTGTCAAATTCATTTTACTTCAATTCCACATTCAGTCCAATATGATCTAAAAAGGACCAGACCAGTAACATAACAACAGTGAAAAGAGACAAATTACATTATGATAATGTTCACATCTATGTTTCCCTCAAAATGTGAAGAACATCAACAACTGGATACATGTGAAGGAAAAAAAGTGAGATTTGAACCATTTCCTGCCTCAGTCTATGTTTATCATTTGTGCATGTACAGAACAATTGACATTTCCATTATAAATACACTAAACATTTAGTAGCAAGCAGAATATTTGTAAAATATTATATATATATATATATATATATATATATATATATATATATATATATATATATATATATTATAATAAATATTTGTATGACACTTACTTCTCTTCAGATATTTCAGGTGCTTCATATTTGTTCAGGTATTTATTCAGATTTTTGTAAATGGATGGTTTGTTAATATAAGGATTATCATGTAATTTGACTTTTTTTACATTGAAATCTGCAGTTTTTATTACTTAATTTTTTTATGGTATTATATTTTGTTTTAATGTAAATAATGTGTGCTACTGCATGCAAAAACACACATACATACTGACTGTATTTGTTCAGTATAGGGATGTACCAAACTGAACGTCTGTTTTTAACAGTTTGGTATGAATACATATACCGTTAGGGTCTTAGTCATAACTGAACCCGATGTGCATTTGGATGGTGAGGGATGAATAGCAAATATTTTAAACCACTCTACATTTCTTTTTTCCAAGACCATTTGCAGGATGCAAAGTGATGAGATAATGTATATATTTGTGTAAGTTACCACTAATATTTGAAATTAGACAACAAGCAAACTTCCTAAAGTCTGTGTTTGTAGCCAATCTTAGTGTGTTGGAAGTTAGAAGACTATGTTTAGTGTAACTCACAGACCACCGCACTAATACCTGTTTATAATGTACATTTGCAGTAGCTTTTCCACAATGTTCTTGATTTGAACCATTTTCATAAGTAACGTCGACATCTTAAGCCGTTTTTATTCATGGCACATTTTCTTCAGAAATCACTATTCTACGTTTATAACTGTAGTCCTGCTATACACTGATGCTTAGCTTACTGGACCAGCATTTCAGTTTAGTTTTAAGTGTTTATTTATTTTGGACTGAAACAATGCTGGAAATAAACAGTAGTCCTGCTATAAACTGATGCTTAGCTTACTGGACCAGCATGAACAATAAAGATTAAAACATTTCAGTTTAATTAAAGTTTTTATAGTTTTATTTTGGACTGAGGAGTACTGATGAGTCATAGTGTATTCACACACATACCATATAATCATAGTCATATGGATGAATAACTGTAGTAGCAGTATCAATAATACAGGCACATTGTAGTAATTTATTTAAAAATTACTGCTAAACACCAAGTCCAATGTGAACAGTTAGTTTAAAAACTTTGAATGCAGCATTAATTAATTGGAATAGTGGGTGGCACAGTGGTGCAGTAGTTAGCATTCGTGCCTCACAGCAAGCACCCTGGTTCGATTCCCACACCAGACCTTTCTGTGTGGAGTTTGCATGTTCTCCCCGTGTCTGCGTGGGTTTTCTCCAGTGTCCTCTCACCATCCAAACAAATGCACTGATAAGTTATTTGGTTAATCTAAATTGTCCATAGGTGTTAATGTGAGATTGATCGTTTGTCTATATATTTTCAGCTCTGAGATGAACTGGGGACTCATACAGGGTGTACCCCGCCTTCGTCCATTGTGGTTGCATTAGGCCCCCAGTGACCCACGAGACCCTAGTGAGGACAAAGTGTGTTCAGATGATGAGGCAAGAATTGGAATAGTGCAACCATAAACCACAACCAGTTGGAAGATAGTCCTCTCATTATTCATAGTTTTTTCATTAAATTGTAAAATTCACAAGCTCAATTTGATGACATTTATTTGCATTTGTCTTTCAGACAAATGCAAATAAAAATTTTGATACACAACAGGACGTCAACATCTCAACAAGTGTTGCATTAGCTGGTCTGTGGACATGAACTACAACATCCAGGATGAGGAGGTTCTGCACTTGGCCTGAGCAGTGTGGAATGATGTCTTTGTTGCAGATGAAAGCCAAGAGCCAGTTGAACAGCGTGTGGCAGCATGGGTGTTTGGTTGAAGGACACAGAGGACTGATCCTAAACTATACTGCCTGGAGAATACAGGACACTTCCTCAAATGTTCACTGGATCTGTACCACAGAGGCTTGCGTAGACAAACACTTGTAATCAAAGCAAATAACAACAACAAACATAAGAATAATACTTAGCCAAAAGGAATCATTTTGTCTCAGGCTACTTTTCTTAAACTTGCATACATATCACAAATATGCATTCATTGCTTTCCTGTGAATATGCTTAATTTTGTCCCAAAAATCACTCCATAGCCGATATCTTATGTGTGTGAGAAATATAAAACATACATTTCACAGATATATATATATATATGTGCAGTGACTTTTAATTTGCCACTGCTGTCACTCATGGTCCACTATCAGGCCACATGTGGCAGATGCCTGAGTTCAGCTGCCTTAGTTTGCCCAAATGTACTTTAGAATAATCAGGCCTTTGAAATCTTTAATATAATCCACATGAATAGGTCAAAAGGAGTTAATGTACGTTTTTTTTCTTCCACATGTTCAGACTCAAACACACATAAAGACATTTACAGAGTAAATACTGAGTCCAGTTGTGATCATATGAATTCACTTCTGGCTCTTCATATTCTTTTGATAGAAGTGTCAGATAAAGTCCCTGACCAGCAGCTAACATCTTCAATACAAGGTTTCTTCTCTGCTTCATTTTATTTTAATGGTGACTTGTTCTCATTTCATGTTGAGTGACTGGAGTGACTACATATGCTTGTATCTTTTTTCCCCCCAACTATGCTCTTATTCACACTGTACTTGCCAATCCAAATCCTTTTTTTTCATAGTAAGTTTAAATGGCATGTCCTTGTGCACTGTAAAAAAAAAAAAGTTGTGATGGGTGAACATTTTAAAGAAACCTTCTGTTTTCTCAATGAGGTTATAGTTCAATTGCAGTTGATAGTATGTTCTGATAAAACTTACCTCATTGAATTATTTGTTGAGCCAACAAAGATTTTTGTTCCACAAATCATAATGGATTAAATCACGGGTCTCAAACATGTGGCATGGGGGCCAAATGTAGCCCCCCAATGGTTTCAATGCAGCCCCTGGGATGAATTTACAAAATGCAAAAATTCCACAGTCAAAGCTGTGGACTCATTTTAGTTCAGGTTCCTCCCTCTGGGGGACTGGCAACTCTATCAGCAGTATCCACATAAGTAGCCATAGAGAATAGGATCTGCAGTAACTCACTAATGTCTTGTGCTGACCTGTGACCCCAGACCTCCTGCCTGAACCTCACCTGTCTGATGGATTGACATTGACATTGCCATTACAAATACACTAAACATTTAGTAGCAGGCAGAATATTTGTAAACTGACCCTTCTCTTCAGATATTTCAGCTGCTGGATGTTCATCCATGCCATGGGACTGGATCTGTCCTTCGGTGTGGTTCTCCCCAAGATTTCTTCTTTTTGCCAATTGGGTTTTGGAGCTTTTTCTTGCCAAGAAGTCTAAGAACCCCTGGGAGGGGATGCTTGGGACTGTATTTCTGTGGTTGATTGTGTTTTTTTTTTGTAAAGCCCTGTGAGATGACATTGTTGTGATTTGGGGCTCTATAAATGAAATTGAATCAAATTGAATTGAAAAAGTTTGAAATTCACAAGTTAATTCCATGGTCCGGATCGGACCCTTTCGTGAGCTGCTTGTGGCCCCGGGCTGCATGTTTGAAATGTGATTTAATAATCTATGATAATAATTGATTAATTTTTGTTAATAATCTATGAAACTACCTACTAGTTGAAACATACAGAACACGTCCCTGGACATGGACATCCCTATGTTTGAACATGGTGGTAGTTATGGACATGTCCAATAACGGAACACCGCTCGGGTTCAGATCGGGCAGACCGTTCTTTCCAACCACTCTTTCCAGGTCACTCTGTCATTGCACACATGGGCTTTGAAGTCCCACAGCATGACAATAGGTCCCCTTTAGGCATGTTTAAAAATCTGCTCACACTGTTTACAGTGCTGATGGGGAGCCGTTGACCTCAACTGAGTTCCTCAATCCCACCAATATATATACCGTAATTTCCGGACTATAGAGCGCACCTGTTATTAGCCGCACCCACCTCATTCTAAGAGGAAAACCGATTTTGTACATACACAAGCCGCACCTGTATATAAGCCGCATGTGCCCACATTAAAACATGTAACACAAACACAAAATTAACCCAAACCCGACTTCAAGTCCCGCGAATGAAACTAAATGTCCTTCATTAACCCTTGTGCGGTCCTTCGTAAAAGGCACACTGGCTGTGTCCTACAATCGGGTCTTAAAAACCCAGATTCCAAAGTTCAGTTCCATAGACACATCACCCCACCCCCCAAGGATATATTACTGTTTTCAGTAGTAAGCAATGGCATCCTACAGTACGTATAAAAAGGTACATTTGTGAGCCACCGGGTCTCTTTGACCCGAAGGACCACACAAGGGTTAAAGTCCACAGTCCAAAAATCACAGCCGGCAAAATGAACGGAAAATGATACTTAAGGTTTGATGCAGGCCTGCAGAGTCCGGGTCCCGTTGAAAGTAATCCAAGGAAAAAAAAGTGTATATTTCCAAAGGTAAGGGAGGGAAAAATATATATCCACTATTGTCCGCCGCATCCACAAACAGGTGGCTGGTTGCCGCCTCGCCTCATCTATCACAGAGTCAGCGATAACTTTAATCTTTCGCAGAGAGTTCAGGTCAAACTCCTCCGTGCCAACGTGCAAAAATAATTCACAGGGTCTGGTCGAGCCTCTGTCTTCTCTCACACACCACCGCTGGTTTTTCTTTAAGCAACTTTTTACCCCCTCTTCACCTGTCCGTCACCTTTACCGGTCCCACTTAAACCCGTCACCCCGCGTTTGTTCCGCCCCTCCTTTTTCATTCAGTCTTCCTCGACGCATATATTCCATCGGTCTAAATCTTACCTTTTCTACTCAAGCGCCTCTGGCGGCCGTTAGGAAAATTACATAAATTGGCCGCATCACTGAAAAAGCCGCAGGGTTGAAAGTTTGGGAAAAAAGTAGCGGCTTATAGTCCGGAATTTACGGTATATATCCATGGTTTCATCCATGAATCTGCTTTTATTTTGTCACTTCCTGTCCCCACTACCTGTCCGTATTTGCTTTAAATTTACCTGCGCTGAAACCCGCATGTGGCCTGGCATGCAGGATCATGGAACGGCGTCAGATCTGGAGGAGAGGCAAAAAACAGTCCACCCAAAAAACCTAGTGGCCATCCAATTTATGTCCGCTAGTGGTAGAAACCAATTGGTGCTGGGAAAATAGCATTATTCTGACATCCTGATGTTCTGACATTCCATTTTTCCAACACTCCCTCCCGGGGCTACGTCTGCCTGAAGGTCGCTTTTCCATTGATCGGTACACCACCACCTCCTGGGCAGGGATCACTGCTACGGCTGAGGCTGTCACAGGCCGTCTTCAGGCGGCGTACCTACACAAAGTGCAACAACTTGGCAGTCAGATGGAGTCTGTTTCCACTTCTCCTTTGGTGTCAATGGTCCCGGGCAGTTTGCTTTATGTTGGATCATTGGGAGGTCGAAACACTGGGATATCAGAATATCGAGCCGACCCCTTGGTGTGAATGATAAATTATCTTTATAATTGTGTATTCTGTATAATTGTTCAGTGTCATACATTTTCTTCAGTTCACCTTTAAGTAAGAGCTGCAGCTAGAAAGAGAATATAAAGGAAAAAACAAACAGATGAGAAAATAAGTGGAAATGACAGAAATCAACAGTTCTAAATATAAGTCAAAGGGTTGGCAGGACGAGCAGGAGTCAAATGAAAGCTAGATTGCTTAATCATGAAGGTGGCATTAGGTGCTTTTACTCATTAGTTGAAGCCATAAAAGCAGAGGAATTGGCAAATAGCAGATGACTGGCACACGCCCAGCAGGTTCACACAGTAGGCGTCTTAGTATATAGTGGCACGTTAAAAGTCCTTGGACAATCTTGGAAAATTAGGCATTTAAATAAATCACACTGACTCACCGTTTACTCAAATTGTCTTGGCCGGGCTTGTTTTTTTTTTTTTTTTTTTTTTTTTTTTATTTCTAATTTACTTGAGCACCAAAATGTACTTACATATAAAAGCTCTATGGGACATGGGAAAATTTATATTCTGTTTGTGCGCTGGCTTTCATTTTGTCTTTTTTCCCTCTGCTGTTGCTACTACTCTATAAAGCTTATTTCTCCATGGGAATCATTATTATGGTTTTTCTGCTCTTATTTAAAGTTTAATGGAGTAAGTAAATTATGAAGCGCATATTACAAACACTTACTTAGGTATCCGTCAGAAATGATACACTTTGAAAGTAATTTATTGATAGGACTAACACAGAGACAGCTCCCACTGGATGGCATTAGGAGATGGAGGAGTGAAAGATCTTATTAGAATTTTTAGATTGAAGCAGTGGGATAGAGCAGTTTTACTAATCCCATCATGTGAATGGAACTTACAGAGAGAGTCTGGAGATGCCGTATAAAGATGTTCAGAATTGCATATGTAATCGTCAAACTCGAATCATGGGTTTGAGTTTAAGGATTACATATTTGAATAATTAGCCAACTCAAAGTAGCTAATTATTTCAGTGATTTTCCAGGGCAGAAGATGTTCACGTTGCCAAGGTAAATTTATATTAATAGCTTTCAAGTATCTGTCTGTGCACATCATGCCAAATGCTTAGAAAAGTAGGAAAACTTGGAACTGTCCCCTGGAAAATCTGGTGATTATTGACTTTTTCAGTTCTTTAAATACAAATTAAAACACTGTTTTTGGAGAATCTGTGGGAAAAATGTCATGCTTTTTTTGCATACATTTGGGGTATTTGCATTTGTAGTTTTTTTTAATTTCCCTTATGAAACAAATGTTTTTGCATATGTTTTGAGTTGTTTAACACATATATGACTATATATTGAAAACATTTTATGCATTATATTCAAAAATATATTCCTATATATGGAAAAGTATTGCATATATTATCCAATATATTGTAATATATGATTTCATCATATATTGACAAATATAAACCATACATTGCACTGAAGACAAAAGCTGTCTTATATTATTACAGCTAGTTTTATATATATATATATATATATATATATATATATATATATATATATATATATATATATGTATATTCACATACATATTTTGTGTGCGTGTATGCATCCATACAATATGTGTATGCATCCATACAATATTAAGTGTATCACTATATATATATTAGGGCTGTCAAAATTAACTCATTATTGTAGATTAATCTGATAAAAAAAGGAATGCAATTGAATGGAACACTTGTTTTGTTGAAACTGTCAAAGATGTTGAATAAACATGTTAATTAAATAAAAGTTTGGGATATTTTATGACATTTTTGGTGTTTCTTTTGTATTTTAGAAGAGTTTCTGAATACATTTTGAATTTTTCATTGCTTTTTTGTTTTTGTGAATTTTAGTGTTTGTTGTTAGCATGTTTTATATATTTTTTGTGTTTCTCTTTGTCTATTTTCTGGGGAAATTTTAGTAAAAAATCAAACAAACCCTGACACAAAACAGTGTTTTGATCATGATGAACCAAGGTTAATCCAAAGCAACCCTGTGATTAATCTGATTAAAAAATATTCATCATTTGACAGCCCTACTAAATATATATTAGCATATATGAGTACATGTATTGTCATATATGTTTCAATATATGGAAAGCGGCAAATCCTTAAGTATTTTTAACTATATTGTAACATATTGACACAATATATTTTTCTGTATATTATATACATGTAGGATTAGACCCTCACAGACCGCCATGAGGATAAAGTGTGTTCAGATGATGAGACGAGATATTTACATATATTTTTACATTCAATTTCAGGCAGTAATATCAGTATATGAATTTATTTTTTTTTCATAAAGGATATTTAACTGGAAACTGGTGTAAGAAAATTCTTGGTTATTTGATGTAAGCTCCAGAGATGGATCTCCAGCCAAAAAGGAGTTCTGGATCGGATGGTCTCAAGTTTAAGGTTTATTTACATTCACAGGTAAAATACAATAAGATCAGCACTGATCTTGGTCAGTTTGACCACAAGCACACAACTGTGGGCTCAAGTGTCCATCCGCAGCACAGGGTGTGCAAGCTGGCGGACCCTGCGCAAACCTAGTTTCTGGCCGGCGCAGAGCAGTTGGTAGTGTGGCGGACCCCGATGCACCAAAATGGGTGTGGCAGCACACTCGTGGGAGGTGACTACAGATTCAGCTGCAGTGACAGATTCGCTGACTCTAGACAGTGCGGCAAGCTCGCCAAGTGAAAGCATGTCAGCCAAATTACCACTACACGCGACACAGTCGGTGTAGTGGTAAGTTGGCAGACCTGCGCGCAGAGCACACATGTTAGCATAACCTCACAGACAGGTTTCTAGAGTGTAAGACACATTTCAATGTAATACCCGATCCACCACCGAACCACCGATCACCTCCACATATATTCAGGTTTCATTTGTTTAGGTATAGATTTAAGGTTATTTTTTTCAATCATCCTTATCTTAAACAATAGACACTAGCTACAATATCATTATCAGCATTTAATGACTTAATTCCACTATGTTGTACCTCATATGTTGTTAAGTTATGTTCACTTATATCCACAATAGTTCCCCTCAATAATAAAAAAAAAAAGAATATTAGTTGGAAATAGCTACTTTAAAAGAAGAACTTGTTACAGCAACTTAATACATTTCAATTCTTGGTACTATTTCTGAAACTTTGAGTATTCACAACTTAACATATTTAATTATTCTGAACATTCTAGTTTACAGTGTGAAGTGGGCAAGTCGTCTGCCACCACCCTTGGGTTACTGATGGAAGCAGGACGAAATATTATATATTATATTATATTTTTGGGAGTGTGCATGTTATGGGTTTATGAAATTAACCCTGAAAATAGATCCACCGATCATCTACAAACCCAAAACTATAACAACAAAACTTAAGAACCATAAAGACTCAAAAGCCTGTTTAAACAAAACAAAACAAACCCAAACAGACCCAGTCAGCCGATGTTGCGGCATGTGTCTGGATACGCATTTAAAAGAGAGGAGAGGAGCTAATGGTGCATATATGATCAGCTGTGTTAAATCCATCCACGCCCTATATCCTCACTCATTCCCACATACGCCAGTGAGAGGAAAGGAGATTGAATGGAGAAGGGTTGCGCGGTGTGCCAAACTTGCAAAAGTCATCTGTACACACCTCTGCTGCTCCCCGCTTGCGCCAGGTCTGTGAAACTAGAGCCCTGTGTCTCATCCTTCAATCTGTTTGACAGTATCTTCTTGGTGTCTCCACCCCGAACATATAGGTTGGACTTCACAACATCATCAGAACCAGGTTTTGATTGGGCCAGTGCCTGGTGACAGGCTGCCAACCCAAGCCCCACCCCCTTCTATGAGTTTTGAAAGTTTTGTGTCAGCTTAGAAATTACCTCACAGTCACTTTACACCTGTCCCATAACCCAAACATGTTTTCTCACCCTAACTAGGTCTTAGACTAAGGCTGACAAAGCTGAGAGCCAGGGAACGGTCTGACACCTGACCATAACAATCCTGTGACCTCATCGTATGACCCTTACCCCATATAAATTATATTTACCCCCTAATGATGGGCGGCTGTGGCTCAGTTGGTAGAGTGGGTAGCCCAATGACTGAGAGGTTGGCGGTTCGCGTCCTAGCTCTGGCTGTCCACATGCCGAAGTGTCCATGGGCAAGACACTGAACCCTGACTTAGGCCCCCAGTAGGACTGACCTTAGACCTTAGAAACCTACTGGTGTAGTGTGTGTGTGAATGGGTGAATGAGAGGCCAATGTAAAGCGCTTTGAGCACCATGAAGGTGAAAAAGCGCTATATAAGTGCAGTCCATTTACCATTTAATGAAATACTATCACTGTTATTATTGATTCAAATGTAAGTGTTTTCCATAGTTTCTATTTACCAACCCTCATTTTTTTTTTATAGTGTTCTTTGCCAAATACCAATATAAATATGTGCACTCGTGTTCACCAACATGCATGCATTTGTGTAAAAGCACTGCATTAAAATCAGGTCTTGTGTCATGTCATAGCATAACAGCCTTAGCTGAGCCCCTTCACTAAAGCTGGGCTTTGGCTGCTCTTAGATCACACTGTTTCTTATGTAAATCCATCTGACACCACGCTGTCACTGACACAGCCTTCATTTTCTCTGTATCTCAAAGCCGCGACTCTCATACTCAGTCATGTTGTCCGACATCCCTTCATTATTCTCCCTCCGCAGTAAGTGGTCATTTATTCAGCTTATCTGCCTATTTTTCTTTTCTTGTATTGTTTTTTTTTATCATTTCTTTTGGTGTCCTGTCAAAGTGCCCAAGTTTGTGTGAGAAAAGCAGTGTTTGAAACCTTTAAATGTACATAATAAGGGTGTGCATCGACTCCCATGGTGAGTAAACAAGACCATAATAGACCTACGCCAGGCTATTCTGTCATAAAAGCAACAGCAGGCAGTCTCATAGTTTGTCAGTCATGTTTTTCTCCTTTGGATATGAAAACTAAATGTTTAGCATAGTGAAGACATCGCTTATAAAGTAGTAATTCTGTGGTAATTTTGATGTAATTGCATGGTAATAATGCCTTTCTAACAGCTTATTACAAATGGCAGATCACTAATAAGGTGGTGATTCTATGGTAATTTATTAATTAATTAATTTAAATGACTGAAGTTGTTCCAGTGTAGTTACAAACTTTTTTTTTGGTCTTTTTTACCATCTTATGGTGGTCACGGTCTGTATTTTGTTTCTTTCTTGGTAATAGCTGAGAAATTGAGTAGAAATAAATGATAATGCTTTTCATGGCCCTGATTACAAGTGAGGAAACACTTTTACAGAGCCTGAAACAAATTTACAAGTAGCTCCAACCGGAAGGTCAATGTACCATATCCGGGTTTGAACCAGAAATGATAACGGGGACTTGTTGTTGATGGCTTTTATGGTGACCCAAGTAGTCAAGTGGTGATTTGACTGTTCTGTGACACATGAGCTGATTAATGCAGTTTTGTTTTTCGAGTGGTTGGTCCTTGGAGTTTTTAAAACGCACAGACCAGACAGACGACGCAGCCGCACAGGAGATGTCTCAATAGCCGGATCAACAACAAATCCCCATGATCATTTCCAGTTCAACACCAGAATTGGTACATTCCCCTTCCGGTTGGAGTTGGTTGTAAATTTGTCTCACCGTTTCTAAAAGTGTTTCACATTTTGTTAATTTGTTTTCTCAAATGTGTAAATGTTGTTATTCTTCTTTTGTTTTGCAATATGCAAAAATGTTTTCCACAATATACTGTTGTCTCAAGCTTTGTAAAAGTGTTTCACATTTTGTAAACTTGCACATGACGGCCACCATACTATTCCTAATCATGTTTCCCATATTATCACCTACGGAAACTAATGAAAATATATATTGTACACTCAAAATATCCTAAGAAAAATGTCAAAAAATGCTTTCATTTTACATAGATAGTCGTCTGCTTTAAAAAAAAAAAAAGTAGGCCTATTTTCCTGTCAATGGTTTCCCTGTAGATTACTGACTAGAAGGCCTGATAGATGGATAGATAGATAGATAGATAGATAGATAGATAGATAGATAGATAGATAGATAGATAGATAGATAGATAGATAGATAGATAGATAGATAGATAGATAGATAGATAGATAGATAGATAGATAGATAGATAGATAGATAGATAGATAGATAGATAGATAGATAGATAGATAGATAGATAGATAGATACATTTCTATGGCTGGTTTGTTTGTTTATATGAAAAACATCCATTTGGGTCCATTCCTTAAGAGGCTGTGGACAGAGTTCTGGTTTAGTGTTAAGTAGAGAGTGGACAAAGAGAAGAAGCTCCTTGTATGAAAAACTGAAAAAAGGAAACAAACTCAAGACATGAAATGAAAACCTTATATGGTTTTCTACCATTGTGATGTGCTTTCAGAGCTATAAACACACAGTAAGACTTCCTCTTGAAAATGTCTATAGATTATTTGAGCACTCTCACAGTGTACTGTCTTTAAATCATCATCCATGCTTTTTAGTTCAGGGAAATAATAAGTCTGATCCACACTCAAACACAATAGAAGATGATAATGCACCTCCATGCTGATGGACCCCAGCACTGCCAGACATCTGAGAATGATCGTACATTAGGCACTTTCCCACTGTAGGAACCATTTGTAGTTCCTATCACCTTTGTAGTTTCTGGAAGCTTTTTTCACCCTTTCCCACAGCATAGGAACTATGTAGTTCCTTGAACTACTGGCAGGCGGGGACCTTTTTAGTTCTCCAGGAACTATATGACATAGGTGTTTGGTGATTGGTAGAACTGAGACCGTGCCTATTTCTGCATTTACTCTCTACTTACTATCAGCTGTCTTTAAAACAATCTGTGTAGCATCAGCTGTGTGTTGGAAAATAATACGGAGAGTGTAATAATAAATGGACCGATGACACAGATTTGGTTTTGGGTTAATAAGGATGTTTTGGGTTAATAAGGATGTTAACTATGAAATTGACATACGTCGTAGGATCACCTGCCACTGGATTCTTCGTCTCCTAACTCTTTCTGTAAACTGCTCCATTTTTGACATAAGACACTGTATTTGACCATAGTTAACATTCCCACGATATAGACAATAAACGCTGTGGCCTCCTCATTCTCTATTCTAGTTCACATTACCACTGTCTTCTATTTCCTTGTGTGATTGTTGAATTTAGTGCTTCAAGAATACATCACTGTGACGGACATTAGTGTCACATTTGCCCCTTCCATGGTTCCTACTGCCCTGTGAGAATGCAAACCCAAAGGTTTCCTAAGAACTATATAGTTCTAAGAACTATTTACTTCCTAGAACTATTTTCTTTGAACTACTGTGTGGGAAAGTACCTAATGATTTTATCCCCTGTATGATCTATGATTAATCATTTGAAAAATGATTGGGGGAAAAAAACTGTAGTTTTACTGGGTGGTTGAACACAAACTGTATTATAAACTATACTAAACAGTTTATAATACATACAATATTTTACCTTAACAAAAAAATGTGGTTGAGGAGCCCGTGGCTTGGACTGATCTCCCACTTTGACCTTTGCCTGCTTGCTGGTAATGCCTTTTGGGTTCTATATAAATGTGGTGGATGTTTGGTGTTGATCTCTGCCTTTCTAGTGATCTGCCTTCCCCTCCCCCCAGTCCTATGCCACCATGGATCGGCGGCCCGGCCACAGATCTACATTCACTTTTTCTATTCTTCAATAAACCACTTAAATATAAGTGTGTGGTCCTGAGTCTTGCATTTGGGTCCTTCTGTACTGACTCCCTGTTACAAGACTTTAATGCAAAAAAGTCAAATCTTTATATTAACAAACCATCCTTTTTAAAAAAAAAAAAAGAATAAATACCTGAAAAAATATGAAGCAGCTGAAAAATCTGAAGAGAAGTGTCATTTTACAAATATGTTGCCTGTTACTAAATATTTAGTGTATTTGTAATTGAAATGTCAGTTGTTCTGCACATGACAAACTGATAAACTGACTTAAAGTGCTTCAAATGTCACTTGTTTTTCTTCAAATGTGTCCAGTTGTTGATGTTCTTCACATTTTGAGTAAAACATTATAGATGTAAATAATATCATAATGCAATTTGACTCTTTTCACTGTTATTATTTCACCTTTTCAGATCATATTGGGCCGAATGTGGAACTGAACTAAAATGAGCAGTGTTTACATGTGTGGAGAAGCTCCATTAGAACCACATTATCTGACTACATTAGTCCCACTTCTAAAATTCAAGTTCCATTCCAGTCCAGTCCCACTAAGGCAGGGGCCTCTAATATGTGGCTCAGGGGGTAAATGTGGCCCACAAAAAGGTTCCAATGGCCACTGGAATGAATTTGTGAAGTGCAAATTTCCAGTCAATGTTTCAATTTCCAATAAAAAATACATTAAATTGTAAAAAACAAAACAAAAAAAAAACAACAACAATATTGACATTTACAAACTCTCCTATAACAAAAACAATCTGGATAAATATGAACAACCTGAAATATCTAAAGAAAATTAAGCAAAATTTGAACAATTTTCTGCTTGTGTTTAGTGTCTTTGTAGATAAGTTTAGGCAGAATATTAATATTAATTATAATTAATTATTATTAATTTTCATGTTTCATTTTTTAAAATAAAATAAAGACAAACATTTGTAGATGTCTTTTTTTTGGGGGGGGGGGGGGGGGGGTATTATGTGCTTTTATTTTACAGTTCTGGCCCACTTGCATCTGGCCTCTGAAAGAAAATGAGTTTGAGACCCCTGCACTAAGGTGTAAACAGGACTGAGAAAACTATAAATATAAACTAAAATATGTGGATTAGAGATGGTCTCCACAGCCAATTCAAAAGAATGTATTTTAAATAGTTGGACTCTATGTGGACATTTTTAATTTTAGGATCCTGTGGGCACTTTGTGTTGTGTGTATTATTATACACAGTGTCCTGTCAGTGAAGGTTTTGTTCTTGTGGTGCAAAAGGTGGCTGTGGAGACCATCTCTAATCCACATATTTGGTTTAGTGTGGGCATGGGACAGTAGAGGGGGGTGGGTGCTGCTGGAGCTTGTTCCATGTGATCGCTTTGGTGTTGTTTGGCATGGTGGACACTATTTTGATGATATGCTGCAAAAAAGAAAAGGTCACATACACTAACGTGGTAGTTCTCAAACTTTTTTTTTTTAACAAATCCCCCCTTGTCCTCATCATGAGTCTGCCATCTTTGCTTTTTGTGTTTTACAGTATCACCGTGGAAGGGCTACAGCAACATGCCGAGAGAAAAAGTGGGTATTCGGCATATTAGGAGTGCGTGACCGCCAGAAACGGCTGGTTGCGGAGAAGGCGGTGGGAAAACCTCCTTCTGGTTGTCTCTCTGAACAAGGCAGATTTTGACTTGACTTTTGGGCACTTTTTAACTTTTTTCATGCAGGACAATGCATCCGTGGACTGTGGAGAATGACTTTTTGTTTCTCTCTCTCTCTCTCTCTCTCTCTCTCTCTCTCACTCTCTCTTTCTCTCTCTCTCTGTGATCTGCCTTTGGATATTTTTGGTTATTAAAATGTTGTTGTACCCAATCTGGTATTTTGGTTGTATTGATGACATTTGGAAAATACACAATGCTGTGATTTCACTTGGTTTATATAAATCATTTGTATTGTAATAGTATATTACACACTGGTTAATTGCAGAGGTGGGGATTTCCAGGTCCATCAAGTCAAAGTCCTGCCATGTATTGGTTCAAACCTGTTCATTGAACCAGCCCATTTTGATGAGCACAATGCCTCATCCAGGTAAATGGGATAATTAGTGGAATCACCTGTGTTCAGTGAACAGGTTTGAAGTAATACATGGTAGGACTTTGACTTGATGGACCTGGAATTACCCACCTCTGGTTAATTGTATAGTTATGATTGTGATGTCATGACTTTACAATAAGAGGCAAAGAAAACTTTAATCATAATTTCTTCTCTAAGTATATATTAACACATTCTGAATATCAACAAATTCCAACATGATTCCATCATGATTCATGTACCCTTATTGTAAAGTGTTACCAAACTGAGTAACCCTAACCCTGTAATTATAAACTGTGTTTTTTCCCCAGTCATTACTACGGTGGTCAATAGGTGCAAATGCACCGCATCGAAAAAACTGGTTTATTTTTCTCTTTCGCATTTACTTGGTTTCTGTTATTGTGGCATTTTTCTCTTGCACCTTCACTTGTGTTGCATTTGTTTTATGTGTTTGTGTTTTTGGTTGTGCATATTTCTTGTGTTTGCAGCATTTTGTTGATGCGGTGCGTTTGCCCTTGTTGCCCACCGTACATTACCTATTCATGAACATATGTTTAGACCAAAATATAAATCAATTTTAAGACCCATGCTTTCAAGCTGTAGTTCGTCAGCCCAACTGTAGTTAGACACCAAGTGGTAGGACACAGATGCTCCACAAATGCACCTCTCCAAGCAGGCTGTTGATGTCATCATATACTTGCTCGTAAATGACACCCCAAGACACTTTCCCTTGATGTTGTATTGACACAGTATAAGCATTATTCACTGCCATAAACTGAATACACAAACAAACACACACACACACACTGCTCAAAGGAAGCAAAGCCCTTTTGTAAAAACTGAAACACAAACTAAAAGCTGGTTTAAAAATGTCTACAGTGAATTTTGCTTTTGAATAAAAAGTACAAAAAAAGAACCATTTCTTATGAAAGTCCATTCAATTCTCTCTTGCATGGGTTGAAATGTAATAGAACTATGTGAAAACACACACACACACACACACACACACACACACAGTGGTTTCCATGTCTCATGAGGACCAAGTTTATAATTAAGTAACCATTGGGTACTGAGTGTAAACACTTGTACTTCTCTTTTTTATGAAATACAATGAAAAAATAAAATAAAAATGAACAATTAAATACAAATAACGATAACTATTTTAAAATAAAAATAAATAAAAACAATAAAAAATAAAAAAAAAATGAATACATACTACATACATAAAAATAAATACATTTTTCACTTTGCTTCTGTTTCCCCATTCTTTATGAGGACTTCCAGACAAAAACAAATTAATGTATTTATTGGGCACATCATTTCTATGTTACTAGTGGGGGACCTTTGTTTATACTTAACCCTCATCCCCATAGTGTGACTGTGTAAACAAATCAATGTCCCCATAAAGATAGGAATACAATAACATACACACACCCTCATATTCCTGCATCATGCGCTTATTGAAAGCTTTGCTGGGCTTTGTTCCTCATTTGAGTGTGAGAACCTTGTTGTTCTATTAATGTATGTCTCCGTCTCTCTCTCTCTCTCTCTCTCTCTCTCACACACACACACACATACACACACCATGCCGCGCCCCACTTCTGTTTAGGGAAAAAAGTAATTACTTTCTCTCCCTGCCTCAATGCCTTCAAAAGCCTCAGTGGGGCGATTCCCCGGTGAGCCAGTGAAATTCACTTAAACAGCTTTTGAGAGAGTAAGCAGTCTTATTGTTGCGCACTGAAACTTTGATTGGAAAAGGAGAAAAAATGAGAGGAGGTAGAGGAGGGACCGTGTGAAGATTGGTAAATAAAAGTGTTGGCCAGTATTATTTTTCTGTCTTTTTCTCCCTTTACTTCTTTTACCTCCTTCAGTCTTTGTTCTCTTTGACTCTACTAACAACCATAGGCAGGCAGCGGCGCTGGCGGTGGCAGCGGCAACAAAAGCATGGTGCAAGGCTGTGGCTTTTAAAACACAGGTGTGACGCTATAGCCCTGTTTACATGAAAGCTTTTATTCCTGTTTAATTCAGAATACAAGTTAATTGATTCCTCTTTCAGATGATCGATGTAAACACCGAATTCCAATTGAAAATGATAATTCACAATTAAACTTGCTGTATTTTCCGGACAGACATTTAATCTCAAAAGACAATTTAAAACAGGGTGACCAGATTTCCTGAGTCTGAAACAGGGTCACTTTTCCGCATGCTCATGCACGCACACCTTTTTTTATGCAAGTTGTCTTACAATAAACAACAGCAAGGTATTCTGCAGTTAAATTATACCTATCACAAAAGTAGTATTGATCATTTTTATGCTGTCACAAACTCGAATTAGAAGCTGCTACAAGAATGCAACAGATATAGGGTTCACGTGACACATTTCATTGGGTACTTATCTCAAATGACATTTTGTTTTGTAGCTGTGTTTTAAATAACAGAGTGGCATAACAACATGCTATTCCTTTTCAATTTTAATTTAAATTCTATTTTTAATTCAATTTTATTTATAAAGCCCCAAATCACACCAATGTCGCCTCACAGGGCTTTACAGAAACACAATCAACTACAGAAATAGATAAAAAGTCCCAAACATCCCCCTGTCCTTTGACCCTCCTTCTCGGCCCAGTGGGAAAAAGAAGAAATCTTGAGGAGAACCACACTGAAGGAGAGATCCACTCCCATGGACGGACAGACTATAGATGAACGTCCATTTGTAAAGGAGGGGGGGGTTATAAATCAGTTCCAGGGCACAAGGGCTGTCGTCCATGGCTCCCCACATGGACACTGCTGAGAGAGCTGTCATTTCCCCTGGGGGGGATGGCCCATGTGGCTAACCATGAACAGACTTGGTATGTAAGATAGGTTATAAAACTGACAAATACAGATGCAAGAGAGAGAGAGGGAGAACTCTAGAACGATATATATATATATATATATATATATATATATATATATATATATGCTTGAAGAAGGCTATCTATATTGCACTCATTCAGGATGAGTTGGATGGAGTGGTCAGAACCTGGAATTCTCACCACATAAGGAAAGAACTGGTTATGGAACACATGGAGGAAGACCCTTTCTCTTTTGGCATTTCTGTGAGCTTCTGTGAGCTCCTGTGGCAGTGAATTTCTCCTGTTTGAGATTAATAAAGTCTTATCTTATTTACACTGTGCCACAACTTTATGGTGGAGAGGACCAGCTTCAACCTGTCATTGCAGAGGAGACAATAATATACAAGGAGGAATGAACACCTGAAGGACAATAACCCCTGTAATGAAACTGTTTTTGAACTTTGCACTCTCCTAATGGAATAACATGGTTGGGATGTTCCAGTGGATGCATCCACAGCTGCAGAACTTTACTTGTGTCTAAGAAGTGAAATACTTCACAGCATTTGAAAAACCTATGGTTTTTACATCCACAAAATAGGCCAGGCTTACTCTCCATAAAATTAGTTATTAGTTTTATCCTATTTTCTGCAAAAAAAAAAAAAAAATTAACAAAACATTTTATTTTCATTCAGCATTTATTTCTTTGAATGTTATTCAATTCAATTCAATTCAATTCAATTTTATTTATAAAGCCCTAAATCACAACAAAGTCGTCTCAGAGGGCTTTACAAAAACACAATCAGCTACAGAAATACATGAAAAGTCCCAGGCATCCCCTGTCCTTAGACCCTCCTTCTTGGCAAGAAAAAACTTCAAAACCCAGTGGGAAAAAGAAGAAATCTTGAGGAGAACCACATTGAAGGAGAGATCCACTCCCATGGACGGACAGGCTATAGATGAACGTCCATGTATAAATGCAGGAAGGGGGGCTGGTCCAGACAGGCAGGGGCGGTGGTCCGGGGTCACAGGTCGGCACAGGCGAGATACTGCAGATCCTGTCGTCCATGGCTCCCGTGCAGACACTGTCAGGAGAGCCACCACTCCCCCCAGGGGGGAAAGGGGACACCAGGTGACTAGTCATGAACAGACTTGGTATGAAAGATAGGTTATAAAAATTACAGGAACAGGTGTGAGGGAGAGAAAGAGAAGAAAGAACTCAATGTCTGTACTTCCCCCAGCATTCTAACTCCTAGGGCAGCCTAGACTGAACTGTGACTCATACATCATGTATACATGATATATGAGTCACATAATTTTTAACTAACCTGACCATAGGCTTTCTCAAACAGGAATGTTTTAAGCCTAATTTTAAATGTAGAGACTGTGTCGGTGTCTTTAATATATAAAGGGAAGCTGATTCCATAAAACAGGGGCCTGATAACTAAAGGCTCTAGCTCCTACCGTACTTTTAGAAACCCTAGGAACTTTCAATAAACCTGCATTTGTAACCCAGTGGTTATTTAGCCATGCATGTGTATTCAGTATTTGTAGGTACACTGTCTCTTTAAGAGTCACAACAGTACGTTCTGCTTTACGGCTGAAGAACGGTGATCTCCAAGCGGGAAGATTTGCGGGTTTACTTGATTCTATGCTGAGAGGAGAGAAGATGCTGTGAACTGTTGTACATCATCTCAAGCTTCCTTACATATCAAGACACTTTTATAATGTTCCCTGCTAGGTGAGCATATATATGGACTGTATGTGATTGTATTTGTGTTGTGAAAAATATGCTGGTGTATGTGTAAATGTGCACTTTTCAATGTTTAAAATAATACTTGTTAGCCTAAATGCTAACGGCTAATTCATGTCTGATAGCTAAGAGCTAACTGACTTGTAAATTAGTTATTATATTGATTTACAGTTATTGTTTGTGTTTAATGTCATTGTAAAATCTATTTACAATGTAAACTATTTTATTTACTTGATTCTATGCTGAGAGGAGAGAAGATGCTGTGAACTGTTGTACATCGTCTCAAGCTTCCTTACATATCAAGACACTTTTATAATGTTCCCTGCTAGCCGAAGGATGTGGACCGGTGCCAGGTAGAGACCGAGGTTTTCCCGGACGTGCCACCGCCATCTTCCAGTTCTTCACCGGGACCACTTGAGTACCGTAAACACATTTTTTTTCCTATAGAGCTCTATAGTGTTTTCTTTTCTTTCATTTTCTTTTGGGTACCCAGTTTTGTTTTGTTCCCGGGAGTTTTTATTTTTATGGACTAAGAACTACTGGACTGCGAGAATATGAGGATTGTTTAACTTCATTATTCCAGAAGAACAAAGAGTGATTTGATGTGTTGATGAACGCTGAATAAGATTTTGATATTTCAACTGTTGCCATTTATTTTCCCATCTGATTTAATCAGATTTTTTTTTTCCTACTGAAGAGAGAGTTTATTTTTTTTATATTATATATTATTGGTTTCTGTGTTTATACATTTTGGACATACAATTTATTGAACTGAAAACTGACAGTTAAAGGGAAAGGTACGTTCCAGTCCAACAAATTATTTTTTTTATTGGACTCAGGTAGCACACTACTACCAGACCCGAAATAAATTTCCTTCTAAGTACCTTTTCAATTTTTTTGTCTTGTCTTTACTTATTGGTACTTGGTTACACATTCTGAGAACGAAGGGTTCTATTGGGTTGGTACGGAACCAGATCATCTTTAAGATAAGAGGGGCCCATACCATTAATGGTTTTATATGCAAGGAGGAGGATTTTAAATTTAATTCTAGACTCAACTGGAAGCCAGTGAAGGGTTTGGAGCACAGGGGTGATGTGTTCTCTTCTATTTGATCCTGTTAATAATCTTGCTGCTGCATTTTGAACCAGTTGCAAGCTTTTTAGGGAATATTTAGGACACGCTACAAGTAAGGAGTTACAATTTTTCTGCAGTCGTTTTAGACAGAATATTCCTAATTTTGGCTATGTTGCGCAGGTGAAAGAAGGCTGTTCTGCAAGTTTGGTTAATATGCATTTTGAATGAAAGATCTGGATCAAATAAAACTCCTAAATTTTTAACTCTGGCACTGGGTGTTACACTTAAGTTGTCCAGAGTAACTATCTGGTCAGGTAGGGAGTCTCTCGCATTTTTAGGACCAATTATAACGACTTCAGTTTTTTCAGGGTTCAATAAAAGATAATTGGCACTCATCCAAATTTTTATGTCTTGTACACAAGTACTTAGTTTATCTATTTGTCTGGTCTGATCAGGTTTAATCGATAAATATAGCTGTGTGTCATCCGCATAACAATGAAAATTAATGCCATGATTTCTAATGATGTTACCTAAAGGGAGCATATATAGTGTAAACAAAATAGGCCCAAGGACTGACCCTTGAGGAACGCCATAATTAATTCTGGAGGACTGCGATGATTGTTGGTTGATATGAACAAATTGGTAGCGATTAGATAAATATGATTAAAACCAGCAGAGGGCTGCTCCTCTAATACCTATATCACATTCTAATCTGTGCAGTAAGATACTGTGGTCAATGGTGTCAAAGGCTGCGCTAAGGTCTAATAACACCAGGACCGATATTAATCCGATGTCAGCGGCTAATAATAAGTCATTAGTAACTTTAACTAACGCCGTTTCAGTGCTATGATGGGCACGAAAGCCAGACTGAAACTGTTCAAAAAAACTATTATCCTGTAGGAATTGGCACAGCTGTTTAACTATTACTCATTCTAAAACCTTTGACAGGAAGGGCAAATTGGATATAGGCCTATAATTGGCTAAAATGTCAGGATCTAGGTTAGGCTTTTTCAGAATTGGTTTAATAACAGCATATTTAAATGACTGCGGCACATATCCAGTAGTTAATGAAGTGTTAATTATATTTAGGACAGTGCTAATAATTAGGGGCAGAATCTCTTTAAAGAGTTTTGTTGGGATTGGATCTAAGAGGCAGGTGGCTGATTTGGAAGACATGATAATAGATATGAGATCAGTTTGGTCTACAGTAGTGAAATTATTTCGTGTTACAGAGGGATTTATTAAAGGGCCTAGGTTTGAAAGTGCTACTTTTTCTGATCTAATGTTTGGGAGAAATGTGTCTATTTTGTCTCTAATAGTTGATATTTTATTGTTAAAGAACTGCAGGAAATCATCAGAATGGAGCGTGGATGGAATAACTGGTTCCACAGAGGTGTGGCTGTTTGTCAGTCTGGCTACAGTACTGAACAGGAATCTAGGGTTATTCTTGTTTTCTTCTATTATGGATGAATAATATATGAAATTATATATGAAATTTCATTATATGAAATGTTTCAAAGATTGCACTGTTACTCATAGAACATCTTCACAGAAATATAAACAATGTACTAGAGAAAATCAAAATCACTGATATTACACTGCAACATATGTTCAAGTATAAAGGTGAAGTAACATTTACAAGTACAATAGAAAAAACTAACATCCAAAATGTAACAGAAGTGATTGACATATCAATAGAAAAATTTACAATTCACATGTCATTTATAATTGAATTTCACAAATATTTATATAACTGTTAAGATAACTGGTTTACCTGAATGACAACTGAAATACATCTGTTTGTATGTATCTTTGTGTTGTTTACACAATATCCATTATTCAGATGTTAAACAAATGGCAGAAATCTGGAAAATTATCATCCATGTCAAACAACTGCAGTATGGATGCACATGCACGTCCAATGGGCTGCATATGAAACTGGTCTGAACAATAAATTCAACTTCAGTGAAAGCAGAAATCAATAACTCTGAACCTGTACAAAACGTCAGAAACTTCCCTAGTTTTTCTTCACTAAGTTCCTTGATGTATTTTGTCAAGTATTTTGTCGTTTGTTTTTCTTTTGGGTTCATTGTGCTGGGAAAGTACGACCTGTCAGTTACTTTCTTGGGTGTAGCTTTTTGTTCATTGTACATTTTATTCAGTTTCTCAAACTTGAGCTGCACTTGTGACTGGAAAATGTCTCTCCAGCAGTCAGTTACAAACATTGGTATTTGTACTAGTTCTTTGTAGGATAATTCAGCTAAGACTTCTGATGTGACCGTTTTTCTACATTCATAGTTGTTAAGCACATCAATGAGGTCATCAGCATCCGCAGTCGCAAAGTGCCTTTCTAATCAATATTGCTCGTAGGAGTTTAAAAAGTCTAGAAAACCTTTCTTCAGGTCACTGTACACTTTCTCTAAAATAATTTCTCCTAGAAAAGGTGGAGGAAGTTTTAGGGGCCCTTTGACAAGTATTCTACTAAATGTTTTCCATGTTACTGGTGTAAAATCATGCCTAACAAAGGGTACGTTAAATGTTGTTTCAAGAGTGCAGCGTTCATAAAACTCTGTCCAGAAGCTAGTGTAGACATCTCTGAATAAACCTGAAACACTACCATTCTCTAGAGATTGGTCTGGGAGGATGCACTGCACTTTTATTGTTATTTTCAAAATGTCGTGGTCTGAAAATTCAGTTCAGTCATTTCACTGAAGATGTTTGCATAGTGTAACACCAAAGTCACTTCATGTGTGATGGTGTGTGGACCATTTGGAGGCAAATCATCACTTTGATAAATGAGTGTGTCACTGAAGGAGTTGTCATTATTGTTTGGGTCTGGACCAAAAGTAATCTCAGGACCAGAGTTATCTGCATTCAGTTATCAGTGAAGTCCATGGAATTATTAATGACCAGTGCTGGGAATAATGGCGTTAGAGTATAACGGTGTTACTAACGCAGCCACATTTCGAGTAACGGAGTAATTACTTAATTACTTTATCCATAACTGTATCACTGTGACCATTACTCAGGAAATAATTTCATGAACTGGGGCGCAAGTGTTGCCCGGGTACAGACAACAACTTGGTGTTTTGACAACACGTTGATGCTGCGCATATGTCTGCACTAAGCTGACATTCACCTCAGGGTCGCTGCATTCATAACAACAAAATTGATCATGATTTGCTAAGAATTTGGATAGGCAGGGTCTACACTGTCCTGTTCCCATGCACACACACAAGTCAAATACACACACATATGATGGCAGCACCAAGTCGCAAGGTCGCATTTGAGCTCTGTTTGTTAAAAATAGTAATTGGACTATTAATATTTGCTTTTCTCTTTTTCTCTAATTTCTTTTCTGTGCCTTAATATAAAGGGTGTATACACTTCAAATGATTGTAACATAAGTAGTTGTTCATGAAAATTCAGTAGATAAATGTATAATAGGAGAAGAATATACAGACATATTGTTTTTTCCCACTAATAATAATAGAATAAGAATTTACACAAATTATTATTTCATCACTACATGTTCACCTGTATGCTTAAATGTGAAGTTAAATAATATTAACATTTGGAACGAATTCAAGTAACTTTCAACAAATATTACAGTATTTTCAGTATTTAAAATGTATATACTGTTCATAATCTAGTGCAGGTTGCTTAACATTTACCATTGATAAAATGCCATAAAGATATTTCATAGTGTTTGAAGGAAGCTTCTTAAATCACATCCAAAGTAACAGCACAGAACAACGATGAATACCCTGTTTAACTGTTTTTTCATTTCATTTCTTTGACAGATTTAAGCAAAAAAAAAAAAAAAAAAAACGCAAAAATATTTTTCCTGGTAAATAATTACTTTGAGTTACTAACTACATTACTCTACTAGCAATTACTTTTTGGGGGAACTAACTAATAATTGTAATTACTTTTTTAAAGTAACTTACCCAGCACTGTTAATGACAAATGCAAAATCAGTAGAAACACTATCATTTTGAGTATTGACTGAAGACCAAGTGCTCATGTCCTCCAAAACAATGAAAACCTCTGGAAGCATTTCGACAGACTGTTGCTGTTGGTTATTTATCTGAACTATGATTTCATCCACTGTTTCCTCTTCATTTCCCTTTCATCATGAACAAACTCACTATTTTTCATTTTGTTGTCAGGTAAAACAATGGATATTTCTTCAACAGTAATATCACGAGGAAGTGGGTTCAAAATCCAAATCACTTTCATGACCTTTGCTAGATTTTCTCATAGGAAAAAACTATTCTTTCCGTTGATTAAGAATTTCACTAAAACCTGCCTTGGTGTTGCCCCCCCCTCCTTGCTTTGCTCTTCCTGTTTAGTTATATTGTTATATATATCTATAGTTATATATCTCAATTGTTCGCATAGCCTGTTAACTCTTTTTTTGGTTCTGCTGGATATTTCTGGTTCTTGCGCCCTATCATCAGTTTGCTTTCTCATTTTAAGTTTCTCCCTTAGTTTTTCAAAAAGTCCCTGCTTTCATTTGGAGGAGTGTGATTGGGATTTACAGAAATGAACCAGTGCTACCCTGTCTCCTTATGATGGCAGGTATTTCTCCAGTTCTGTATCTTCCATCAGAAAAATGACTTCTCTGTCGACCTGCAGGCAGTGTAACAGAAGCAGTAATGTTAGGGATACATAAAATATGAGAGAAGGAGCATAAATATCTTACATAAGGGTGTATAATATTCCCCAAATATTACAGTCTAAAGCTCCCATAAAATGCACAGTCTAAATAAACAATAATAAAAACCAAGATAGAAAAAAAAATTATTTCACACTACCTTTTGGTCTTCAATCCAATTGATGGCTTCTTCTGAGACATGACGACCTCAAAAGCCACAAGGTCAGGAATAGTCTCAGTCATGTTGGACCTATAAACACATTGACATAATAATATCAACTATCTCTTGTTAAAATTAAATGTTATTGGGTTACAAGTCCTACAACTTACCAAGGGCAGCTGTGGCTCAGTTGGCTGACGATCGAAGGGTTGGCGGTTCCAATTCCGAAGTGTCCTTGGGCAAGACACTAAACCCTGACTTGAGCTCCCAGTAGGACTGACAGAACCTTAGAAACCTACTGGTGTATGAGTGTGTGAATTTGAAGCTCATGTAAAGCACTTTGAGCACCATGAAGGTGGAAAAGCGCTACAGAACTGCAGACCATTTACCATGATGTGCTGCCACTAACATGTAAACAAATATTTAAAAAATGAGATTACGGATGGATCATTTATTGTCTAAATAAGAGCAGTATTTAGACTTTGGTTTACATATGTTGATAGAATTTCAGCTAACCACTGAAGCTAGTTAGCACACGTGTTATTAATACATGTAGCGGTAGAACTTTTGGGGGATAACGTACCAATGATCGAACTCTGACATTTATTTTCTTAAGTTTTGTAAAGCGTTTATGCAGAGGACAATATAACTGGTGCATTACCTGGTCCGTCCGGTCCAACAGACGTTAAAGATGCTGCGTTGTTTGTTGCGTTTGCTGTCACAACGGAAGCTCTGTCTTTGAGGGTTTTTTTTAGTAAAATTATTAATCTACGACTTTATTCTCATGAAATAATGACTTTATTTCATTATATAAAGAGTTTAGTCTTGATACATAATGGCTTTATTTTCGTAAAAAAAAAAATTTTAAACTATAACTTTATTCTCATTATATAATGAGGGTTTTTTTCGTAATGACGAGCATTTTTATTTTCTTATGTGGCCCTAATATGGTGTTGTATATTATAGGAAAAACCAGAAAAGCTTTCAAAAATATCCAAAAATAAAGCCTTTAAAAGTGAGTTAATGTGTAGATGATGTGTTTTATTGGGTCATGGTACTCAGTGGGTATGGGCATATGCACATATATCGTTAGATAAAAATTCATGAGATAAAAAGAATTATAAGATAAAGTCAAAATTATCAGAAAAAAGTCATAACCGTGAGATAAAAAGTCAAAATTATGATATAGTAAGTGACAATTTATGATTTACTTATTTTGCATCCCGTCACATTTGTGTAGTTTGATAAAGTAATGAGTTTATTCTGAGAATGTAAAGAGTATTAAGTACAGATATTTATATAAATGTAAGGAGTGTAAAGTGCATATATTTATATAAAAACTGTAGGGTGTAGTAGTAGTAAAATGTAGTAAAAGTAAAAAGTTGCCAGAAAAATAAATACTCCAGTAAAGTACAGATACCTAAAACCTGTACAGTAAAGGAAGTACTTCTACCTAGTTACTTCCACCTATGGAGTTAAAAACCATTGTGTAAATGTAGCAAATGAAGGCGTGCGGCTGACGCATGTACCACCGACTGCAACCCATCCATTAAAAATCTATATCGCCTCTATCTTTCAGAATCAATTTTCATCCTGAGTCTTTATGAAGCATTTCATAGCATTTTCAGATCAGTCAGCCTTGACTTTGAGCTGCTCACTCTGTCCACCTGCACACACACACACACACACACACACTATATATATATATACATATATATATATACATACATATATATATATATATATATATATATAGTGTGTGTGTATCTACATTTTTTTCCCTTTTTTTGTTTAAGTGTATATTCAAAGTCACCAGTGGTATTCCACAGATTCCCACTCAGGGTGGCTAACAGGAGAATCCCAGTGGTACGCCGCAGAGAGAAGAAAGACTAAATAAATTAACAAAGCTCAGTCTAAAGGCAGTGATTATGTGTCCAAGGGTGGACTTGAGGGGGACTTCTTTGAGCAAGTTATCGTGTGAAAGCCTTATGACGCACTGGAGAGATTTGCAGAACAGTGTTAGAAATTTCATCATGTCAAATTTCTATGAAGATGTGCAAACAATGTGTGTTCACATGCAGCTGCGAGGACTGGATTAAATAGGGTTTCCAATACACACACACACACACACATTTACATGTCTCATGAGGACCAGGTTTGGAGTAGACAGTGGGGCGTGAGTGTAAACACATCGTTTTATAAATAAATGAAAAGATAAAAGTTCAAAATTAAATAACATTTTTTTAAGTAAATAAATAATATGAATACATAAAACAAATAAATACATTGAATGCATAATAATAATAATAAAAATAATAATTTAAAAAATTAAGTCAATACTAATTAAAAAAGGAATAAATAAAAACAAATGATAAAATTAAATACATTAAAAAAAAGAAGTCTTCAAAGGTTTGAAGTCATCTTCAAACCTTATATGCTTTGCTTTGCACCTGTTTGCTTTATGAGAACTACTGGAAAAAAACAAATTAATGTCCAAATTAATTAGGGCCACATCTTTTCTATTTTACTAGTTGGTCCCTTTATTCATATTTAACCCTCATCCGGACCTGAATTTTGCTCCCCTTGGTGTGACTGTGTAAACAGATCGACGTCCCCATAAAGCTAGGAATACAAGCACACGTGCACACGTGCACACACACACACACACACACACACACACACATACACAAATTGGTTTCCATGTCTCATGAGGACCAACTTATCATCACTTATTGATAATTTACCTATTGGGTAGTGAGTGCAAACACATCATCTTCTTCTTTTTATTAAAGAAAAAACACATTTAAATACTTCTTAAAAACAAATAAAAGAAATAAACTAATGAAATACATTTTTAAAATACATACATAATTTAAAAAAGTAAACACATCTTCAACATACGTATTTTCATTTCCACCAGTTTTCGACCATGCTTTATGGGGACTTCTAGAAAAAAGTAGAAAAAAAACTAGTTAATGTATATCATCATGTACATCATTTGCATACATTTACATACTTTACACAGATTTATAATTTACTAGTGGGGACTTTTATTTATTTAACCTCTGTGGGGTTGTCAATTTTGGTCCCCATGGTGTCAGAGGTCCCCATGGTACGACTGTGTAAACGGACCAATGTCCCCATAGAGATAGGAATACATGAACACGCATACACACGTATATATAGTCCATATTTGTGTTTATGTGTGTGCATGTGTTGGGAAGACATAGAAGACTCCAGGGGAAATGGAAAGGGATGGATGAAGCAGCTGAGAGAACAAAGACAGTCTAGAGGGACTTTATTAACATATAAAGAGTTTGGGTGTATGTAGGTACAGTATGTGCTTCTATACATGTGGATAAATATGTGTGGACATGCCTGTGAGTGTGTGCACTTGTGTTGTACATGCTAACATCTCACTCCTCTACTGTATGGGTAAAAACAAAAAGGGAAAAGCAGAAGACACAGACACTAATAGGGTTGGTGAATTATGAAGAGAACAGAGAATGTTGCCCTCTTGGCAGCTCTGGGGGCTGAACACACATACTTATGTGGGAGCTTGTCTCTATTCTTTTCTCCCCAACCCTTTTCAAATCTGTTTCATCTTGCCATCTAGTGAATCTTTCAGTGCCAGGATTATCTTTTTGCGTGTTCTTCCTCTCTCAGTGTTTTAAATGAAAGCATGGACTGACATCAGCTGTAATAATGTGCACTCACATCTGAGGGAACAACAAATAAACAGGAAGAATAATCAGAGGTGGAAGTAACCAAGAAGAAGTACTTCCATTACTGTACTTAAGTACAGTATTTAGGTATAGGTACTTTACTGGAGTATTTATTTTTCTGGGAACGTTTTACTTTTACTCCCTACATTTTTGTAGAAAAAAATATTTGTACTTTACACTCCTTACATTTATATAAATTTCTGTACTTTATACTCCTTACATTTATATAAATACTGTTTAAAATATTTATATAAATATCTGTACTTTATACTCTTTATATTTAGATAAATATATGTATTGTATGCTCCTTACATTTATATAAATATCTGTACTTTATGCTCCTTACATTTATATAAATATCTGAACTTTATACTCCTTACAATTCCTTAGAATTAAACACATACAGTAAGACAAGATGCAACCTGCATCAGGAGATCTGTAGTGCTCTAGTGTGGACGATGTTGATGTGATTTCAGACAGTTTTTTTGTTCAGTTTTAAAAGTATTATATGTGGGGCATTCTTTTATGGGGAGTGATATGTTGTTCCACATATGACCACCCTTAAATGAGAGAACAGATTGTCCAAAGGTGGTCTATCTGTAGGGCACATCACAGTATCCACTGACCATAGGCCGAGTGGCTCTGCCAGTAGCACGTTTTAGTTTGATAAACTCCACTAATGGTGGTGGCACAAGGCCATATTGTATTTTGTACACAGCGTATATGCCACATATGTGGCACATATGCAGTATATATGTGGCACATATGCAGTATATATGTGGTATATATGCAGTATATATGTGGCATATATGCAGTATATACGTGGCACATATGCACTATATATGTGGCATATATGCAGTATATATGTGGCACATATGCAGTATATAAGTGGCATATATGCAGTATATATGTGGCACATATGCAGTATATATGTGGCATATATGCAGTATATACGTGGCACATATGCAGTATATATGTGGCATATATGCAGTATATATGTGGCACATGTGCACTATATATGTGGCATATATGCAGTATATATGTGGCATATATGCAGTATATACGTTGAACATATGCAGTATATATGTGGCACATATGCAGTATATACGTGGCACATATGCAGTATATACGTGGCACATATGCAGTATATATGTTGCACATGTAACCTGGTTAAAAAATAAGTTAAGTTAATCAGAAGTGTTTAGAAATGTTCAGAAATGTTAAAAAGCACAAACACGTTACTTATTCTATAAAACTATTAAAGTCATAGTTCCATTAATATTTTAAGTTAAAAAACATTTAAGAGAATTCCCAAACATAATTTAGAAATTATTACAATAGATCACAGATATTTCGTTAGTTTTAGCTTTTATTTTGAAGGAGACAGGATGTACTTATGTACAGGGTTTCCCTGGTCCATGCTTGTAAACCGGAAGTGCTCTAAACAATGCGGTAACTTGACTAGAAACTTTGCCGACACGAGGGAGTAACCGACCGCAGTTTCTCCCGGTAAGTCACAATTTGGAGACATTTACCGATTTTTAATCCAATAGTCACTAATAGTCTCATAATATATTGTTTACAGCACTGAAGGGTATCACTCGTGAGGTAACAACGTCCCGCAAAGTTTATTTGCCCTAAGGTAAAAGTTGTATTAGCAATTAGCATTCACTGTACAACTGTATGCTATTACTGTTTGCTACACATTTGTTTAAAGTAATGCTAAATCAGCTTGCTTATTGTTTTTTCATGATTTCGGATAGAAATGTGGACATTATGATTAATTGGCACCTAAAATTGTTTAGATGATAATGGTAGTAAATTTAAAAGCATATTTCCGGGCGCAGCATGTGGCGAACCAGAGCGGGACCAGTGTGGCATTGACGTCCTTCGCCATTTTGTGACCACGCCATCATATCTTCGTCCATCGCCATCTTCTTCAATCATCACCATCTTCTACATCGCACCCAAGCAACGTTCAGGCCTGCGACATAGCTTACTAGTAGCGGTAACTGCCGGCTATATGACTGTATATGTGTGTGTGTATGGTGAGTGGCCACTTACATAATTGGATTGTATTGTAACCTTTTTTTTCTTTTCCCTGAAATTATTTAGTAAACTATAATTTTGTATATATTTTAAATCATTGGTGGTTTTTATGTTTAACTGATGTGTGTGTATAAATTCGTAAGGTAAAGGAACTGGGATTAGTATATAAATTGGAAATTTTAACAAAATTAATAGTTTGAGTTAGAAAGAACTCAGGGGCCCTTATACGCAGGGTATAGGTGGGCTACACACATATGAAGTATATATGTGGCACATATGCAGTATATATGTGGCACATATGCAGTATATACGTGGCACATATGCACTATATATGTGGCATATATGCAGTATATATGTGGCATATATGCAGTATATATGTGGCATATATGCAGTATATATGTGGCACATTTGCAGTATATATGTGGCACATATGCAGTATATACGTGGCACATATGCACTATATATGTGGCATATATGCAGTATATATGTGGCATATATGCAATATATATGTGGCACATATGCAGTATCTATGTGTCATATATGTGGCATACATGTAGTATATATGTGGCACATATGCAGTATATAGGTGTCACATGTGCACTATATATGTGGTATATATGCAGCACAAATGTGGCACATATGCAGTATATATGTGGCATATATATATATATATATATATATATATATATATATATATATATATGTTATATATATGGAATGGGTATATGGAGGTGTTCAGAGGTAGGCAGAGTTTTGAAGTGAGGGTGAGAGAGGAAAAGTGCAAAGGCATATATATGCGTGGGGGTTCGCAGTGCCTTTTTCCATCTCTTCTTCCCTTTGATCTAACTGACTTCTCTTCACTTGCTAAGAAAGTGGGAGAAAGCAGTGAGACAGGTAAAGAGAAGAAATAAGGGGCCGAGTTAAGAAGAAACACAGGCAGACGAGCGCAAAAGGAAGCAAATGAGAATTTGGGTGAAAGATGGAAAAAGTTCCCAGTTAGAGGGAAATGCATAAATAAGAAGAGAGGGAGAGGAGAGAATTCTAGAAAGAAGCTGAGTCACTGGGGGAAATGTTGGCAGATGAGACAGCCACGAGTAATGTGATAGGATGAACAGAGAGGAGCAAAAAAACTATCTCTGCTCTAATTATTATAGAGTCAAAGGAACAGCTTTCATTTTAGACTGACATTAAAACCTGACTATATGAGCTGTAAGGGTTAATGACATCATGGCACCTTTATGTAGAATTAACACAGGTGGAAGTAACTCAGTAATATACTGCCTGACTTGAATTGAGGTAGTTTTTTTTTAGGTATTTGTACTTTACTTGCGTATTTTTCTGCAAACTTTGGACTTTCTCATAAATTACTTTAATTACATATACATTTATAGAAATATTTGTTCTATTTACTCCTTACATTTCTAGAAATATCTGTACTTGTACATGTTACTTAACTACATGTTCCTGTATTTAATAAATTACACCCCACCCCCGTCGCCCCAGGTGGGGCTCACTTCAGTATTTGAAAAGCCCTGCACTAAATGGATAAACGAGTCGAGTAAAATTTGTATTGAGTGATTGAGTCCAGGCAGAAGTAAAGGAATAAAATGGAGAAGCCAAAGTGCCTCTTTAGGGACTTTTCTAATCCACTGCAGAATTTGATTTACTACAGAAGGTTATTTGCAGGTTATGTCACATCACAAAGCCTACTGCAGGTGGAGGGCAACCAACAATTTTCTCCACAGAAAACACTGTCAAAATATCATTGATTAGAGTGATATTAAATGACTCACCAATCTATTGAAGAAAATATGGGAAGTTTTTTGTAATAACCACACTTACTGTTTGTTGTGAGGAAGAAAATGCAATGAACTGAGCAATGTCACAGCTTGTGTTGCAACTGTGTTCTGTATGTTTCAACTAGTAGGTAGTTTCATAGATTATTATAAGGCATTTGCCTAAATCATTGTTTTATTTCTTTGTTTTTATTTCTTTGTATGCCTCTTGCCTTTTTTATCTATGTGCTTTTTAACCCTCTTTGTTTTTAGCCATGCTTGTTTTAGCTTTTTACCCACCTGTAGCACTTTGAGATTTGTTTCAAATATAAAGTGCGTTACAAATGCAATATATTATTATTATTATTATTATTATTATTATTATTATTATTATTATTATTATTAACAAAAACAAATTATTAAATCACATATGTCAAACATGCAGCCATGGTCCTATCTGGACCATGGCATTAATTTGTGAAATGCAAACTTTTTCAATTCAATTTAATTTATAGAGCCCCAAATCACAACAATGTCATCTCACAAGGCTTAAAAAATAACCCACACATTCAACCACAGAAATAAATAAAGTCCCAAGCATCTCCTGTCCTTAGACCCTCCTTCTAGGCAAGAAAAAAAGTCCAAAACCCGGTGGGAAAAAGAAAAAAAATCTTGAGGAGAATCACACTGAAGGAGAGATCCACTCCCATGAACCGATAGACTATAGATGAATGTCCATTTGTAGATGAAGGAGGCAGGTCCATCCATCAGACAGGTGAGAGTGAGGGAGGAGGTCTGGGGTCATAGGTCAGCACAGGACACAAGTGAGTCACTGCAGATCCTGTTGTCTATGGCTCCTTATGCAGATAGTGCTGAGAGAGTTGCCAGTCTCCCCAGAGGGGGAAGTGGGGAAAGGGGCCACCGGGTGACTAGCTATTAGACATTATACTGTAAATATTAACAATAAAGGAAATTCAAATCATTTTGGGTCAATTCAATCAAAAATAGATCAGACCAGTAAAATACTATCATAATAACTTATAAAGAATGAAAAACTATCGTTTCACAAAAAAGGGAATAAACAATTTTTCTTGTGACTAAATGTTGTGTGTTTGTAAATCCATTGTGATCTTAAAGTTGTGATGCACATGATAAACTAAAGAGTAACGTTGCACATGTTTTTCTAAAGAATTTACAGGTTGTTCAGATTTGTTTGTTTATATTTAAGTACAGTTTGGAAATATGAGCATTTTTATGATGCTTTTTTTTTTCACCAAAAAACATAGAAAGCTTTGGGATTGATGTTATGTCCAAATGGTAAATGGACTGTACTTTATTATTGCATTTTATACACCAGTGGGTGCCCAAAGCACTTTACAATTCCTCAGATTCACCAATTCACTCACACACTCATACACAGCTGCTGCCGATACATAGCCGCTGCCTGACCCTACTGGGAGCAACTTAGGGTTCAGTGTCTTGCCCAAGGACACTTTGACATGTGGACAGCCAGAGCTGAGACAAGAACCACCGACCCTTCGATCATTGGACGACCTGCTCTACCAACTAAGCGAAAACCGTCCCACATGTATACGTTTTTATCCTGTTATTTATATGATTTTACTGGTGCAGCCCAATTTATATTATATTCGGCTGAATATGGAACTGAACTAAAATGAGTTTGACAGCCCTGGGTTACAGCTATCATTGGTTTGTGAGTCTAATATTTTCACATACTTGGTCTAAAGATGTTTTTTTGAGATATATCGTCACGCTGTTATGTTGCTACTAATCTGTCAAACATTAATGCATTAATAGATGAATCCATGTTTTGGATATTTTAACACATGTTTTGGTGTTTTTTTCAGTACTTGGAATATATTTTGTTGTACACACATATATATATATATATATATATATATATATATATATATATATATACTACAAAATATATTCCAAAATTCTACTAAAGTACTGAAAAAAACACCAAAACATGTATATATAAGACCGTTTTGATGGACTTTTGTTTGCACTCAAGCACTTCCAGTGTAAAATGTCATATTAACACAAAGTATACGCTAGTCAGGAAATCTGCTAGCCTAGCCGTGCTATCCCTATTCATTGCATGTATGGGTCTAGTCGTGCTTCATAGTCAGGAGAGGCTAAAAAGGTTGTCAGTGTAATCTTTATGATGACGTAGTTAGACGCCAGAAAGTTCACGGAGGAGATCCGGAGAAAGTTACGAATGACTAAACAAAATTGGGGATTATGGAGCTTAATGACTGTTGTTGCTTCTGTCAAAAGAATTTAAAGTATGCTGATGTTTTCTCACATTCTTCACTCATCTTTGATAAAAGGAAATCCCCACCCATTGTTGTTCTTCCGGTAACAACCCCCAACCCCAGAATAAACAGAATATGGACTTTTTTTACGTTATTGTGGCCGAGATACTATCACTTGTGTGTTTCGAGAATCTAACACAGTGGTCCCCAAACTACGGCGCGCCTCCACATTTGGTCCGGCCCCCTGAACAATACCATAGACCATTTAGACTTTTTTTTATGTGTGTATTTGATAACAAAGTTGGACTTTTGCAATAAAATGTTCCTTAGCTATGAACTATTTCCATAATTAATGAAGCGGATAGCGTGGGGTTGTCTCCAGGCAAGGTGTGGGTTATGGTACCGATTAAAGAACATGGATACAGATGTTTATGTTGTTTATTCACTGCGGTCTGTAATAATACAGAGTAACACTCATTATATAATATATACATACAATAATAAAGTAACTAAGACTGACTATATGAGTCACTCAGATGTATTACATGGGTCATGGAACGCACAAATCACCTCACGGAAATCACAGATGACAGCTAGCAATGCTAGCCGCTAGCATATTATTGTATTCGCTTCAACGGCACACCGGCGCTAAACAGCATTAGCTTATACAGTACAACATGCTAACATCTACCCGAACTGTACTGTGTTATTTATCTCACCTTGTGGCATCTACACTAAGTAATAAACCAGGAATAGATGAACAAAAAAGAGAAAAAGAAGCCGAGATGGCGAACTTGGCACGGTTACCTACAACAGCACAGGGGCTAATAAAACATGGACTACGTTCATAACAGTCGTAACGTCAGTGGTGTGTTCAACAGCGTGGGACATTTGAAAACTTACAGAAAAGGAGTTATTCCTGAACAAATATAACCAAACAATCAAATAAACAATTAAATTGTGTGGGCTTTCCAAAAATTAACTATTATTAACTAGTTTGAAACAATAATTTTGAGAGAAGCTCATATGAGTCATTTAAGTCAGAGATTCTGCTGTGACAACTAAGCTGAACTTGGACCTGTTAAGATGAAGAAGTGGACCTTTTTTCTGTGAAGAACCCACAGAGGCTTACTTATTTCATAAACAGTTATCATTATTATTATTATTAATTTTCTGACTTTTGTTCTGTGAAGAATCCAGAAAGGGTTGTGGCTTTCTGGAAAACAATATTTTTTTACATTTAGGCACTCCTGCATTCGTCACACTTTTTCATGCTCACTAGGGTCAAGGGGGTCTAATCCAGCTACATTGGGTGAAGGCGGGGTACACCCTGTTTGAGGCTCCAGTTCATCTTAGGGCTGAACATATATAGACAAACAATCAGTATATTTAGATTAATCAATTAACATATCAGTGCATGTCTTTGGATGGTGGAGAAAACCCACACATACACGGAGCGAACATGCAAACTCCACACAGAAAGGACTGGTGTGTGAATTGAACCAGGGTCCTTCTTACTGTGAGACATGAGTGCTAACTACTGCACTACCATGCCACCTCTAAACTATATTGTAGTTTGGGGTTTTTTTGCTAAATTTTCAATGTTATTTATTGTTTTGTATTTGTTTTTATTCATTTTGTTACTTATTTTCCTTCTTTCTTTTTTTTTAAATGTATAGTTTGTATCCTATTGCATTCAAGTTACTTATTATTTTGTTGGTTTATTATAAAATTTTCTTCATTTTATTGATTGGCTGTTTTTGACCATTGTGTTGCTTATCTTTTGCTAAAGGTTCCATGTTGTTAATTACTAGTACTAGTTTTATTAATTTTGTAACTTATTTTCTTCATTTTTCTACATTTTGGTTTTAATTTTATAATTTTTTCTTCAATTTTGTTATGCTTTTGTGTGGTATATTGGTATATACAATCAGTGAAATACACAGTAGGTGAAATAAACAGATAATGTCCCAGGCCCCTCCCCTGTCCACAGCTCTCTGAAGGATGAAGCCGTTTGAAAAATGAATGAATGAACGAATGAAGGAATGTGAAGTTAATTTACATTCATTTGCATCATTTAGATCAATAGGTGCAAGTGCTCTGTGTCAGGGTTAGAGTTACAATGGAGACTGAGCTTCCAGAGGCTCATTCTGTTCTAATGCTATACACTTCATAATGATTTATTGAGTATTTAATTCACTTACAATACTGGACCAAACACTATGGATTATTCAAATTGTATATATATATATATATATATATATATATGTATGTATGTATGGTGGTATGGTATATGGTGGTATTGTACACAATGATACAGTAATTACACTGTAACATTTAACCTCATTAAAAAAAAAAAAAGCCTCCTACCCATATAATCTTCACCCTAGTCTACATGCATTGTCCGTACTATCAGTCAGGGACCTGCCTGACTTTAACTACAGACTCATGGAAAAATCTGCATGTTTGAAGGATAAATTAGTGAAATTTGCATAGAAAAATTAATAGGTGAAAAACACTTTAATTTTATGAACATTAGTATACACAATTAACACATATATACAGTATATATACATAAACTGTGTTATTTGTTAATACTGAGGTATAATCACTACACTGAATGTAAAGTCAAACTTTCCCAGAAGGCCTAGCTGTCTGATTATTGAGAAATAACCACCCCTGACCCTGACACCCCCCCCCCCCCCCCCCCCCCCCCCTCACATACATACCCCCCCCCACACACACACACACAAACCTCACACACCAGGCTTTCCCTATTTTTACTTTGATTTATTCATAACTATTAAACTGCAGCTTGTGCATCTTCCAAAGGGTCTCGGTGGGGCCTCCGGACACATGCTAACCCCCACCCCCCAGTATTCCTTCTCATTTTAATCCTTCACATTATAAATACATGGAGAAGGTAATTATCAACCATCAGGGTACATGGGTCAGCACAATTATACCATTAACATGTCCCCCTCGGCTGCTGCCTGGAGTTAGCCTCTGCCAATCGCTAGTTGGCACCTGGGCGCTAATGAGTAGCTAAGGTAATTAGAGGTTGGCTTGATAGTAGCTGGCTGACAGGTAAATACGTACACCTAAACACACTCACAAACACACTGGTCTGGTCTGGACTAGATGTGCTTACCATGTCACAGCTGCATTAATGCTTGAATACAGACTGCTAAACAACCATGCTTCTTACATTTGCTCCAAATGCCCATTTCCATATTTTTCACAGGTGTAAATGTAAGCCACAGTGGGGGGTGTCTGACAGTTGTTTAAGCCGCAAGGAATGTTTTTGATATTTTGTCTTTTTTCTGAATTTTGTGCCTGGGTTTGGGCAGATGTGAAATCAAGGAAGTGACATGAACAACTGTGACAATTCTTCCAGGTACAGTCAAACACTGTAGCAACTCATAATGCAATAAAGGTTCATAATTTGTTGTAATGTAATAATGTACTCAGCTATATTAGCAACTCATAATTAGTCATTAATAAACTCTGTAGTCATAATGTATTAATGGTGTTTATTTGGATGTAATTATATTATATTTTGGTGTTAAAACTAAGCAGGGCTGCAAACACAAAAAAGAGAAAACTAATTGATGCGCACACATGTCTGTGAAAAACAAAAGTAAATAGAGAGGAAGGCAGAGGCATTTAAGGATGCACTAAATTAGACTTCATATGGCATAAGGACATGATGGGAAAAGAACTTTACCTGGGATTAATGTTGAACATGTGTCTTAACATTACCTACACATGCACCGTCAGACCCGGTTTTAGCTATGGGCAGGCTGGGCAATGGACCAGGGCGCAATCCTCTATGGGGCGCCGGCATATGGCCGCGCAATAGCACGCGCCAGTACGCGCCCTGTAATGCGTGAAAGCGCGCCAGTGCGTTCCATAACGCGTGCCATTGCGCGTGCCATTGCGCGTGCCATTGCGCGTGCCATTGCGCGTGCCATTGCGCGCACAGGGGAGCTGTGCCAGATTAATAATATAAATAATACCATTATTACCATTTAAGGATTTTTCCCCCATCTTTTATGCATCTTTCCATTGCTGGTTAGTGGGCTGTAGGCATACTTCTGTTTCACACAATTGCTAATAAGCCCAAATGAATTGATCATAACGGGCCCATATGGGGGTTTGGTGCTATCTTTGGTCAGTTGGTGAGTCCACAAATAGGCGAAGGAAATGAGACAGTGAGTCCATGGTTTAAGAAAGTTTATAAAGTGATTAACTAAAAAGTAAATAAATAAATGGGACGTGTGCTGTTAAATGTGTTTACTTTTTTAAATCTCCATATTCCTTCATATATATGTACTGACATATTTATTACAGGGATGTAATTGAGGATTTTTGCATCAAAGAAGTCAAGTAAGATCCAGTTTTAGATGTCATCTTTACAGCTGCTGCTGCTGCACCTTTACTTTTACTGCTAGTTTTTTTGTTTGTTGTGGTGAACCCTAAGTTTCCCTTAGGCTAAGTTTCCCTTAGGCTAAGTTTCCCTTAGGCCAAAAGGAAAAGCAAAGTCATTTGCACTCATTTTATTATTACTTAATTATAGTTCATTGGTTTTGCTTTTTGAAAAGATTTGTGCAATTTGCAATGTTATTATGTTTACATTTGTGTGCAATTTTAGAATATTTATATTTACAAATTTCTCAATTTTATGTATTTATTTTTATCACAATTTTTACTTTGTATTTTTTAAATTGTAATTAAAAAATAAGCATTGATATATACATTGGTGTTTGTCGTATAATCTGTCTTTGAAGGTATGGTTCCGGGTGTGTGTGTGTGTGTGTTTATTTTTCAGCTAAGGTACAAAAAATAATAATAATAATAATTATAAGAAAAATATTAGCATATCAAGCCACTAGCCTAGTACTCTCTCTGATGTCAGCAACCAAGTAGCAAAATAATAATCAGGACATTAATCCATCTATCTTAAGGAGCCTACGTTATATCATGTTATTCACCTTTATGAGCTGTCCTGAAATGTCGGATTCAAATGTAGTCATCCTTGCAGTATCACTAACTTTAACTTTGCAGATGTTGCATATCACTCGTCTTTTATTTGTGGTTGTCTGGTAATTTTTTAATCCAAAATGTATTATTTTTGGAAGTGGTGTTGGTCTGAGTGTCTTCCATCTCTCTGCTGATCCGCACTAGACTCGTGCAGGAATGTCACTTTGTGTTTCCAGGTTTGTAGATATGCACCAGGTCAGGAGCACTTATAAACAATAAAGCAATGTTGATCTAATAATTTATTCATTAATAACACTTTTAAGCAAGACATGTTTTAACAAGACAAAATTGTCATGTGATTTGGCAAGTCACATGACAAAAGTCAAGAAAATTCACAGGTCAGGAGAGGCAAATCAAAGTCAAGTCTTTTCTTAATGTTGGTCAAGTAAGTTACAAGCCACAAATCTGGCACCTCAAGTTGGATTTGAGTCCCCCCATGTCTGTCATGTTGGTCATCGGGTAGTCCCTACTTGAAATGTAATTACCTGCCAAAACCATAATAAAGTACAGGATGACTTCAAACACATTACTTTAAAATAGCTAATCTTTGACCTTACAGCAATGGTAAAGGGAAAAAAAAATGGTGATAATGTACCTTTTCTCACAGTATAAACCATTGTTATATTATGAGCTATTATTACACTGTATTCCATGTATTGCCATATAGCTGAGCACAAAGACGTTATTACATTATGCACTTATGATTTTATTATGTTATGAGCCATTATTAAATTATGACTTTCTACATGCACACTTTAGTAAATTCTAGTAGCTGTGATATTACAAATAGTCCCTGGACATGCTGTGTCAATAGTGGTGGGGGAAAAAGAAAGACACCCCCCATGTATATCATTATGTGTCACACTCTTACTTTTTCCTAATCACACTCAGCACAAGCTTTTTTCTTTCTTTTTTTTGACAGTATAAATATGTAATGAAACAGTGTAAAATTAATTCTTAATGCCTGTCACTGATATTCCCAAAGGCAATTAGAATCAAATGAATACAAGGACACAACAAAGGGGGAAATGTACAAATATCATCCAAACATCTAGTGCTTAGTGTTTCCCCAGCGGTGGCGTGATGAGAACCCACACAGACCCATCTATGTAGTAAGAGTGTCTGTGATACTGTCACACCACACTGACTTTGATTCATCACACTCTATCAGAAAATAAATAGAATGATTTGTGCAGAGAGCTGAAATATGACGACGCTTCTGCCTGAATATAGACTCTGTGACACTTGTTTAAGAAAACTAGGCAGAGCATTTGCAGTCTGTGTGCTCTAACCACTCTGAGGCCATGGAACCTTTAGATTAACATGGAAAAAGAGGGATAATAGTGCAGTACTGTATTGAAAATTAATGGAAATATTATGTATTGCCAAATAAGTAAACATAATGACTCCACTACAACAATGAACCTTCTTGAAAGTAAATATGATGATTACCACACTGCTGATTTTAGCTTTTGGAATAAATTCCCTGTGAGTCAAAAACTGCTTAGTTTTAGTGTGCATGTGTGACCAGTGCTGAGGAAAAGTTACCATTATTTTTAAGTTGATTTTCAACCCCAAAATTCTGAGTTAAATGTTCCTCCTCAGGTGTTCAAGTTCTAATCTGATATAGAGTAAATGTAACAGAAAAATGAGTTAATTTATAGTATATATTAATTCACATCAGTGTTATGAGGAACACTCAAAATGTATTTAATTCAACCCTCTTTTTAGACACATTTCATTATTATTATTATTATTATTATTATTATTATTATTATTATTATTATTATTATTATTATTATTATTATTATTATTATTATTATTATGGAGACATACTACTGCACAATATACTAATTACGACAGAGTTTCTGTTTGTTTGTTTTTTACAATTAAACCACCTTTAAGGTCACAATAGTTTAAGTCAACATGTATAAGATAGTCAATAATATCCTGTGGCATGGGTGAGCTTTGGACAGGACGTTCGCTTAGTATGATGAAGTTAGTTTAGTGTGGACAGGAAGTTAGCTTAGCGTGAACAGGAAGTTAGCTTAGTGTGATGAAGTCAGGTTAATGTAGACAGAAAGTTAGCTTTGTGTGATGAGTTAGCTTAGTGTTGAAAGGAAGTTAGCTTAGTGTGATGAGGAAGTTAGTTTTGTGTGAACAGGACATCAGCTTAATGCAATACACCAGTCCAGTTCATGCTTTTATTTTGACAAAAAGTGGAAAAAGTAATTGTTTACTTGTTTACAAAAAGAAGCGCAAAACAGCCAATAAACACCATTCTACACATATGTCCAAACAACACGTGTTTTTGTTGGACATTTCTCCATTTTTTAAATTCACCTGTGTTGTTGCTAACAGGGTAAACACACATGAACACATTATCCTGAATAAACTCGTTTTTATTTTCAAACTCCTCTCTGTACTGGACATAACAGTTGCAGTTTTATTTGTATAGCACAACTCATACACAGGACAATTCAGTGCTTTACCAAAATGGAAATGAGACAAGTTAAAAACATGCAATTACAATTAAAACATAAATAATAATCAATTCAAAGAAAAGAGAAGAGTTGATTTGTTCTCTGCATAGTTGAACAGAGCTGTTTCCAGCTCGGACTGAAACATTGTTTGCTCCAGTATTGTCAACGAATTAAATGATCAATAAATCATTAGCACTAAGATTGTTGCAGCTATGGTGAGCCTGATGAGCTGATTGGCTGTGGCTGATTAGCTGGTGATCTGGTTGGTTGAAGCTTCACAGGCAGGAGGCACTTCGGAGCACAAACACTAGCCTGTTAATGTTTGGCAGCTAACGCTAACATCATCTGGACTGTGACTAGAGTAAAAGGGGAAAAAATACTTTAAACACTACATCTGGGCAAAGTAAGGCCCACATGAGGTCATTGACAAACTAAAAGTAAATGCACATGTACACTGAACTGGCTCAAAAATATTGTAAATCCAATATTTCACAGTGTTACCTTTGTTTTTTTTGTTTTTTATTTGCCTCTCAGAAATGTCTCACTATAAAAGATTGTATTGCATCTCATCATTGAGGCATGAAATTAATTAATTCATTTTATTATTATTTTAAACCTGTCTTGTGCTTGTTCTGTTGGGAATTAATATATATATCCATATGTATGACATATCATTTGTGAGAAGAAGGGTCACATTGCCCTCTCTGTGTGTCAAAGCTATCATTTACAATCATTTATACCTAGCCACATCAAGACGCGTTGCATGTTTGTTTGCATTAGTCGCTACTGCTAGCGGGTAGCAGCAACTGATGTAAACAAACATGCAATACATCTTGACATTGCATTTTTACAAATAAAACACCCTGGCAAAGACCAAACGATAATTATCGGTGAGCCTTTTGGTACCGAAATTGTGGACCCACCCGCTGACAAAAAGGTTCTATGCATCCAAACTTGTATACGCTTTCAGGATGTCTGCAGGACTAGGTAGGTAGTAATATCCACAGCCTCCATTGTTGGCAAATCTTTAGGTTCTATCGAAAACTTAATTTTCATAAGATTCGGTCACGTCCAATACATTTTTTAACTAACTGTATGTATCTCTGTTTGGACACTGGATCTAAATCAGTACAACAAGCACTCTCTTAAATGGTTTCCTCCATAGCGGCATCTTCCATGGTTACTTCCTCCCCTCCAGCTGAAATCGCGACGTCATCATAGTCATGTGACTGCAACCTACCTATACTAACTTTATTATCAGTTTGGATTAAACCACATTTAGATGCTGGATCTGACAAGAAAGGACAGGGAGGGTGAAAGAAAGAAAGAAAGAAAAAAAGAAAGAACATAAAAATATATTAATGATAATTTAAATAATAAGAAGAAAATAAATCAAATCTATTAGATGACAAAGACAAAAAAACATAATCTAAACAGAACATCCAAAAATTTACATTTCTCTAAGTGCATGTAAACGTACTGACTGTTGGATCCTCATAAGTATTTCAATCCTATAAAGCTAATGTAAGTACTAGTGTAACATTACTGTAGCGTAAAGTACTATTGAGAAAATGTATGAGGATAATTATCACCACAGTTATTACTACTACACTGAAATCCAGTCAAAGTTCAAGCATAACTGTGCACAGGAATGACATAAATCATGGCTTTTATTAGCTATTGCCTTATTTTTCTGTCCTTGCTATCTCCCACATCACAGACATGCTCTCACGCTCAGATGCAGCCCAGTCAATCATGTCGCATTTGAGTCTATTTATTTATGAATCATCTGTGTTAAAATCTGAGCCTCATCCCCTGTGTAAATACCTCCTCCTCTGTAAACCAAAGAGATTAATCTGACCAGCTCACCCACCGCTCAGATGAAAATGAGAAGTTATTGAAGAACACAAACAGACAGAGGGAAGAGAGATGATTAATACCCTCTTGCTCTCCTGTCAGCTGATCAGACGGCTCCTTGTTATCTATCTACACACAGCCTGGAAGTGAAAGATGTAAAATTATGCTCACAGCAAACTGGGGCTGCACAGTATATCAAAAAAAATATCGCGATAATGAAGTGTCCAATATTCAAAACGCAAAGACATGCAGTAATTTTTGTTCTTTTTTCATCAATTGTCTGTTTTACACACCACAGTGTACCAAAGTACACTCTGAAAAGTGTGACAGGGCTGAATTAATATTAACAGCAAATTCTATTAACCTGGCTTTTTTTTTGTTGTTGTAAAATTTCCCACAAAATGCACAAAAATGCATTAACAAAAACAAATGCAGTGAAAAAATATACAAAAAATGCTAAAATTCGGAAAAAAAATAAACAAACACAAAAAAGCTATACAAAAAAATCCCAAATATATTCAATAACCCGAAATATATACCAAAAATTTAAAAAGTGTTACCACAGATTCACTCAAAAAGTGGGACCCGCTTAATTAATATTAACAAAATACATTCTATTAAACTCTATAAAAAAGACTTGGTGCAGTTTGATATATTATTACGTTATATATTGATAATGATATTTTAATTATTTACCAATTGCATTTGACTCATTTTATTTGAATAATATCAGTTGAAAGTCACTGAGGAGAAATTAATTTATTTTATCAGTAAAGTCAACAACGTATAAATCAATGTCATCCAGATATTTAAGAATATGAATGAATTCCAGTATAATGTTTTATAATACTGTAGATGATATTTTTGCTGTTATTTGGTATATCTGAATTTGTATTTTCCAGATAACTAGTAAATAATGGACAGTTTTCCCATAAAATTGATTTGGATTTACTCAACATGTGCTACATCTGAAGTAAATCCAAAGTAATTCAATGATTCATTTCATTATTTTGGATTTAATTATTGTATTTAAATGTACTTAATAAAATCTATAGTTTTTCCTCAAAGTCGAAATACTTAAAATCTATTAAATTATTTTAATTGTCACTTTGTTGCCATAATTTTTTTAAGTAGACAATGGTCAAACTTCTCCTCTATCACTCTAGCATACTAGTTTTTCTGAAAAAAAAAACAACAAAAAAACAATAAAATAAAACGAAGTACTGCTACTGCTGCTGGTTGAGTGCAAGTTTCCATGTTATTAATGTTAAAATGATGTAAATATTTTCGGAGCAAAACTTTGGACAAGGTCTGGACAATTTAAAGGTTTTATTTTTCTATGCAGAATTGATCAAAGCAGGCAGGCAATGGAATAGTGCTCTGTTAAATCTCATACTCTGGCACTTTTGTTATTATGAAATACATTCATGCCATTGACATATTGTTATATGGGAATAAATTATTTGCGTTTGAAGGTCTACAGTTGCAGCATCACCAGGTTCTTGGGCAGAATTGGGTATTGGTCGGAGTACAGTACATATAAACAATTGGCTCCTTTTAACACAATGGTTCCTAACCTGGGTTTGGCGAGTCAGTCTCAGGGGTCAGAGGTCAAAACACACACCTTGGCCATAACTGGCTCCAGGTGATCATTACAATTCTTGGCCAATTTGGTGACTTATCACTGTTGTGTTGGTACATACATGGTTGGATGACAATACAATATGAATTCATATGTAAATGGCCTGCACTTATATAGCACTTTTTCACCTTCATGGTGTCCTAAGCACTTTACATTAGCCTCACATTCACATTCACACACACACACACACACACACACACACACACACTCATACACCAATAGGTTTCTAAGGCATGGGCGTAGGTTTCTATATAGATGGGCGTGACATGTCACAACCAATGTTTGGGGATTGCAATACAGTCCCTACCAATATTTGTAATTTTAATTTAATATAGGAAAAATCTACATTCATTGAAAGTTTTGAAATACTATTTCAATATACTACACATATGGCAGCATTAATAAAAACTATGTTACATTTGTTCACGTTTTGTTTTTGCCACGTTCCAATATTGATTCGATGATATGATATGTTTTTATTGGTTGTAACAGAGTGATGGTTACTGGGGCACTGCTGATCTGGTGTCAGTCAGGTAACCCAGCTTGACAGATATGGGAGATGCAGGACTTGTAATTGTCTGAATTTCAATGCTGTAAGCTCCAGAGATGCCGCTGAAAAAGGAACAGGACATTAGAACATACTTCACTCCCGCGGCTGTAAGTATAGTGTGCACAGAATCATGTAACAAAATTAATAGCATTCAGAGTGCGAGGTTTAGCTAAGTGTGTTATTTTTTTCCACCATTTCCCACCCCCTGTGTAATTTGGAGTGCTGTAGTTTTACCTGTCTTAAGTAGCCAACAGGCAAAGACATTATCTCTGACAGGCTACATCCAACGACCATGGAGATAATGCAAAGATGCTGATGGGTCCCGTTTTAATTAGTTTGTGTTAGTGTAGGCCTATCCTGGCATTTCGCCAGTTGTTGATGCGAGTAGTAAGCAGGCCTAATGAAACCTCTGTGCATGAACTTTAGAGAGGACAGATGCAAACAGGTTAAGAATATATACATGCAAGGCACACTGCAATAATACAGATTTTTGGTTATTTTATTTATTTTTTATATACATTTATTGGTTATTTTCTGGATCTTTTAACTCTTAAATGCACAGTATCCCTATAATCTGCAGAGAAGGATTGTCTTTTTTTTTTGGGGGGGGGGGGGTAGCAATGTCCCTACCAAAGTTTAGGCCAAACCTACAACCTTGTTCTAAGGTTCTGTCAGTCCTAGTGTGAGCCTAAGTTAGGGTTCAGTGTCTTGCCCAAGGACACTTCCATATGTGGACAGTCAGAGCCGGGACACCCTGAAGTCATTTGATAACCCCCCCCTACAAACTGAGCCACAGCCGCCCTACTACAGTTGGTAGAGCAATGACTGAAGGGTTGGCGGTTCACATCCCAGCTCTGGCTGTTCACGTGTCGAAGTGTCCTTTGGAAAAGACACTGAAACCTGACTTATGTTCCCAGTAGGTCAGGCGGAATCTTAGAAACTGGTGTATGAGTGTGTGTATGAATGGGTAAATGTGAAGCTAATGTGAAGTTATAGAAGTGCAGAACATTTATCTCCAACAAGGTGGTTAAGTACCATTGTTTTAACATGAAGGAACATTTTCTTAGTAGATGAAATGGGATGAAATGACAAATATTGCAATGTTATTGTTATTGCAATGTTGTACACCAATATCAAATGTCATAAGTTTTGTCAATATCGTGCCGCCCTACAATCTTGCGCTCACAGTCTTACACAAATATCCGTTCCCTCATTTCCATGGTGAAACAGTGAGTGACAGGGCACATACGTGTCACTTTTGACATGCTCAAATCCCTTCAGTTGGATTATGTGTGCACCTTACACTGTGTGTGACAGCGTGGTGTTTGTGTGTCAGATGTGTGTGCAGTTCAAGCATCACTCCTCTGAGATTATGCATATGTGTGTGTATTCATACATATGTATGTTCGGTGTGTCTATCACTGTCTTTGTCTCCGTGCCTGTCGCCAGCTCCACGCCCTCCGGATTCCAGCAGCATTAGCATTAGCCTCTGCATATGGTACGGGGGATGGGACAGATCTTAGCCAGTGAGCAAATGAGGGATGGGATAAATGAGGGGGAAAGAGGTCATCGTTGTCAGAGGAGGATGAGGCTGGTGAATATTGTCATGGAGAGAGCAGTGTGGGAGTGGCACTTTGGTAGCAGAGGAAAAGGATAAAGAGAGGGGTGAAAAGGAAGCCAAGCGAGCAATTGTCAAGTAAGAAGCCAGAGAGAGAGGGAGAGAGAGGGATAGGGACAGAGGGAGTGGTGGGTCTTAGCTGGAGCATGGCTAACTGCAGAGGGCATGGCTGGGTGCCATTCACTTTGAGCTGAGTTTAACTAGTCAAAGCTAGTGGAGCGTGTATGTCAGACAGGCCACAACTGTCCAACAAGCTCTTTCTTTTTAAGGACATCATTTTTGTCTTGCATGTATAAAATTCTACATTAGTGTAACCTTCCAACCTACATGCATTGTTAGAAATATACCTAACTTTTACCCTTTGTAAGGAACTCAGTATTTCCCCCAGTGCATAATAGACCTGGTGGACCACCAGGCCTTGCAGACAAACGACCTGACTGACCACAACCCGAATATCATAAAAAATATTTTTCAATGACCTGTAACAGGTGCCTGTGGTTGACTGCGGACACCTGCTCAGTTTGGGTCACACCCACTGCCCCGGTGAAACTAGCAAAAAACAAATAGTTAATCTGAGTAAAAGAAAAAACATAACAAAAATTCACATTTTGCATCAATTTAAGACTTTTCATCCAATTTAAATCAGTAAAATTTTGGGGGGAACATTTATTTGGCTCCCTGGAAACTGGTTATTTTCAGCCATAAATTGTGCAGTAAATTTAGGTGTGGACTGAAAAAAAAAATCATGAAAACGTGGTCGATATTTTCAACGATTTTCATGACATTGTAGATTTTCACTGATGACATCAAAAACTGAATAAACACATATGGAATTATGTAGTTAAAAAAGTGTGACTTAACTCAAAGCATATATATATATATATATATATATATATATATATATATATATATATATATATATATATACACACAATGCTTGGCAGACTACAATCCGATTTAGAGATGATTCATAAAAATTATTAAGCGACTGGATGCGATCCAATAGGATTCAAACTGATCTGGATCAGTTTGATTTAATACAAATTGACAATTTAACCACAAGGACTTATTTTACTTTATGTCACTGAGGAGAAAAAGAGCAACACAAACCATATCCTTTTGTTTATTTAGTGTCACAGAGACAATAGAGCAGGAACTATTGAACATAATTTCATACAACAAAAGTTTAAGTCTTTACAATATACCTGTAGATAAATTATATTAATGACAATATACCTTTAGATAACTGATATTAATGACAATATACCTGTAGATAAATTATATTAATGGCAATATACCTTTAGATAACTGATATTAATGACAATATACCTGTAGATAACTGATATTAATGACAATACACCCGTAGATAACTGATATTAATGGCAATATACCTGTAAATAAATGATATTAGTGAAAAGTAAAACTGATTATCTGGTGTGCCTAATTTAACAGGTTTGCAAACCTCTGCTCATATTCAAATATAAAACTTTTCCTCAAGAAACACAAGATAAAAATGACATAAAGTTTAATTAGTCATACAAATGTGAGAATACACTGAGTATAACACTGAGGTTAGACATAAAACTGTTCTTTTCTGTCAACTGATAAACATAATTATGTCTAAGAACACTAATGTCACTGGAAATATTTACCCTGGTATACAGAGGTATTTTTGTTTTTTTGTTTTTTTCCAAGAGACGACAGCAGAGGGAGGTGTGATTGTCGCTTCCAACCCTGGAGTGGGTTAGGGGTTGGGTTTGGGAATCATCTACTTTCAGCTAAAGTCACTCAACAACCAAACAGATGTTCGCACTTAAGGGACTGGTTAAGTTTCGTCCTATATTTCTGTGGGCAGATATAAAGCTCCCTTTAAAATTAAATGATTCGGCTGTGTGGCTCAACCACCGACCCGTGGTTTTAATCCACAAATAGGCTTTTATTTTGTCACTTCCGTGTCCACTACCCACCCACATTTCCTTTAAATTTACCTCTACCTGTACCTCCAAAAATCAGCTGATAAACCATTCAGTTGGAATGTTTTAACATGTATCAATTTGTTAAAATAAATGCTATGGTTTTGTTAAAACACTTGACCCACAGATATAAAGAACAGAATGACAGCTCAGTGGCTGGACCTTAGGAAACCGATTCATGGCCATAAATCCAGGCCAATGGACCGTTTGTAGTAAGTTTTACCGATTCAGTCTCCATGGACTGATTCACTCGAAAGGTATAATGTTGTTGTTGTTCAGTCAGTGAAGACATTTACCCACTGAGACCAATAAATTACATATAAAATGTACAGTTTCCTTTACTTTTAGCACATATTTCTTGCAAAATTGGTAATTTTTAAAATAATTTTTAAAGGGGTTTAGGGAGCAAATTAGGCCTTTTACATGTAAAATCCCATTCTATTTACGAAAATTCACATTCACAGTACAAAAACACTTCTGGATATATATATATATATATATATATATATATATATATATATATATATATATATATATATATATATATATATATATATATTAAATGAGTATTTTAAACTATATGTACCACAAATCTACATAAATAAGTGCAACACATTGCAGAAGGAGGGATTAAAGAGTGTGATGAGCACAGACTGGACTGATTTCTTGTGTACTTCTGTGGCACCTTTGGGTGGCATCAGTCTGTCACTAAATGTGCTCGTGTCATTGACCATCAGACATCAAGCAGTGGCTGAGTGGAACCACCCAGGCTTGTGCTGATCTGGGACCACACTGGCCTCTCTGACATAACCGACACATAACCCTGTTCTTGTTTCTTCTATTTGGATTTTTACTCTCCGAGTAAAATCTAACATCTAACACATCTACTGCATCTGCTGAGGAAACTTTGAAAAGTAGCAGAACTGTCCATGACAGCTTTCTTCTGATTACAGAATTTTGCTTTTCAATCCAAAGCAGACGTGTCAAATATATGGCCCGGGGGCCAAATGTGGACCACCAAAGGTTCCAATGCGGTACATGGGATGAAGAGCATAATAACCTATTAATAATATTACACCTATTATTGTTCTTGTCAGTTTTTTCTTTGCCTATAAATAATGACAACATCAAAATGTTCTCATTGTTTTACTGCAAAAAAAAAAATCAAATTATGAAAGTATTTACATTTTATCCCATGACAACACGATGTGAATAACCTGAAGAAATGTGAACAACCTGAAATGTCGAAAGAAATTTAGATACAATTTGAACCATTTTCTGCTTCTGTTACTAAGTGCTTAGGGTCTTTGTAAAACTGATCCATAAAAAAACACATGGATGAATTGAGGCTGAACATTGTTCTTATTTTCCTTATCAAAGAAATTTTTTTGCATTTGGTTAATCCATAAAAGTATTATAAAAATTTATTGGGAGTTTTGTGCACCAAAACAATGACAAAATTTGGAGTTGTCACTATTTATAGGTTATTTAGTTTTTATTTTACTGGGCCTGCCCATTGGAGATCAAATCGGGCTGAATGTAGAAAATGAGTTTTAGACCCCTGATGGTAAATGGACTGGATTTATATATCACTATTCCACCTTCACAGGGCTCAAAGCTCTTTACATTAGCCTCACATTCACCCACATGTAGGTTTCTAAGGTTCTGTCAGTCCTACTGGGAGCCTATGTCAGGGTTCAGTGTCTTGTCCAAGGACACTTCGACATGTGGACAGCCATAACCTGGACGCGAACTGTATAGTATATTAAAAAGGCATCAAGGCAGTTCTTTTTAAACTGTTAAAAAAAAATGACCGTAGAGTTAACAGCAAAAAATCATTAAATTGCAATCTAAAAATTGTGTAAGTGAAAATACTATGCAAAGTTGCTTATTTGAGATTTTTTTTTGCCAACAAAATCAAATGTAGCTATTGTCTTTACGAGAGTATGTTAACAATACCAAATTTATACATAGAAAGTACGTAGAAAGTACGTATTTCTATTGTTTTGAGATAATAAAACATTAAATTGAAAAACAGCGTGATGCCATTTAAATTACAAAACCACAATGTTAAAGTAACAGCATATTTGCTTCTTTTTTTTCTTTTTTCTTTTTTTTAAACATAGACGTAAACATTTACGAATTTTAGATTTTAAATCTGTACAACACCAGGTGGCTGTGGTTCAGTTGGGTTGTCCACTGACCAAAGAGTTGGCAGTTCAATTCCTAGCTCATTGTCAAAACTCTGAAGACCTTGAATATCTCCCACTTTAAGCCTGGTGGCTTTAGAAAATGAGATGAAATTAACCCCCCACCATGAAAAACCTCATATTGGGGTTAATAAAGCCAGAGTTATCATTAAACCTACTTTGTGAAACAGCCCCCAGGTTTATTTACTGTTTAAATTCAATGTTAAAACTACATTTATACAATGTCAAATCTACATGTATAAAATGTTAAATCTATATGTATAAAATGTCAAATCTACATGTATAAAGAGTTAAATCTGCATGTTACTCCGGCTGCGGCTGCAATGGCTCGCACAGCACAAGCAGATTTAACGACAGATTTAAGAGTGTACAACTCATCGAGTTTACTCAGTGTAGATAGGAATCGACAGCAACAGCGAACCTATCCAAATAGAGAGGACGTATTGGATCTAGCAGGAAAAAGTGGTTACGGGCATGTAGACGCGTCCACGTTGGAGCTCCTACACAGCCTCGGACTGCTGCGCCAGCTACATCCAGCGGCCGGGGACACAGCGGAGCCTCGTACCAGCGGTGTCCGACAACGGGGGAGACGCAGGCGGTGCGACAGGAAGAGGAAGCGCGGATGTCGAGCGGGGCTACAAGCAAAGCTAAAGGTCGCCGTTCAGGTCGCCGCTACCCTCCATCGTGCTCTCTAATGTGCGCTCCCTAGAGAACAAACTGGATTACCTAAGGCTAGAGATGACGACCAGGCGGGAGATGAGAGACTGCTGCGCCATCATTTTCACAGAGACCTGGCTGAATCCATCTGTACCGGACGTAGCCGTTAGCATGGAGGGGCTAACAACATTCAGGTTGGACAGAGACAGCTCTTTCACTGGCAAATCGCGGGGCGGTGGAGTCTGAATTTACATTAATAACAACTGGTGTAGAAATGCAGAGAAGATCACATGCCACTGTTCCCCTGATGTGGAATTACTGATGGTGAAATGCAGACCATTTTATCTACCTCGGGAATTCACTGCTATTATCAACACCCAGTGCTAACACCAGAGATGCCATGAACGTCCTGTACCGCTGCATCAGTGACTTGCAAGCTGCACATCCAGAGGGGGTGTTTATGGTGGCAGGGGACTTTAATCAGGCCAACATGAAAACTGTATTTCCTCACTTCCACCAGTACGTGGATTTTGCCACAAGAGGTGAGAATACACTGGACCTGATTTACAGCAACGTCAAAGGGGCTTTCAAGGCAACACCCCGCCCCCACCTCGGCTCCTCAGACCACCTCTCTGTGATGTTAACTCCTGCATACAAGCCCCTGTTGATCAGGAATAAACCCACTGTGAAACAGGTGAGGACCTGGCCTGCAGGAGCTATGGATGCCCTACAAGACTGTTTTGAATGTACTGACTGGGACATGTTCAAGTCAGCTGCCATGGACATTGAGGAGTATGCTGAATCTGTGTCAGCTTACATTCAGAAATGTTCGGAGGATGTCAGCGTGGTAAAAACCATCACCACACGGGCAAATGAGAAACCCTGGATGACCAGTGAGGTACGTGCAAGGCTGAAAGCTAGAAACGAATCTTTCAAATCCGGTGATACGGTGGCTCTGAAAACAGCTAGAGCCAATCTGAACCGAGCCATAAGGCTGGCAAAGCGCACTCATGGACAGAAAGTGCAGGACTTTTTCAATGACCCCACAAACACCAGACGGATGTGGCAGGGCATCCATTCTATCACAGACTACAAGGCCCCTCCCCCTTCCTGTGAGAACAACACTGGCTTCCTCAACCAACTGAACAATCACTTCGGGAGGTTTGAGGCACTCAACACCACCTCAGCAATAAAATCCACTCCTCACCTAGAAGAGTAAATACTCTGCCTGGATTTAGCTGATGTCCGGAGAACCCTGAGGAAGGTGAACATCCGCAAAGCAGCAGGCCCTGACAACATACCCGGAAGAGTGCTCAAGGGATGTGTTGACCAGCTGGCTGGGGTTCTCACAGACATTTTTAATACATCTCTTCACCAGGCTGTGGTACCATCCTGCTTCAAGACTGCCATCATTGTACCGGTAAACAAAACCAGCACAACCTCCTCCCTCAATGACTATCGCCCAGTTGCACTTACACCAATCATGATGAAGTGCTTCGAGAGGCTGGTAAAAGATCACATGGTCTCTAGTCTCCCATCAACATTTGACCCGTACCAGTTTGCTTATCGCTGCAACTGCTCCACAGAGGATGCCATCTCCTCCACAATCCACCGGAGCCTGGAGCATCTGGAAGGGAACAACACGCACGTGCGGATACTGTTCCTGGACTTTAGCTCCGCATTCAATACCATCATTCCACAGCACATGATAAGCAAACTGTCCCCCCTTGGATATAACACCCACCTCTGCAACTGGCTGCTTGACTTCCTCACCAACAGGCCTCAGTATGTACGGGTGGGAAACAACGTCTCCAGTGTCATCTCCCTGAGCACCGGCTCCCCTCAGGGCTGTGTCCTGAGTCTGCTGCTGTTCACTCTGATGACACATGACTGCCACGCCAGGTCCACTACAAACCACATTGTGAAGTACGCAGACGACACAACAGTAGTGGGCCTCATCACAAACAATGATGAGCGGGCCTACAGAGAGGAGGTGAAACACCTGGCAGCCTGGTGCAACACCAGCAACCTCATCCTGAACGTCTCCAAAACAAAAGAGATCATTGTGGACTTCAGGAAGAATCGACCCAGCCACACCCCTCTCACCATCAACAACGCAGCAGTGGAGGTCGTCAGCAGCACCAGGTTCCTGGGAGTCCAGATAACAGACTCTCTAACCTGGTCCAAACACACTGGCAGTCTGGTAAAGAAGGCCCAGCAGCGCATGCACTTTCTTCGCTGGATGAGGAGAGTGCAACTACCCGCCCCCATCCTCACCACCTTCTACAGAGGTACTATAGAGAGCATCCTGACCAGCTGCATCTCAGTCTGGTCAGCAGCCTGTAGTGCCTCGGACTGGAAATCTCTACAGAGGGTGGTGAGGACAGTGGAGAAAATCATCGGGACTCCACTTCCTCATCTCCAGGACATTGCAAAGAATCGCTGCCTGACCAGGGCCCACAACATCATCAGTGACCCCTCCCTCCCACATCATGGCCAGTCTGGCAGGAGATTCCGCAGCATGCGGTGCAGAACCACCAGACTCACAAACAGTTTCTTCCCACATGCCATAAGACTGCTTAATGCCACATGACCACTTCCCCTCCCTCCCCCACTCATACACACACTCAGGACTATTGTGCAATATATTTATACCAAGTGCAATCCATAGAAACTGTAATTTATTACTATTTATTACTTTTAACAACTGTGCAATAATAGCTCTATAGCTATATACATCCCGACTGTCCTCTCTTCTTTAAGGTTTCTGTACAGTGTATTTATTGTGTATATATTTTTACAGTTATATATAATTTTTTTTTTACTTTTGTTTTAGTTTTTCGGTCGGAAATACCTGCTGTGCTTGAGTCATTGAAACGAAATTTCGTTTGTGATGGAAATCTAAATGACAAATAAAGAAAGTCTAAGTCTCTCTAAGTCTAAGCAAACATCTTTAAAGTTTGATGTGTTTTTTACAGGATTTTTCTGGCGACGACAGCTGCCAGTTTTTTCCCCTGTAAATACAATGGATTTTTTTTTTTACAGTGTAAGAAAGCCTTCTTTAATCCTCCATGGTGTGTGCATGTCTCACCTGTTTGTAAATGAGTCTTAACTGTTTGCATCTGGTTTTAATTGATAATTTAACTGAAACTGGAGGACAGAGCCTGTTCTGAAATTCCCTTCCTCCTATCATCTGACACTGTTCTGACCTCAACACTTTTAAATCCCTTTTAGACACTCATCTATTTCAGATTGGTTTTAATGTTTAATTCTTTTGTTTTCCATGTGACTGGATTATGTTTTTATCTACTGTGATGGCGATGACCATATCCAGTCCTTCTGACACAAACCAAAGCAGCAGTGGTTTATTGTTTCCATCATACTGATGTTGAAGCCATGTTTAAGATGAAATTACAGCCAGAAGGAAACTGCAGATAATTTACTGCACTACCATATTCGGTTGTCTGATACAACATTCCTGCATGACATGCAAAGTAGGCTTTTTCGATGATTATATATATATATATATATATATATATATATATATTAGGGCATTAACAGACACATCGACCCCTGGAGTGGACTTACATTTGGAGGAGTCCTGTTATTCTTTTTGTCCCTCTCTTTCTCTTTCTCTGTCTCTCTCTCTCTCTGCGCGTAAACACGGCCTAAACAAGGCTGCTGCAGGTAAGACAGTTGTTGGCTGACAAAACAAAAAAGAGATTGACAAACACACATTACATGTGTGTATGTCAATCTCCTTTACTTCACCTTAGGTGAAAAAAAACAGCACGGCCATCTGAAGAGGCATTCACTAGCTAATCTCTGTGATATAAGCAGCATCCGCTAGCTAACCTGAGTGAGCAGCAGTGCAGACAACACGCATTAAAACGTGTTCTTTTTTTTTTTCAAACATTATGTGGAGAGTGTCGTGTCTTGGCCGCTGCCTTAAACTTTTTCCACTTAATATAAAAACTGAGGACCCGTGAAAGACGTGTGGACAGTCCGGTTTCAGAGCCATATATTCACCCAACTGATGTCCAGTTAAATTTAAGAGAAAAATCTTTGATAACGTTAGCCATTGTTTTGTTTTTGTTGATGTTTGTGTCTTGTCAGTGCACATTTTTACATTGCAGTGATCTTTAACACAAGTTTCTCATTGCTGGACAGATGTGTGTTCGTGTTTTTTTGGGGGTTTTTTAGGAGCCTTTCTGTGTTGTTCCTCACCTGACAATGTGATGACATCATCACATTGTAGATATATTGGCATATATGTCTCAACATATGGAAAGCTGCAATTCCTTATTTTATTACATTTTTGGTGGGGTTTTTTCTGTCTTTGAATACATTTTGAATTTTTCATTGCTTTTTTGTTTCATGTTTTGTATATTTTTTTTCTCCACGTGTTTTGTGTTTCTCAGTGTATCTTTGTGTATTTTGTGGGAAATTTGAATAAACAAAAAAAAGACACAAAACAGTTGACCCACATAAAGTGTTTTAATCATGATTAATCAAAGTTAATCCAAAGCAACCCTGTGATTATTCTAATTAAAAATATTAATCATTTGACAGCTCTACGAAATATATATTAACATATATATGAGTACATGTTTTGTCATATCTGTCTCAATTTATGTAAAACATTAATACATTATGTTGAATTACAAGCAGTAATAGATTGCTAGTCAGTATATGGAATAATATATTTCTGTTTCATGAGGGCACTTCTTTAATGTATAGCTCTCTTGCCAGGACTGAGAAAAAAAATATGACTACTGCTGAGTGTTTGAATCCACTAAAGTCTAAACCACCCTTTAGTTTTATCCATCTCAACGTGTCCTAAGTACTGAATATAAGAAGTGTTCGAGTAAATATTAATTGCTTGTAATGACTTATGGAGTAATAATGTGCAGTGAGGTGGTTTCATGTCTCAGGTTTCACTTTTCGCTGGTCAGACTACTGTGAAGTTGAGCAGACTCATCCCAGAGATCAGTGCCAATAATAAGGTATTCTTTCTGTTCCAACACACAAGAGCCCTCTTAAAGGGATTGGAAGGTTTTAACTACTGTGCTCGTAGATTTACACACTCAAAATTGGGAGTTATGCATACTAAGCCAGTCAATTTATAATAATCCCACATATCTGAGCCTCATATTACTAACCAGCGCATCTGCTGAAGTTCAGTCCAGTCCAGTCCAGTTCACACACTGGAAAAAATGCCTCTCTGAAAAGAAATTAATACAAGATAGTTTTGTTTGAATTAAACCAAAAAAATAAATCAATGAATTTGCCAATGAAACAAATGAAAATGATCTTTGTAATATTTCTCAAAAATAAGATTTTAAAGATCTATTGTCCATTGACAGATTTATTTATTTTAGCTTCAATTGAGCAAAGCAATCTTGAATTATGCAAAAAATAAATAAATAAATGAAGTAACTAAATAAATGAATTGTGAATTAAACGAAAGGTAGATATGAAAATCTACGGAGCCCTCTAGGGGACATTGGGTCAAGTATTGTGAGATCTTGCAATACTTTTGTGAGAGTTACGTTGCACTCAGACACAGACAGACAGATAGACACAGGCAGATAAACAAACACAGACAGGCAGACAGACAGATAAATACCAGCAAAAGCATAACTCTGCCATTTGTTGGCAGAGTAATAAATCATAATCATACTTTTTATTTGTCTTTTACCGTATGCACCTTCTGTAAATAATAAATAATTCTGTAATTATATTCTTTACTACTTTACTTTACACTCTATAGTTACCTGTAAAACTGACACTTTAACATGTCATTGCACCTTATCTACTTTGTTTTGTACCTCACTTTGTTTGTTTTTCTTATTATGTAAATACTGCTGTTATTACAAAGCAAACTAAAGTACATCTATTCTATTCTATTCTATTTTATTTTTGGGTCTAAAACCTGGAAAAGTACCAGGTATAAAAATGTACCCAGTTTCATAGAAATATCCAGATGATGCATCATTTCTGACTCACTCTTATTTCAGCGTATAACTCAAACCTAATAATCTGTAAATATTTACCTAGTTGGAATTAATGCTCCAACAACAGATCTTTCTGTGTGGAGTTTGCATGTTCTCTCCGTGTATGCATGGATTTTCTCCGGTTTCCTCCCACCATCTAAACAGTGATATGTTAATTAGTTAATCTAAATTGTTCATAGGTGTGAATGTGAGAGTGATTGTTTGTCTATATATGTTCAGCCCTGAAGATGAACTGGAGACTCATACAGGGTGTACCCCACCTTCACCCATTGTAGCTGGATTAGGCCCCCAGTGACCCCTGTGACCCAAGTGAGGATAAAGCAGGTTCAGATGATGAGACGAGATGAGAATTTTATACACATACTGTATTTTTTGGATCGCAGTTTTTTTTTTCATAGTTTGGCCAAGGGTGTGACTTATTCTCAGGCATGACTTATATTTGAAATTATGAACACATGAATGTATAATTTCATGTTATGTTCAAACTGACAACCACAAGTGGGAGCTGTTGAGCATTTTCTTTATGCTATAGTTATCTGAATAACTGTTAATATATTATGCTAACATACCAGGAACTTTCTTAGTTTGGATCATGCAACATTAGCTGAATGTGTTATGAATAGTGTGCGTATTATACACCTATTCGGCCTGTTGTTCTCTGTTCTATTTTTATTTTTCAATTATAGCAATAATGATGGGTTGGAATTATGCAGCACTTTTATTTGCCACTCAAAGCGTTTGACATTAGTGACCCATTATTCATTCACTCTCACATGCACCCTCTGGTGATTTACATATGTAGCCACAGTTGCCCTGGGGCAGACTGATGGAAGCATGGTAGTCATTTTGTGCCTACTGACCACCACCAAACATTCATACACCAGTGTGTCTTGCCCAAGGACACAACAGACCAACTAGGGCAGAGTGGGATTCGAACCACCAACCCCTCAGGTACTGGACAACATGCTCTACCAACTGAGCCATGGCCATTGACTTCCAAGATAAACTGACTTCTACTCCAGTGCAACTTATATGTGTTTTTTCCTTCTTTATTATAAATTTTTTGGCTCGTGCGACTCATACTCCAGAGTATACTTATAGTCCAGAAAATACAGTATATTGTATATTGCACAGTGTACGGCTCTGGGAGATATATAGACGCTTCTATGTGTGCTGTCTGTAGCTTGCAGGACTGAAGTATGCACTGTGTGTTTCCTGATACTGCCTCTGATGATTTATATATATATATATATATATATATATATATATATATATATATATATATATATATATATATATATATATATATATGTATATATATATATATATATATATATATATATATATATATATATATATATATATAAATGTGTATATCAGGGGTCTCAAACATGTAGCCCAGGGACAAAATGTGACCTGTCAAAGGGTCCAATCTGGCCACTGGAATGAAATTCCATAGTGCAAAAATTCCTGTCAAGACTGTGGAACTCCATTTACTGCAGGTTCCACATGTATACGAATATTATCCACAGCACTTCTCAGAAGAGAAATTACAAAACATTACACTATGCCAATAAATAATGACTATTACAACTTTTTGGCTTTACTTTAAAGGACAAAATACCATTTATTTATGACAATGATTACATTTTAAAACTGTTCTGTAACAATAAAATGTGAATAACCTAAACAAATATGAACAACCTCAAATGTCTAAAGAAAATTAAACACAATTTGAAAGATTTTCTGCTTCTGTAATCAAGTTTTTAGTGTCTTTGCAGATCTGACCCATAATGCATGTGTAGAAATGATAAGTTGAGAGATAATATTATTCAAATTGCATTATTTTTGTTAAGATTTTCAGGTTATTCACATATTAGTTTATTGAATTAAGTATTTCCATAATTTAGTAGAGTTTGTTTCTACTAAAACAAAGACAAACATTTTAATTTCTCATTTACAGGTTATTATGTTATTTTTTTAAAGGTCTGGCCCACTTTAGATTAAATAAGGCTGAATGTGTTAATGTGTTTGAGACCCCTGGTTTATATATATATATATATATATATATGTATATATATATATATATATATATATATATATATATATATATATATATATATATATATATATATATATATATATATATATATATATATATATAGGGGTGAATATGGGAGAATAGTAGTATCAGAATATCAGGCTGGAGGCTTGAATTTCATCTATCTGCAGATCTGTATGCATATATGTATATTTATATGGCAGCTATCATGATGCAGGGCTATCTAAGGGCACTTAAGAAATTCAGGCCAAGGCTTTGAAAATATCATACAGTAAAGAAATCCAACAAAAACACCCAGAGTAAGTCCAGGGTGACAGTGAGGAGGAAAAAGTGACTTTACAGAAGAAAAAGCTAGACACAACAACACTCTGGATTGATCAGCTGAGGGTGAGAGGAAAGCTAGAGATAAAAGAACACAGTACACAGAATATGTGTACTGTACACATATTCAAATACACGTATATGAATATATATGTGTACGGTACACATACTGTACTGTACACAGAATATTTCCCACTGTAAAAATTTCAGTGTCAAAGTATTTTATCCGTCTGTGGAACTATGTGATTTATCAATGACACTTTAAAAAACAGCTTTAAAAAATAACACAAGCCTCTAACCAATCATATTGTACCATCAATTTTAAAGAATTTACTGACTGCACTTTTGATTTTTGTGGGGGTTGAACCAAATCGAATTTGTTGTCATCCATTCAACCTTATGTTCATCAACTTTTCAGAATTCATAACTATTTTTATGTATTTTTTATGATGTTCTAAGTGTTTTTCAGTCAAATATGCTCATGAATAATGAAGACATTGTTCTTTTATCAATTGTTTTTCACATTAAGATTTAATGAAAAAATATAAAAATATATACCCAATGGAACAAAGTCATTTATAAATGATGGTAGCCCAAAGTAAAGGTCAAAGGTCATATTTGTAAAGTCAGCATAGGAAGTGTATTTTAGACCTTAATACACTTAAAATCAAAGGTAATTCATTTTTTTATGAAATTCCATAACCGTTTAATGTCCACACCAAGTTAAAAGTAACTTTTTTTTCTTTAAATTTTTCACTTACTAATAATAACAATCAACCTTTGCCAAGTCGTTGAGAGGTCCGTTCATAGTCCAAGTATTATATACCTTTATGCATACAAAAAAACATTGAGAACAAGGTCATTTTATTTAACTAATGAATAGAAATTGCTTATGTCCTTAATGGCAACAATGCAAAAAAGTTCTTAGAGAGTCTGCAGGAGGCCGGAATCATGTTGACATGTTGATAGTGCCCACTTTTTGCATGTCGTGGGTGGGGTAGGTTGGAGGCAAAATTAGCTTTGGTCAGGGGTGCAACAGCACTTCTTTTACTTTTGGTCATTGGATGCATTCTGTTTCTGATGGTATGTTGTGAAGCAATCCTGTTTTGGGTTCAAACACAGGAAAACATTGCATTTTTCACATTTCCACCATGAAACTCCCTTTGGACAAAGGTTGCACTGCCCCCGCTTGTCAGAGTGAAGTAGGAAATGTCCACGCATGTCATATCATACATTGGGTTGCCGTTGTGAGGGCCTTGGGTTATTAGTTTTTTTTCTGAGGTGAAATGTGTGGAGAAGTGGATAATGGTGGCCGGGCCAACTTTAAATGGTTTGTTGACTTTTGCCAAACTGTTGTCGACAACCAGATGGAACCATTTGAGAGGCATTGGTGGTCCCACTTATAGATGAAATGCACTTGATGCAATGCATTTGAAATGCACAGGTCAAGAATATATCTGAACAAGGGGAAGTACCATTGCCTTGATTTCACTGGGGCCTTATACACGTGTACCAAGAGATCAATGCCTCCCATATGCTGATTTTAGGCAGGGATGAGCGACAGGCACCAGATAGAAATCTTTGCGTGTCCCTCTTTGCTCCACCACTTGACAGAGGAAAGAGGTGCCACCCCATAGGCATTGCTAAGCAGGTTTATACTATGTTGTCAAACCATTTCACCGCAATCATCCCTTCAGCGGACTGGTAGTCAAAAGCTCCATGTCCTTCCTTCTTCAGCTCTTTGTCTCTCTTCATGGTTACTCCACCCATGCGGTTTGGTCGGACAGTGCCAATGCACCTGACACCCAGGTTTTCATGCACTGGTGAACATGGTGAAGTAGTTGTCACAGAAGACAACTGAAAGATGTGGCCATGGTATAGTTTTGTATAACGTTGTCACCAGTTTGGCTCTGGAAGGCAATGTCTCCTCTTGCTCTGTTAGGGCAATGTTGAAGAACGTGGACGCCCCCCTGATAAAGCTGCAGGCCAGGAGAACTGGCTCTGTAGAACAATTTAAAGCCCCATTTGTCTGGTTTATTGTCAATATACTGGCAAAGAGAGCCAGGCCTAGTGCCTTTGTATGCCACCATTACCTCATCCATACTGTGTTGGTAAGTGAATGGGATCAGAAGACACTGCCGACGAAGTATCTCAAAAAGGGGGCATATTTTGAAGTGCCGATCTGGCCTCCCATGGGACTGCTGATTATCATTGAAGTGAATGAACCAGTGTACCCGCTTGAATCTCCTCCTTGATATTATATCAGCTATCACACTAAACCTTGACTCATGGTGCCAGTAGTCATCGATGGCTGGGAAGTTGAAGACACCCCTGAAAAGTTGTATAGACAGGAACTTTTTCCATTTAGGGCTGGTACAGATTAGATCCCCCAGTTTCTGGGCACAGTAGAGGTTGGTGTGAAGAGGGATATGTCCAACCATCTCATCAGTGAAGATTTTTTTTAAATACTTAAAGGGTGTCTTTATAGCATCGGGTAGAGAAAAACCTGAGCCTGTAACCTGGAAGGCCTCAATGTCTATTGTGTTTTGATTTAGACGTTCAAACAGATTTGAGGGACTTTTCCCCCTTTTTCCTCCTTTTGGATGGTGGTTTAGAGGATGAGCATCAGTAGAATCGAAAGACGTGTCCCCCCGCTGTCATCTGCTGGTGTGGGCTGATAATCTGGATCCTCCATAGGCTCATCATTACTCTGCATCTGATTCCTGAGGATTTTCAGTTACAAGGGCCAGAAAAGACTGCGCAGGTCATGCACCATAGAACTACTGTTTGTATTCTACTGAGAATACAATAGGTTTGGTAGTCCCAAGGCTTTGGGGGACTTAATTTTGGTTTGGAAGTACCAAGGGTTTGGGTCTCTTGAGGCTGGATTAAGGTTTTCAAGCCTGAGGAGGGGGCTTAAGTGTGGGATTCCAAGGTCCGGCTGGGGTGCTTGGTTCCTGGAGAGTCTGCAGGAGGCCAGATGTGTTGGGACGCAAGCGGCTCTAGGTGTCCATCAGGCGGGTTAGACTGCGGTGCTGATGGAACCTGTTCCTGGAGGCCTGATGCGTTTTATATATGTATATATATATATATATATATATATATATATATATATATATATATATATATATATATATATATATATATATAAACTTGGATTTTTTTATTCCATCGTGTTTGGTATAATGAAAATGGTTTGCTGAATTTGTTTACAGCAGGGGTCTCCAACTCCAGTCCTAGAGAGCTACTATCTTGCATGTTTTAGATGTTTCTATCTTCCAGCACACCTGATTCAAATGATCAGCCTCTCATCACGCTCTGCAGAAGACTGAGAATGACTGTCAGGTGTGCTGGAAGAGGGAAACATCTAAAACATGCAGAAGAGCTACTCAAGGACCGGAGTTGGAGACCCCTGGTTTGCAGCATCAAAAGGAATAATTTAAATTGCAGTGAAAAATGTCATATTGTTAGTATGGACATACACCTTTATATAATGAATGACATATTGAATTACAGAGTTTGAATGTGAAAGTAAAGTAAAATTATAAAGATTTTCCTGAAAATTGCAGTTTGTAATGATGTACAATTTTATAGAATGAGCTACATATTACGTTGTAGAAATGGAATGTAAAGATATATTAAAACAATAAGATTTACCTTCAACTTATACTGTAGCAGTTAGTGTGGTCATAAAACTTTATATAATGAGTGACATTTGTAGTTACAGATAACACTGCTCTACATTTTTTTTTTTAAATAAAGTATCTTCTTCAGATATTAAACATGTTAAATTTTACATATTCTTATCAGATCAATCAGAAAATCATGTTTTTAATATATATATATATACATATATATATATATATATATATATATATATATATATATATATATATATATATATATATATATATATATACATATATATATATACATACATAGGCCTATATATATATATATAGGCCTTAGAGGTGATGACCAGATATGGTCATCACCTCTAAGGCCTCAAAACACCTGATCATACTGGAGTTAACAGTGCCCTGGGAAGAGCGTATGGAGGAAGCTAACGAGAGAAAGCGGGCCAAGTACCAGGAATTGGTGGAGGAGTGTAGGGTGAGAGGCTGGAGAACCTTCTATGAGCCCATAGAGGTTGGATGTAGGGGCTTTGCAGGACGCTCACTCTGCAAAGTCCTGAGCCGCTTGGGAGTTGCAGGAGTGGCAAAGAAGAGGGCCATTAGAGCCACAAGTGAGGCCGCAGAACAGGCCACTCGGTGGCTGTGGATAAAGAGGGCTGACCCGTGGACTGCTGCTGGGACGCAAGTCGGGGCTTGATCAACCCCGGCTGGGTCGCCTGGGCGAGGGTGTATGTTGCGAGACCCGAAACACCCAGTGACCCCAGGATACATCACTGAGGATGCGTCCCAGCGCATCCCTGAGGTGTTTCTTGTACAACATATATATATATATATATATATATATGGTGGTTTATGTATATGTATACAATGGATTAGTTAATATTACTCAAAAGAACCTGTAAAGTGAATGGATCATAATGTGCGAACAGTGTTTTGAAGTAGATTTGGTAGATCTGAGTCCAATATTCCTTTACACTGAAAACTATTCTACTGTTCCTTCTACCTATTTCACATTTGGAGCCCAGAATTATTTTTGGAAACTTGATCCAACAAGCATTTAAGACTTGAGTTTTCTTTATCCCTAACACACATGTGGGAACATTTCATTAGTTTGATTCCAGAAGCATTTGACTGGAGACCAGTGTTATTGGACATGTTAATGATGACCAGAAATGACCAATATAATCAATAGAATGAACAAAAAAACTAAATATTCAGTAAAATTATCAAAAAAATATTAAAGTAATCAATAAAGTGAAAACAGAATGAGCAAAATATTCAGTAAAATGAACAAAAAGTAACAAAATATTCACTAATACTTTAAATTTTGACCACAGACTCACCTTGGAAACTTGATCCAACCAGCATTCAGGACTTTTCTTGATCACTAACACACATGTGAGAACATTCCATTAGTTTAATTCCAGAAACATTTGACTGTAGACCAGTGTTATTTATCATGTGCTGTAACTAATGCTAAATGAGGTTGAAGAAAATATGAGTGTGGGAGCTTTATTTAAATACACAATGAAGTTTCCTGGTCACCAGGTTAAAGTCAGGCTGCAGATCTGACCTGTGCCTGAACAGCTTATGCATGAATTAACAAAGAAAAAGAAAAACAACTTACAGTCAGAGAGATGCACACTATTTAAACTCTTCATCTTTATTTTCCACAGTGATAGAATAGACTATCTCAGATCTAAGTACTACAGCCTTGGGCTTGTTGACCTCAACATTCAACATAATGTCTATTCACCCTCCTGCTTTCTCTGTTTATATTAGTGTTTAGTTTTCATCACACTCTTTACAAGGTACCAAGGTAAAAGAAAAATAAATAATATTAATAATGATAAGTGGTATCAGACACAACAAACCCACAGCCCTCACAAGAATTTTACCTGATTTGCCCTACCTGCAAATACTGGAGACTGTGCCCTTGATCTTTGACTTACATTCACCAAAATTTAATAGGATCTATTCTGGACCAATTCACACCTTTACTGAAAATTTACTGGAAATTAGTCTGGTAGGTTTTGTGTAAAGCTGCTGACAATCAAACAAACAAACAAGAAGACCACACGGAGCATGGTAACTTCATATGAAATCTGTGATCTTGTCCAATCACAGATCATCAGATGTTAAATCACCAATGTTGAAAATGGCAAATCTCTGCTGTGACCTCACCTCCGCTGTAGGATGCTGGATCTGACCGGCGCAGCAGACCCAGCTCTTGTAGAAAAGTCCACGTCTCTGGGCTTGCGGAGTCCAAGTTTTTAACAATTTTTCTTAAGCTGATGATAGTCTGTCGGTCATATACTCTTCTTGCACCGTTCAACTGAACTTTTGATTCTTTGATTTAACTGTGTTTTAGTGAAGTTTAACTGTTTTTCAGTGAGGTTTAATTGTTTTAATGAGGTTTAACTGTATTTTAGTGAGATTTAACTGTGTTTTAGTGAGGTTTAACTGTGTCTTAGTGAGGTTTCAACTATGTTTTACTGAAGTTTAATTGTGTTTTAGTGAGATTTATTGGACATTATTAAACTTACACTTCAGACACTTCAAAATGTTCATATTTGTTCAGGTTATTTGTGTTTTTGTGAAATAATAGTTTTATTGTTTTATTGTAAATACAGTAAAATGACATGAAAATGTTTAAATAACAAAGAACAAAATGTGGAATTGTGAATAAAAAGATATTTAGTACATTCTCATGATCTTTTTTAATTCAAAATTATTTATTTGGGATAATATCATTCAGAATTAAAGCCATTTCCTTCTATCTAATCTAGGCAGCCTGTTATAATGGTAGTCATAACAGGGTTAAGACACATTCCCTGTTGAGACAACTCTCTTCACTATATAAATTATGAATGTGACATATCAGGCCATAGTACTGTTGCAGCCACTTTTCATCTTCCTTTGGGCAGCAGAGAGTGCTGTGACAATAAATAAATAAATAAATGACAGTGTTGTTTGCCAGCCTTTTGGCCACAGCAGTGCAAAGTAAACAGCCTGGAGATGGGAGTGTTGGCAACAGGCTTAAGCAGGGCGCTTGCTAATGAGATAATGTCGCAAAATGCAACAGTGCTCATTCACAGCAGCTGAGGAGAGAAGCTTCTAGAACCTCCACCACTCATACTATCAGTCCAACACATGTCACAACAGAAACACACAAACACTGACAGTACTGTCCTTCTGTAAATGAAAATACAATATTAACCCTGAGCCACAGACATGTGCAGGTTTACAACGTCTAATTAACATGCTGGAGGTTAGTGAGGAAGGTTACAGCCAGCGCTGGAAGAAACTACAGTGCAAGTACTTACTGTTTGTACTTAAGTAGTTTTTTTTTTAGATATCTATAATTTTAAATCCTTACATTTATATAAATATCTATACTTTATACTCCTTACATTTATAGAAATATCTGTACTTTATACTCTTTATATTTATACTATTTACATTCTCAGAATAGACTCATTACTTTTTCAAACTAAACAGATGTTACAGTATGAAAAATAAGTGACTTAAGAGGGATTAGCTCACAATTTTCAGTTATTTCCCGATTTTGACTTTTTAATCACATCATTTTGACTTTTATCGACCAATTGTGACCTTTTATTTCACAATTTAAACATTTTATCTCACAATTTTGACTTTTTCTCTTAAAATTGTGCTTTTTTATTTCATATTTATAACTTTTTTTCATCTCATGACTTTATATCTCATTTGAGACTTTCTCCCCCGTTTCCCTAAATTTCTAGCTCATACCCATGGTTCGGTCAGGCCTCTGTATCGCAGTCACTTAATCAAATAGTTAAATGCTCCAGTCACCGAATTGGTCAGTCACAGTCTTGTCCCACCTCCTTGTATAGTAAACGGGTCCAGAGGGAAATGGCCTCATCAGCTCTGGACACTCTCTCTCCGCTCCTCTCCTCTGGACAGATATTTTTAGTTCCATGGTGTAGGACACAGCTTTAATATAATAACAGCTTTTTGTCCTGTTGCTTGTCACTGAGCTCAATAAAAAGTCGTGACAATGCATTTATTCATTCTTCTTTGTTATACTGATTTATCAGTAAGGCTTCATAATAAGCGACAGGTACATGTTTGTAATGCTCGAAAGTGTTTGCACAGCAACTTGCACCATGCTGTGTACTGAGCTTACCACAGTCAGTGTGGAAGCACTTTTACTGTTGTTAATTTTTAAAGGGTTTAGGCAAAGGTGCCAAACATGCGGACCGGGGGCCAAATCTGGCCCGCCTTTGGGTCCAAATTTGCCTTTGGATGAATTCCTGAAATGCAAAAATTACACTAAAATATGAATCATTTTATTTCCTGGTCCACATTCAAACTAATTCAGTCTCATAATAATCTATAAATATTCACAAGTAAAAACAATTGTCTTTGTAAATGTTTTTTCTCCATGTAGTGACACTTCAAGTATAATTTAAAAAAAAATCTCAATAATCAGAAGAAATATGAAAAATTTAAAATGTCTTATGAGAAGTAATTTTAATAATAATATTCCACCTATTACTAAATATTTTGTGTATCTGTAGATCCACTGTGATCTATAGGTTAGAATGTATGTGTGTAAATGATAAGCTAAAGCCAAATGTGACCAGGCATAAGTGTCTGGAAATCAAAACTGAGTTATCTGTGTAGCTTGGTAGAGTGGAAACTAAGGTTTAAGATGGTGAAAAAATTATGTTTCTATCACAAGTAGAACCAAAGTTATGGCCATTTTAATATCCACATTTGGACCTATTTTGCAATTTGCATATTTTTAGATATTGTCCGTTAAAGTTTTGGACTGTTTTGGGGTAGGAAGTCCTTAGCAACGCATAATAATTCGTATCTGATTGACAAAAAATATTCACAGAAGTTAAAGGACACTCTGATGGACATGTCACAGAAGTTTTATATATTATAATAATAGGACAGAAGTGCGACGTATTACAATCATTTGGCTTACGCCATTGGACAAGAGCATTCAATATAGGCTTTTACCTCGTACCGAACACTTGGGTGTTTACCCACGGAACGGAGATCGGTTTGTTCGGCAAAAAGAGGTGGAAGTCGGCTTTGTCTTTGCTCAGGAATCCCTGAACTGTTGTCGCCGCTTAAATAATTGACTCAATAAACACCTTTATTGATTGGATTTCAATGTAATGACCACAGGAACTGAACATAGAGGTGTTACGGTACCGTTTTTTGATAAGGTGTAAACACAAATAACAAATGGCCTTCCAGCCTAAATTTGGCTGTAGCTCTGAAGGCTCAGCGCGACTTATGCCTGGTTTCGTGGTGGCGGGTCACAAATGTTATTTGTTTTCATAATGTAATTTTCCTTTTTTTGCTCTAAAACACAGAAATGTTGGGAGTTGACATTATTTATTTATTTATTTATTGTACTGGGTCGGCCCACTTCAGATCAAATTTAGCTGAATGTGGCCCCTGAACTAAAATAAGTTTGACACCCCTGGTTTAGGGGGTAGTATTGGGGGCCTTGTACATGTAAAATGCGACTGTACTTACGAAAAAAATCATGTTACGATACCATTTCTGGATCAAATTGAGGTAAAATGACGTACTTACTAATGTTTATAACCACATATTATTGTTAATATGCACTTATAAGTGCCTTATTAAGTACTTACTAATGCTTATTACGTGACCTTATAGAAAGCGTTACCAATTTATGTATCATTGTGACTTAATTCTTACTTTTTAATTTTATACTTTTATCCAGAGTGTTTTTATTTCTTGAGGATTGTTATCCTGGTTTATTGCATCTTGTTTTTATTTACCTTGACTTTATTTATTTATTTGATCTTTATAATATATCCATGCTGCTGTTCTTGATGAATGGTGAAACACTGAGCAGTTTTTTGTCTTTTGTTTTGACATTTGATCAAGAACCTGCTTGTCAGATTTCAGCGTGTATTCTGTATAGTATTGTTTTGTTGCCAAATTAAAACATTCTTGCTGCAAAATGAATCTACCCACAGGTAAAATTAAAGATACCTTGAGCCTTGAGAGCTGAGTAACTGTGACCTGAGCGTGTATTCTGTATAGTATTGTTTTGTTGCCAAATTAAAACATTCTTGCTGCAAAATGAATCTACCCACAGGTAAAATTAAAGATACCTTGAGCCTTGAGAGCTGAGTAACTGTGACCTGATCAAACACATTATCGACATTAACTTACTTTTAAAGGCTTTATTTTTAGATACTTCTGAATACAACAAAAAATATACAACGAAAAAAAGGTCAGGCATTAAATGTTAACAAGTGGTGCCTGGCACAACAAACCCCGCCCCCTTGCACACTTTTAGCTCTTAATGGACATCTCTCTTTCAAAATGTGAGACTATGGGTTTGACCTTTTAAAGTCACTCAAAGTCAAAGGTCATGATGCCATGTTGGATCGTACATGTAGTTTCATATCTGTCAACAATCGTACCTGAGTATTTATCACCAATGTGTTTGGAGTTACCACCATTTAAAATCGAGTAACCTTGATTTTGACCACTTAAAGTCACTCAAGGTCAAAGGTGATGACATCGATTTAAAGCCCATGCCAGGTTTCCTATCATCAATAGTAACTGAGTCTCTATCTCCACTGGTTTTTCTCTCATAGTCTATTTGAGGTTTTTAGGTATTGACCCAGTGACCTCTAACCCATTGGGTCAACAATAGGTCAAAATCTATGCAGACAAGATACAGAATTAAAAGAACAGCATTCTGGTGCTGATTCTGGTCGGTAAAATTATTACTTCAAAAGTTATATCCATAATTCAATTTAGACCTTTGTTGTGACATTTGACCTCTAATTTGTCCTTCAAGGTTCTGACGTCAATGCACATCAACAGCGAGAGCAAAATAAGTTATATGGTAAACTGAGTATACTGAAATGAAAAGGAAATTCATGACCTTTGACCTATCTGATTGTGAAAACACATTTTTTGGTGACTGTGTCCTTTGATCTACATCCACCCAAATTTTTTGGGATTTATTCTGGACCACCTCACCCCTTTACTGAAAATTGTATGTAAATTGGTCCAGCAGTTTTTGTGTAAACCTCTTGAAAAAACAAACAAACAAACTGACCCAAACATAATATCCCTCTCCCCTTTGGGGGGGGTGGGTAACTAGAACAGCAACAGTGAGAATGAAGCGCAAAGTCAAACAATTGGAATTAAAATGATGATAGTTCTATAGCAGGGCTCTGAAAATCATTTTCTTAATTTTCCACATTCAGCCTGATTTGATCTCCAATGGGTCAGAGCAGTAAATGAAAACATAATAACCTATAAATAATGACAACTGCAAAAAAGTTACATTTTAAAAGGAAAATAAGAGCAATTTTAACAATATTCTGCCTCAGTTTCCTCATTACTCCATGTGTTTTATAATGGATCACTTCTACAAAGACACTAAACTCTTAGTAACAGAAGCAGAAAATGGTTCAAATTGTGTCTAATTTTCTTTAAACATTTCAGGTTATTCACATTTATTCAGGTAAATCACATTTTATTGTTACAGTTCGTAAATATTTTCATAATTTAATATTTTTTGCAGTAAAGCACTGACACAAATTCGAAGTTGTCATCATTTATAGGCAAAGAAAAAAACTGAGAAGAAAATATGGAGTCATTTAATAGGTTATACTCTTCATCCCACAGGCTGCTTGGAACCATTAGCAGGCCACATTTGACCCCCCGGCCACATGTTTGAGACCCCTGTTCTAAAGAAAAGTACAGGGTCTCAGCCTGAATGTGTTGTTTGTCTGCCTTATGTGTCAGGTGTGTACATGTTCCCTCAGGTGTCTTTGGCTGTGGTTACTGCTACTCTTAAAGGCCACGGAACCAGCTAGCATCAGGTGCTAGCATGCGTTAACAGCTCTAACCTCATTGCTTCTTTTTCCATTTGGGAGTGAAATAGAGAGTAGTGCTACAGCTGGCCAGGGGGTAACACTGCTGCCTCAACACTCGTAAAGGAAACAGATGAGGGCCATTCAACACTCAGACACACTCATTCTGCCTGAAAAATACTGCTGGGATTATGTTGCTGCTTTCTGGGGCAGCATTTGGCAAAACAGTGGGAATGCACATGCGGTTTACATACAAAAACAGCTGTGTACCAAATGTTTGCAGAGATGTTCTGTTTCATGCACAACAATAATACACAGGACTTGTTTACATGAGCCTTTAGATTCCTGTTTAATTCAGAAAAAAAGGTTCATTCCTTTTTCAGATGAATCATGTAAACATCTAATTCCAGTTGAAGGATAAGTTTATGCAGAGACAATGGCGTCTTGTCTTCAGTTCTGCATTTAGATGAACGTTTTCAGGTGGAGTTTATATGTCGACACAACAGTAGGCAAAATACGATTGGATATGCACCAGGCCACTTGATGGCACTGTGATAGAACAATGGCATGTCCTTTTCTGTTTACTCAGGAACACAATCAAGTTGGCAGCTACCAAGAAGAACTTTATTTGGACCGATAAGGAGGTCGAATTACTTCTACAATCGACCTTAACTATAAGACCAATAAATTACAAAGCATGCGACGTGAGCATGCGACGTGAGCATGCGACGTGAGCATGCGACGTGAGCATGCGACGTAAAGACGCACGCAACATGAACATATGCGTTTCTTCAAAACATCTTCAAAACGCTCCACTCTGGAAGTAGTCTTCAGATTTTTGCGTATTCCCACCCAATGGTGCTAGCACCGTGTAAACGAAAGGCATTTCCGATAAAATATTTTGTCATTTTTAGCTGCAATCGTCCTTGTGTAAATGGGCCCCTAAAGGTAAAATGAAACTACTTTTACTTTGTTACTTCCCCTTCTGGCTACTAGCTGTCAGAAAAGTCATCCAGTGGTATTTTGTTATTCTAACATGAACATTAGTTTGGACTGAGTCAATAAAGTTGACTGTTCCAACAAATCCCTGCTTTATATTCCTGAATAACCTTGAGTGCCTGAGCATAGAATGCAGCACTTGGGGATCCAGGGGCTCTCTTTGTCATTAGAAGCTGTTACACAGTAAATCTGGAAACTAGATTGCAGGGCAGTGAGCTGTGGCAGGGTTCAGGAAGGCAGGATTGACAGCATCGGCAGTTAAATCAAACAGACGAGAGGGAAATACAAATATTTGACTGGGATTCAATTGGCTTTTGATCAGACTCAATAAGAGGTGTTATAAACCAAGCAAGGGTGGAGGTTTTAATAGGACGGGCGGCGGCCCTTTTGTATCACCACACACTGACAAACACATTTCAGGTTATTAGCAGATAATGCAGTGGGTGGTAGAGGAGAAAGGGGAGAATAGAGGAGATTATTCAGAGAAAATAAAGAGTGAGTGAGTTGGTAAATGAATATGCAGATACAGAATACCAGTGGGAAAAGTGCTGTTCTGAGGCAAAGGGAAAAGACAAGGGAAAGAAGGTGAAAGCTGATTGGATCAAGGATGGCGGCAGTGACACTTCTGATTCAGACCTTAATAAGTTGATTTTGTTTTCATCTGACTTCGATTTTTTGACCCAAGAGTAAGTGATGAGAGAAAATTGCACACTTATTTGGAAGATGAGTACAGAGCATGAAAAGGTGAACTAAATAAGGCCGACAGGGACGAACAATAAAAAAAGAGCGCTGCATTATGGGAGGCGGTTAAGCTCAAAGTTGCAGAGTTTTTCCACATTTTTCACAAAGGATGAACAGTGCAGAGGTGGTCCAAGTACTCCCATTCTGTATTTAATAATCTGGTAAAAGTAGAAGTACTGATCAAGTCCTTTGCAAAAGTAAATGTAAAAAAAGTATAATTATTCAACTGCAATAAAGTAAAAAGTAAAACTTTTTTTTTTTTTGCTAAGGATGAGATAACACTTATTTTAGCAGGAAAAAACTGAAAAATAAAGCCTTTAAAAGTGAGTAAGTGTGTAGACGATGTGTTTTATTGGGTCATGGAACTAATCATTTAATTATTTTGGATTGAATTATTATGTTAAATTTACTTAAAAAATCATCAATAGTTTTTAATCAAAGTTGCAATACTTAAATTTGATTCAATTATTTTAATTGTTAATTTGTTTAATTTATTTAAGAAGACAATGGTCAAACTTTTCTGACTGTGTCTTTGCAGCTGTTGATTACAAAGTAAGCCCTTTATAAAACAAGGAGCAATAAATAATGAATACAAGTAATATTATTCTCTCCGATTCTACATATAGAAAATGAAAAGCTGCAACTTATTGACACATATACGATAAACACTGAGAAGAAATTTGTACTTGTACTGAAGACAGTGTACTCATTACTTTTCTTTTCGTAATTGTAATTTTTGATGTCGTAACTTTTCGATTTTTATTCTGACAAATATCAAGCACACAGCACATTATAAGTAAATGGGACAATTTTATAATGATAATAATAATCATAAAAACTGTTATTTATCGCGCATTTAGATTTGAATTCAAATCTCCACAATTTTGCCAATATTTATTTTATGCTCAACTACAACTAAAGACACATGCATATCCTAAATATGCACACATTAGTTTCCTGTGAGTACAATTAATTTTGTCCCAAAAATCACTCCTTAAGTACAGAGCATGAAAAGGTGGATTAAATAAGGCCAACGGGGACAAACAATGGAGAAAGGAGAAGTGCATTATGGAAGGCGGTTGCTCAAAGTTGTGGAGTTTCACATGTTTTTCACAAAGGCTGAACAGCTGTCTTTGCAGCTGTTGATTACCAAGAAGTAAGCCCTTTATAAAACAACGAGCAATAAATAATGCATATGTGGATCTATAAGTTATGAACCAGTGTCTGAATGATAAGAACAAAAGTACTGCAGGTCACTAACATGTCAAAGAGGTGAAAATGCTATCTGCTAAAGAGACACCAGATGGTCTGGCAAAGTTCAGTTTTATCACAATGATGTAACCTGGTAGGATATTGGTATTCTTCTCTGTCACCTTCATTTCAGGATAAAAAAAGTACCTGTTAGAACATGAAGGGGGACTTGTCATCTGACACTTTGTCATGTCGAGAACCAAAGGTGGTCAAAGTACATTCTACTACTAAGTACATTCTGTACGTTAGTAGAAGTATAGCTACTTCTGTGAAAGAATACTCTGGTAAAAGTAGAAGTACTGATTCAACTCCTTTACTGAAGTAAAAGTAAAATAGTACAACTACTCAACTTGTTTAAGCAGGAAAAATCATACATGTTTCAAAAGTATCCAAAAATAAAGCCTTACTGTGTAGATAACCCCCTGGCCGCAGACCGGTACCAGGACGCCTAATAAATAATTAACTATTTCTGTTGTATTTATTATCCAAGTCTGAATAATATTTTAATTTTGAAAAATGACCAGATTGTCTCGGTTACATCTCTGTCATTTCAGCACCAAAAATGCAACCTACAAGGTAGCAAAATGAGTAAAAAAACCACATGTCTTTGGAAAGTTTCTTTTCGAAGGGGAAAAGGCCCACTGAATAGACAGAAGACAATACCAGCAATTGTACTTGAAATATGGATTTATCGTGACAGGTGATTCCCACAGACCAAACCTGCTCTGCTAATATGCAGCGACTAGCTGTAATGAGGCAATGAAGCCTTCAAAACCCTGAATTAAAAGACAAGACTCTGGAGTATTTTAAAAGAAAAAAATCAAAACAGGAACATGAAGGACAGAAGAAATTAGTGGCAGCCACCAGATCAATAAATGTGAATGTAATGATCATACTTGGTGGCTAACCGTATTGCTAAGGCTAAGAAACATACACTATTGGGGCAGAGAGGATGTTAACAGAGACTGTGATGTTATACATGTTATGGTGTTGGCGCAATGTTACGAGGAAGCTGCTAAGAAGGTTACATACGAGCACATGTTTAAATCTACATATAACCCTTACGTAATAAAAGGGTTGGCAACCACTGTTTTATTGGGTCATGATGCTCAGTTTAGTGGGCATGGACAAGACACTTAGCAAAAATTCAAAACTCATAAATAGGAGATTCAAAAAAATAAATAAAAAAAATGAAGCTACTTGAGTCTAAAACTGAAAAATGCAGGAACTAGTCTAACCTGCAACTAGAGTCTAAAACAGTGTTTCCCAACCCTGGTCCTTGAGGAACACTATCCTGCATGTTTTAGATGTTTCCTTCTCTGAACACACCTGACGCTCATTATCAGTCTTCTGCAGAGCTTGATGAGAGGCTGATCATTTAAATTAGTGTGTTGGGAGAGGGATACAGCTAAAACATGCAGGACAGTGTTCCTTGAGGACCAGGGTTGGGAAACACTGATCTAAAACACCTGAAAAATGCAGCATCTAGAGTCTAAAACCAAAAAATGCAGCAACTTGTCGAAAATAACTGAAAAATTCAGCAAGTAGTCTAAGCCAACCGAAAAACGCAGAAACTACAGTTTAAAATACCTGAAACACACAGTAAATAGAGCCTAAAACACCTGAAAAGAACCAGCAAATGGAGTCTAAAACAACCCAAAAACACGCAAAAGCTAGAATCTCAACAACGAAAACATGTAGCAGCCAGTCTAACGTACCTGAAAATGCAACAACTAGAGTCTAAAACAACTGAAAATGCAGAAACTAATCTAAAACATCCAATAAAAGCAACAACTAGAATCTAAAACAACTGAAAAATGCAGCAACTACTGTAAAAAAAACCCATGTGAAAATCAATTCAATTCAATTCAATTTTATTTATAAAGCCCTAAATCACAACAAAGTCGTCTCAGAGGGCTTTACAAAAACATAATCAACTACAGAAATACATGAAAAGTCCCAGGCATCCCCTGTCCTTAGACCCTCCTTCTCGGCAAGAAAAAACTTCCAAACCCAGTGGGAAAAAGAAGAAATCTTGAGGAGAACCACATTGAAGGAGAGATCCACTCCCATGGACGGACAGGCTATAGATGAACGTCCATGTATAAATGAAGGAGGGGGGGCTGGTCCAGACAGGCAGGGGCGGTGGTCCGGGGTCACAGGTCAGCACAGGCGAGATACTCCAGATCCTGTCGTCCATGGCTCCCGTGCAGACACTGTCAGGAGAGCCACCACTCCCCCCAGGGGGGGAGGGGGAAAGGGGACAACAGGTGACTAGTCATGAACCGACTTGGTAAGAAAGATATGTTATAAAAATTACAGAAACAGATGTGAGGAAGAGAAAGAGAAGAAAGAACTCAGTGTCTGTACTTCCCCCAGCATTCTAACTCCTAGGGCAGCCTAGACTGAACTGTGACTCATACATCATGTATACATGATATATGAGTCACATAATTTTTTAACTAACCTGACCATAGGCTTTCTCAAACAGGAATGTTTTAAGCCTAATTTTAAATGTAGAGACTGTTTCAGCGTTTTTAATATTAAAGGGAAGCTGATTCCATAAGACAGGGGCCTGATAACTAAAGGCTCTAACTCCTACTGTACTTTTAGAAACCCTAGGAACTTTCAGTAAACCTGCATTCTGCGAACGAAGGGTTCTATTGGGTTGGTACGGAACCAGATCATCTTTAAGATAAGAGGGGCCCATACCATTAATGGTTTTATATGTAAGGAGGAGGATTTTAAATTTAATTCTAGACTCAACTGGTAGCCAGTGAAGGGTTTGGAGCACAGGCGTGATGTGTTCTCTTCTATTTGATCCTGTTAATAATCTTGCTGCTGCATTTTGAACCAGTTGCAAGCTTTTTAGGGAATATTTAGGACATGCTACAAGTAAGGAGTTACAATAATCTAATCGTGATGTAACAAATGCATGAATTAATTTTTCTGCAGTCGTTTTACACAGAATATTCCTAATTTTGGCTATGTTGCGCAGGTGAAAGAAGGCTGTTCTGCAAGTTTGTTTGATATGCATTTTGAATGAAAGATCTGGATCAAATAAAACTCCTAAATTTTTAACTGTGGCACTGGGTGTTACATTTAAGTTGTCCAGAGTAACTATCTGGTCAGTTAGGGAGTCTCTCGCATCTTTAGGACCAATTATAATGACTTCAGTTTTTTCAGGGTTCAGTAAAAGATAATTGGCACTCATCCAAATTTTTATGTCTTGTACACAAGTACTTAGTTTATCTATTTGCCTGGTCTGATCAGGTTTAATCGATAAATATAGCTGTGTGTCATCCGCGTAACAATGAAAATTAATGCCATGATTTGTAATGATGCATATATAGTGTAAACAAAATAGGCCCAAGGACTGACCCTTGAGGAACGCCATAATTAACTCTGGAGGACTGCGATGATTGTTTGTTGATGTGAACAAATTGGTAGCGATTAGATAAATATGATTTAAACCAGCAGAGGGCTGCTCCTCTAATACCTATATCATATTCTAATCTGTGCACTAAGATACTGTGGTCAATGGTGTCAAAGGCTGCACTAAGGTCTAATAACACCAGGACCGATATTAATCCGATGTCAGCGGCTAATAATAAGTCATTTGTAACTTTAACTAACGCCGTTTCAGTGCTATGATGGGCACGGAAGCCAGACTGAAACTGTTCAAATAAACTATTATCCTGCAGGAATTGGCACAGCTGTTTAACTATTACTCGTTCTAAAACCTTTGACAGGAAGGGCAAATTGGATATGGGCCTATAATTGGCTAAAATGTCAGGATCTAGGGTAGGCTTTTTCAGAATTGGTTTAATAACAGCATATTTAAATGACTGTGGCACATATCCAGTAATTAATGAAGTGTTAATTATATTTAGGACAGTGCTAATAATTAGGGGCAGAATCTCTTTAAAGAGTTTTGTTGGGATTGGATCTAAGAGGCAGGTGGCTGATTTGGAAGACATGATAATAGATATGACATCAGTTTGGTCTACAGTGGTGAAATTATTTAGTGTTACAGAGGGATTTATTAAAGGGCCTAGGTTTGAAAGCGCTACTTTTCCTGATCTAATATTTGGGAGAAATGTGTCTATTTTCTCTCTAATAGTTGATATTTTATTGTTAAAGAACCGCAGGAAATCATCAGGATGGAGCGTGGATGGAATAACTGGTTCCACGGAGGTGTGGCTGTTTGTCAGTCTGGCTACAGTACTGAACAGGAATCTAGGGTTATTCTTGTTTTCTTCTATTATGGATGAGTAATATCTAGTTTTGGCTGTACGCAAAGCTTGCTTATACTTTATTAAGCTATTTTTCCAGGCATTGAGAGAATCTTCTAAGTTGGATCGCCTCCATTGCCTCTCTAATTTACGTGTTGCTTGTTTAATGGAGCGAGTGTCAGCGTTGTACCATGGGGAGGTTAATCTAATCTTAGTAGTTTTTAACTTAAGGGGGGCAACTATATCTAACGTAGTTTGTAGTGTGAGCATGGTACTATCGACTAACTCATCACTTATACTGGGACTAAATGTGTCCTTTACATAATCACATGACACAGGCACAAATAGTGACTGAATTAACTCTTTATACTTTGAGACAGCACGGTCACATAGTATCCTTTTCATTTGCGTTTTAATCACTGAGGTAGAAATATCCTCAAACAAAACCTGGAAGGTCATTAAAAAGTGATCTAAGAGTATGGGATTATGGGGAAATACGACGAGGTCATTAATTTCAACACCAAGTGTTAAGATCAGATCGAGAGTATGTCTGTGAATGTGGGTTGGTTTATTAACATTTTGGATAAAGCCTAATCCGTCTAGTAGGTCACTAAATGCATTACTAAGAGAGTCAGCGTTGTTATCGACATGTATGTTAAAATCACCAACTATTATAATCCTATCCCAGTTCAACACTACACTGGATAGAAAGTCAGAGACTTCTAATACAAACTGTGAATAAGGGCCAGGAGGGCGGTAGACTATGACAAAAAGGACTGGTTTTTGGTTTCTGCAGTTGGGGAAAGTAATGGATGAAACTAGACTTTCAAAGGAATGGTAAGTGGGATTAGTTTTATGATTAATTTTAGGGCTAAGACCTAAACTGGAGTGGGATATTACTGCCACTCCACCACCACGGCCACTGGTTCTGGCTGTGTGATAGTTCACATGAGTTGGTGGCGTGGATTCATTTAATGCGACATATTCATCCTGCTGAAGCCAGGTTTCAGTCAGAGCTAAAATATCAATTTTGTAATCACTAATTAGATCGTTTATTAACAACGATTTGGAAGAAATAGACCTAATATTGATCAGTCCACATTGGATAAAATTGTTAGGTGTTCTTTTAATCTGATTGTTCCTTAAAACTATTTTTATTAAATTATTTGATCTCACTCCTATAGGTTTTTTAATATTAGGTTATTTTTAACTATGCGGGATTTATTATTAACTACACAAGGAATAGACGCAGTCTTTCTGTTATTTACTACATGGTGGGTTTGTGACAGCTCAGAGTAAAGTGAATGCACAGAGAAGTGTTTTACACTACGACTCTGCGCCTGGGCCCGCACTCTGGATTGTCATTTTGACAGGCTAAATTTGGAAGCCACATTTTGTGCTAAGAGAGAGGCACCTTCCCAAGTGGGATGTATGCTATCTCTGCGAATGAGCCCAGGCTTTCCCCAGAACGCACGCCAATTATCTATAAAAACAACATCGTTTTCTGAGCACCACCTAGACAACCAGTGGTTAAATGATGAGAACCTAGAGTACATCTCATCACTGGCCAAATTGGGCAGGGGTCCAGAGAATGCTACGGTGTTATACATCGACTTAGCAAGTTTACACACCGATGCTACGTTCAGTTTAAGAACCTCTGATTGTTTCCGTCGGACATCATTACCACCAGCGTGGATCACGATGCGGCGGAAGCTAGCCCTGCTCTGCTGTAAAAGCCGAAGGTTTCCTTCGATGTCACCGACTCTGGCCCCTGGATAACACCTGACAGACACCGCTGGGTGCTTCACGTCTCTAAGAATAGAACTTCCAATGAGGAGAGTGTCTGGTTTGGCCGGTGTTCTGCCATGGGGTCTGCTACAGACGTGAAGCTCTTGGTGCGCTACGTTTGTGCGTTTAGCACCACGCTTCCTCCGTACTGTCACAAATCCGTCTCTCGACTCTCCCGGCTGCACGGGACTTGCTGAGGGGCTAGCCACGCTCCTGTTGCTGTTAGCACGACCTGCGGTCCCTGCAGCTATCTCGCTATAGCTAGGCCTAGCATTAGCCTCCAAGCTGCAGAGCCGTGCTTCTAACTCAGAAACCCTGGCCTCCAACCCTGACACTAAGCTACACTTCCAACAGCTACTGCTATCCTCAGTAAAGGAGGCAGGGGACTCACTGTACATACAGCACACTGAGCAGAAAATACGAGAAGAAGAAGAACTAGCCATGCTAAGGGAAGCTAGGCTAGCGAAGATTAAAGAGGAAAACAATACACTCACCAGACGCGACGCCGCGGCGTCTCAGCTGCTGCGTCCTCTGAAGAAACACCGGACTTACCAGACCACATCATATCCAGTGACTGAAAGGTTTGAAAAGTACAAAATGTATTCCAAACTGACATCAGGGCAGGAAGCAAAAAATTTGAAGTGATTTTCAAAATAAAATTTTACAAGTGGTTCCAGGCACAACAAAGCCTCGCCCCTTGTGAATATTTCAGCTGATTTGCCCTATACCTCATCAAGCACATGTGTGGGGACTGTGACCATGGATCTATTCTGGACCACATTGCACCTGTCCTGAAAATGTCATAGAATTTGGTCCAGTAGTTTTTGTGTAAAGCTGCTGACAAACAGACAAACAAACAAGCCAACCAAATGGCTGTTGAATTTGATCAATGTATTATTATCATCATCCAATCATTTTGATGGCTAACATTTTTTTCATTTAAGGACTTGGTTGTAATCACAGAGTGAAGGGGATTTTAATCAATATGTTTTTGTAAAATGCTCCAGGAAAATAACTCCTACCCCACCTTTGAGTACTAATAATTTCATAATTTCATAATGACATAAACAGACAAAACCCTGACCTTATTAGATGGGGGTTTGTTTTGTTCCTATTCAATCATGAAATAGTTTTTATTTTTTATTATATTTATTATTTATAAAGCCTTTTTTATTTCAATTCCAATTGCAAAGAGAATCAATAAATTAGAGAAATGGATAAAATAAAAACCTTTTATATATTCCTGCTTAAATGTGAACACTATTCAATATTCTGTTTCTTTCATCGATTTGAAGTAATCCCCTACCTCTCACCGAGGTTACCGTTACAGGATAAATTAGCGTCCTCCACAGCCACTCTGATTGGACAGTGACGATATGCAAATCATTCCACTGCAACGTTGCCCTGGTTTATCTGAATTAAAACTACCCCCATCTCTCTGTGAGGAAATTCTCACAAGATACTGCTGGCAAGTCCGTGCTATACAATTAGGTGTAGGTCATGTGATTTTCACATCACGAGCAGAGCATGATGAGGATATAAACTTGACTAACAATCAGAGCATAATTGAGCCAGATGATTGAAAAGATTTGCCTTTAAAAGAGCTCAACACAAAATGAGAATAAGCCAGCATGATTTAAATTGCAATCACGTTAATGACCGGCTTGCTTCTAATCATGATTGCTCTTTCTTCCACATCTGTTCATAACATGGATTTTCATTATACATAAATAGCCTCATTTCTTCAAAGACACAAAGAGTGATGTAAATATAAACAAAGGGACTGAGGGACACAAGTACGTTCGATGTGGGAATATTTTGAACCTACCAGTAGCTTTAAATCGATTAACTGAGTGATCGATACTGTGTGTGAAACTTATGGAGTTGATGCTTTCGGTAACGCTTTACATTTCAGATCACTAATAAGGTGGTAATTCTATGGTAAATTTAATGTAATTTCATGGTAATAATGCCTTTGTAACCACTTATTACAAGTAACAATTCGATGATATAATATAATATGAAATATATTATATTATTTATTATATAAAATATCCTAAAATAAACTGAGTTACTGTGTAGATGACCTGCTTCATTGGGTCATGGTACTCAGAATAGTGGGTATGGAATTCTAAAATCATAAATAGGAAATTAAAAAGAAAAGCATAATTATGAGATTTTTAAAAAATCTGAATTGTGAGATAAAAAGTCAAAATTATAAATAAAAAAAGTCATAATTATGAGGCAAGAAATGGGCAATTATGAGATAAAAAGTCAAAATTATGATATTTATTTTTCATACTGTCACATTTGTCTAGTTTGAAAAAGTAATGAGTCTATTCTGAGAATGTTAAGAGTATAAAGTACAAATATTTCTATTAATGTAAAGAGTATAAAATACAGATATATAAATCTAAAGTGTATAAAGTACAGATATTTATACAAAAATGTAAGGAATAAAAGTAAAATGTTGCCAGAAAAATAAAGTACAGTAAAGTAAAAAGTAAAGTAAAGTACAGATATCTAAAAACTGTACTCAAGTACAGTAAAGGAAATACTTCTACTTAGTTACTTCCATCTCTCGTATTCTGCCGTAGAATACTGAAGAATCTGAAACCCATGGAAACATGTCTGTAAAGTATACAGTTTCTGTTGAAACAATGGAAAAGCAGGCAGTAACCATGGTAACCAATACTGGCTAGCCAGCCTGTTCAAGTTAGCTATTATTATATATCAACCTAGCAGAATTAGCTAGCAGTAGCAGCTATGTTAGCATACAGTAAGCCAGTGTGTTAAAGATAAGTGGAACAACAGGCACATTTCATACATTTTCACTATTATTAAATGGACTGCACTCATATAGCACATTTCCGCCTTCATGGTGATCAAAGTGCTTTACATTAGCCTCACATTCACACACCAGTAGGTTTCTAAGGTTCTGTCAGTCCTCCTGGGAGACTAAGTCAGGGTTCACTGTCTTGCCCAAGGACACTTCGACCTGTGGACAGCCAGAGCCGGGACACGAACCACCAATTATTAGTGATCTGTTACTTGTAATAAGTGGTTACAAAGGCATTATTACCGTGAAATTACAGCAAAATTAGATTTACCACCTTATTAGTGATCTGTAATGTAAAGTGTTACCATGGTTTTAATGGTATTAGGGTGCCTTCACACAGATCGACCGATGTTCGAAATAACCAATATATTGGCTGATACATGAAATAAGTTATTTAACAATCAATGCCTCAATAAATCCCACCCCACCCACAGAATCAATCATGCCAGCATTTTCAATCATAAAGGTAGCAAAATTAATGAGAGTGAAAGTAAATCATAGTCTTTAAGATAATTATAACATTAAATAATATTATTAGCTTAAATAAATAATTTAAAAAAATTAAGAAAAATAGATAAATCAAGTGATTAGGATTTTCAGCCACAGAACCTTGCTGTTTCATTTGTACTGCATGTTATTCAGAAGAAGGTGTTGTTGGCCTATGAAAAAAGGTCAAATAAGAACAGTTGTGTCGTAAATATTTCTTTCAAATGTAAGCGAAACCTGCCTTTAATGAGTCCCACTACAAACAAACTATGACAAAAATAATTACAAAAAACACATCACTGATATTCATGATAAAATGATGTTTTCCATCATAAATGTGGATACAACTTCCCATGTGGGGTAAGGACTTAACTGAGCATGTGCGGAGGTTTGTACAAAGTTGTTCCTGATTGGTTGTTACAACTGTCCCATGTTTCCCCTGTCCCCAGTCTCCTCTACATTCAATTCAATTTTATTTATAAAGCCCTAAATCACAACAAAGTCGTCTCAGAGGGCTTTACAAAAACATAATCAACTACAGAAATACATGAAAAGTCCCAGGCATCCCCTGTCCTTAGACCCTCCTTCTCGGCAAGAAAAAACTTCAAAACCCAGTGGGAAAAAGAAGAAATCTTGAGGAGAACCACATTGAAGGAGAGATCCACTCCCATGGACGGACAGGCTATAGATGAACGTCCATGTATTAATGCAGGAAGGGGGGCTGGTCCAGACAGGCAGGGGCGGTGCTCCGGGGTCACAGGTCAGCACTGGCGAGATACTCCAGATCCAGTGTCGCAGGCACTGTCAGGAGAGCCACCACTCCCCCCAGGGGGGGAGGGGGGAAAGGGGACACCAGGTGACTAGTCATGAACAGACTTGGTAAGAAAGATATATTATAAAAATTACAGAAACAGGTGTGAGGAAGAGAAAGAGAAGAAAGAACTCAGTGTCTGTACTTCCCCCAGCATTCTAACTCCTAGGGCAGCCTAGACTGAACTGTGACTCATACATCATGTATACATGATATATGAGTTACATAATTTTTAACTAACCTGACCATGGGCTTTCTCAAACAGGAATGTTTTAAGCCTAATTTTAAATGTAGAGACTGTGTCGGCATCTTTAATATTAAAGGGAAGCTGATTCCATAAGACAGGGGGCTGATAACTAAAGGCTCTAGCTCCTACTGTACTTTTAGAAACCCTAGGAACTTTCAGTAAACCTGCATTCTGAGAACGAAGGGTTCTATTGGGTTGGTACGGAACCAGATCATCTTTAAGATAAGAGGGGCCCATACCATTAATCGTTTTATATGTAAGCAGGAGGATTTTAAATTTAATTCTAGACTCAACTGGTAGCCAGTGAAGGGTTTGGAGCACAGGCGTGATGTGTTCTCTTCTATTTGATCCTGTTAATAATCTTGCTGCTGCATTTTGAACCAGTTGCAAGCTTTTTAGGGAATATTTAGGACATGCTACAAGTAAGGAGTTACAATAATCTAATCGTGATGTAACAAATGCATGAATTAATTTTTCTGCAGTCGTTTTAGACAGAATATTCCTAATTTTGGCTATGTTGCGCAGGTGAAAGAAGGCTGTTCTGCAAGTTTGTTTGATATGCATTTTGAATGAAAGATCTGGATCAAATAAAACTCCTAAATTTGTAACTGGCACTGGGTGTTACACTTAAGTTGTCCAGAGTAACTATCTGGTCAGTTAGGGAGTCTCTCGCATCTTTAGGACCAATTATAAAGACTTCAGTTTTTTCAGGGTTCAGTAAAAGATAATTGGCACTCATCCAAATTTTTATGTCTTGTACACAAGTACTTAGTTTATCTATTTGCCTGGTCTGATCAGGTTTAATCGATAAATATAGCTGTGTGTCATCTGCGTAACAATGAAAATTAATGCCATGATTTGTAATGATGTTACCTAAAGGGAGCATATATAGTGTAAACAAAATAGGCCCAAGGACTGACCCTTGAGGAATGCCATAATTAACTCTGGAGGACTGCGATGATTGTTTGTTGATGTGAACAAATTGGTAGCGATTAGATAAATATGATTTAAACCAGCAGAGGGCTGCTCCTCTAATACCTATATCATATTCTAATCTGTGCACTAAGATACTGTGGTCAATGGTGTCAAAGGCTGCACTAAGGTCTAATAACACCAGGACCGATATTAATCCGATGTCAGCGGCTAATAATAAGTCATTAGTAACTTTAACTAATGCCGTTTCAGTGCTATGATGGGCACAAAAGCCAGACTGAAACTGTTCAAATAAACTATTATCCTGCAGGAATTGGCACAGCTGTTTAACTATTACTCGTTCTAAAACCTTTGACAGGAAGGGCAAATTGGATATGGGCCTATAATTGGCTAAAATGTCAGGATCTAGGGTAGGCTTTTTCAGAATTGGTTTAATAACAGCATATTTAAATGACTGCGGCACATATCCAGTAATTAATGAAGTGTTAATTATATTTAGGACAGTGCTAATAATTAGGGGCAGAATCTCTTTAAAGAGTTTTGTTGGGATTGGGTCTAAGAGGCAGGTGGCTGATTTGGAAGACATGATAATAGATATGACATCAGTTTGGTCTACGGTGGTGAAATTATTTAGTGTTACAGAGGGATTTATAAAAAGGCCTAGGTTTGAAAGCGCTACTTTTTCTGATCTAATATTTGGGAGAAATGTGTCTATTTTCTCTCTAATAGTTGATATTTTATTGTTAAAGAACTGCAGGAAATCATCAGGATGGAGCGTGGATGGAATAACTGGTTCCACGGAGGTGTGGCTGTTTGTCAGTTTGGCTACAGTATTGAACAGGAATCTAGGGTTATTCTTGTTTTCTTCTATTATGGATGAGTAATATCTAGTTTTGGCTGTACGCAAAGCTTGCTTATACTTTATTAAGCTATTTTTCCAGGCATTCCAGACATTATCTGCAATTGTGAGGAAGATGGTGTGTGGGGGGGTCCATAAGAAGTAGTTCATAAGAGAGGGGGCTTTTGGAAAAGTGTTTCAATCCTCGGAGCACACGCAGGGTGGGGGTGGTTCGGGGCTGTGGATGAACTGCTATGTATCCTCATAAGCCCCTTGTCCACCACATGAACCTCCGCTTATTTCCATAAAAATTACCAAAGTTTCCTTGAAAAACCTTTTCTGGTAGCTGCAGGACTTTTCAGATACCCCATAAATTCTTAGGGGGCAGGGCTGTGTGGTATAGAACACTGAAGGTGGAACACACGTTTGGTACAATTCAAAAAACTCTATAAAAGTTTCCTTCTGCAGAAATATGCAGAGGAAGAAAATGATCACATTTTAGGAAACATTTAATTGACCTTACTGAGAAATAATTAAATTAAATTAATAAAATATATATAAAAAAAGTTGTCAGAAGCTCTTCTTTCTCTTTTGTTTTTATCTTTAATAGGATTTGTACATCCATAAATGAAAACATGAAAATGCTGCAAAAGCAGATACCCGTAATAATGCAGGAGGTTCTACTTTAAAACTGAAAAATGGTCACAATGGACACTGAACTGAGTGACCTAAATTAACTCTATAAAACTGGTTATTACTAAAATATAAAGTGGTTAAGAGAGGGGCAGGATTTTATAAGTTCTCTGAACCTCAGCCTAGACCCCTTCTCTCCTGTGGGACCCACGAGACCCAACGTAAAGCAGTGGGGTGCGGGATAAATTTTGAAAGCTTACTGCGGGAATGGGGGGGAGTGGGAGTGTACAATGCGGGAACGGTGATAAGCTGCAGTCCTGCAGTCAAAATGTTTGTCTTCTTCTGCTGCTAAAAATCAATTGAAAAGAAAAAGTTGAAAAGTGCGATCCATATCGCCTTTTATTCAGGAGATGAACCACAAAGGAGAGCGTTTAGTAGGTAAGTTAGTAGGCTTTCTTATATAATTATTATGATTAGGATAACATATTAACATTTCAACATTCTGGGCTCAGAAGCAAGGTAAATAATATTTCTCATTTCACTTGTTTGTATTTAAACCAATCTGAAAGTGAGCTATAGATATTTATGCTCAAATCCACTCAAAGTAGGAGGCGGGGCATCACACTATGACTTTAATTCTAACAACTTCTTATCTATTTCCTAGAATGTAAATTTGAGGAGTGACATATAGGCTGCGATATGTAGAATGTAGCCTATTATTCTTAATATCAACTGTAGATATTAGTAGGTGTAGGTGTATCAATGCTCTCCTTCACTACATGTGAAGGATCAGTCAGTGGTGTGTTCAGGTAAGCTCAGCACAGTTAATTCCCTGAGCCAATGACAAGAAGTTCTATGAGAAATAACATGAACGTCTGAATCCTGTGGGTATTAGGGGTGAGAGTGGAACAAAATATGGCAGGAGCGGGACTGAAAAATCATAAAAATTCTGTTCAGACCTCTACTTCAGCCAATTCCTTTTGAGTGGAGACTCTGAAATCCTTATTTTGTTTAGTACTTGAGCAGTTCATAAATGCAAGGTCTCCATTGAACCAAGTCCACAGAGTCCTAACTACACTATGTCTAAATAATACATTTCTTCACATAAATACATCTTATAATCATTAAAACATAAATTATTTGCATATACTACCACTTACAGTTTATTTTTACCACCATCACACTCCATCCTCCTGCAAAGTTCATCGTCCTTGTGCCATTCAGAGCCCAAAACAACCGTGCCAGCCGTCTCCATAACAGAGAGGGTTAGCATCATGAGTGAATCCACTGGTACAGCTGAGCAGAGTCTGAACCGCTTTCGACCGAGTCATGAGTGAATCCCCCAGTTAACTTCCTCTTCAGCCGAGACAAGTCTGAATCCCTCTGTGAGCGGGTTAGCACTCCTACTAACATAAAGCACATTATTATTACCTTGATTTTTAAAAATTATTATTATTACTACCTTATTTTAAATGAGCAGGTTGGCACTGCTTCTAACATTGTCTGAGTGAGAGAATGTGCTGGTAGTTTTAAGTGCTCATCTTTAAAGCCATTGCATAGACCTTTGTATATACAGTAGTTATTTATTTACTTATTTCAGTTTCTTTAATTATTTATTCTTATATACTTAAAGTGGAGTCTTATATTTAATTATTGCTCATTATTCTGCTCTTTTATTAATTTTTTTTTTATTCCATGTTGCTCTTTTATTCCATTTGCCTTTTTGCTCTTTAAGTTTTGTATTATTTATTTTTTGTGTGTCAAATAAATATTTCCCTTGACTTATTTGAAAGTGATCCATTGTCATCACAAGGCCCCTTACTTTCTATTTAAAACCCATTCAAATTATTCAGTTTCCTCCCAGCTGTTGATTTAGCAATACTGTCTCAGGTGACTTGGAGGCCCGTATCATTTTAGTGAGTGATTGGAGGCAGCCGAATCCTAAAAATGATCCGGGGTTTACAGCTCTAATTTTGTTCTTTGTTAGTTTTGTTTCTTCTTTTATATGCCTGACTGTTTTAGATGAACTGGTCAAATAAAATAACGAACTGAAACTGAAAGAAGAGTAGTGTGAGTTTTCTACACTTCCCCTTACCCACTATAGCTAGTGTGCAGCTGCAAACACATTTATTCTATTTCTATCAGCTTCGCTTCATTTTTGTTTTAATCATTTGAAAAATGGACCTATAGCTATGAGCTCGCTCATACAAGTATAGTGGAATAAACTGTCTGCCCACCCGAATACACTCTGTATAATAAGCCTGGACCTCGTCAAACGTATTTGCTGAATACAATCTTTTTTTCTCCATTTTCCAAATGAATACACTCTTTTGAGCATATCCAGCTCATATTGAGCCAAGCCCAGTAGTCATATTTGGTTAACTCCTACAAGTACTCGGAATCATCTGTGTTCATCTGAATACATTAAAGATCGTATTCAGCAAATACACTCACAACAGCCTGGACTTCACCGAACAAACACCGAATACACTGAAAAGAAAATCAGCGGGACTTTGAGCAGTCAGCAACTCGATATTACCAACCTCATTTGAATACATTTTGAGAGGCTTTGAGGCCACGGTGGGAAGGCTAAATATTTATCCAGGTTAATAAGTTCCTGATAATAGAAGTTCCGAGGCATCTGGTGGAAAAGGGGCTATTGTACCATATAACTTCAATGGGATTTAATAACATTTGTGAATTATATGACTTTTGATGATACAGGGCATCATGACATCAAGGCCAGTGGTTTGGTAACAAATTATGTTGCATCATTATTGAGTAGATGTAAAGCTGTGTAAATGTTTTAGCCCTTTAAAGACTACCATTATAACATGTTCCTAGATTTCTTCATGTTATTTGTGTGATAACCGTATCAGACTAGAAAATCACTCTGAGTGCAAACCTCCACCCTGAAAACACAACACCCACTGCCACCGCAAACATCATATGTGAGGTAATATGAATTTTAACCTTTGAACCAACAGGTGCATTTGGAAAAAAAAAAAAAGTTGTATTTTCGTAATTGTTTATTTGCCATCTCGGTAAAGTAGTTTTGAGGATCATTTCATAATGACTTTAAATTAATTTTCCAGTAACTAAATATTTGAAATATTACTTAATTTCGATTAAAAAAACAGAAAATCGCAACTATTTATTGCAACTTTTACTTCCTCCCACAACAAAAGCCTAAAAAGCAAGGCAACTTTCATCGCAATTTGTTGGAAAAGCTCATGCAACATCAGACATTTTAGGCCGCAACAATCTCAAAAAAGGCCCATGAAATCCTGAGGGATTGATTATTGAAGGCTAATCATTTGAAAATGAGAGCTTGTGGCTTTTGTGTGTTTCGTGTTTAGCCACAGCATAGGGTTTACAGTAGACAGTAGACATGCTTTGAGCTTCAAAACCACAAATACAGCTCATCATATGAGCTGCGATTATTTTATTTCAACCAAGAAGTGTGTGGAGGTTGGTTCTACGGATTCATTTCTCCTGGCTTCGTACTGGGCATCATTGGTTACCATAACAACGACAGTGAAGACTCCTTTCCCGAGTTAAAATCCTTGAGGGAAATTGACTGCTACACTACTCAGCCTTTATAAGCAATTTAATTGTAATGCAACCTCTATTTCACCAATGGACAGCCACTGCAACTCATTACATTTAACCCTGGCATCTTTAAATGACATGGTTGATTGATGTGGGTTCAAAGAAAATGTAGAAGAACATCTAGACTTATGTCTATTCAATTCTAATCATTCATTTATCAATCATATGATAGGATACGATGTGAAAACCTTGGTGCCAGCGCTGAGTAGTGTAAATGCTCTGCACTTATATAGCACTTTTCCACCTTCATGGTGTTCAAAGCAGTCCTATTTCAATTCAATTCAATTCAATTTTATTTCTAAAGCCCTAAATCACAACAAAGTCGTCTCAGAGGGCTTTACAAAAACATAATCAACTACAGAAATACATGAAAAGTCCCAGGCATCCCCTGTCCTTAGACCCTCCTTCTCGGCAAGAAAAAATTTCTAAACCCAGTGGGAAAAAGAAGAAATCTTGAGGAGAACCACATTGAAGGAGAGATCCACTCCCATGGACGGACAGGCTATAGATGAACGTCCATGTATAAATGCAGGAAGGGGGGCTGGTCCAGACAGGCAGGGGCGGTGGTCCGGGGTCACAGGTCAGCACAGGCGAGATCTCCAGATCCTGTCGTCCATGGCTCCCGTGCAGGCACTGTCAGGAGAGCCACCACTCCCCCCAGGGGGGGAGGGGGGAAAGGGGACACCAGGTGACTAGTCATGAACAGACTTGGTATGAAAGATATGTTATAAAAATTACAGAAACAGATGTGAGGAAGAGAAAGAGAAGAAAGAACTCAGTGTCCGTACTTCCCCCAGCATTCTAACTCCTAGGGCAGCCTAGACTGAACTGTGACTCATACATCATGTATACATGATATATGAGTCACATAATTTTTAACTAACTTGACCATAGGCTTTCTCAAACAGGAATGTTTTAAACCTAATTTTAAATGTAGAGACTGTTTTGGTGTCTTTAATATTAAAGGGAAGCTGATTCCATAAGACAGGGGCCTGATAACTAAAGGCTCTAGCTCCTACTGTACTTTTAGAAACCCTAGGAACTTTCAGTAAACCTTCATTCTGAGAACGAAGGGTTCTATTGGGTTGGTACGGAACCAGATCATCTTTAAGATAAGAGGGGCCCATACCATTAATCGTTTTATATGTAAGGAGGAGGATTTTAAATTTAATTCTAGACTCAACTGGTAGCCAGTGAAGGGTTTGGAGCACAGGCGTGATGTGTTCTCTTCTATTTGATCCTGTTAATAATCTTGCTGCTGCATTTTGAACCAGTTGCAAGCTTTTTAGGGAATATTTAGGACATGCTACAAGTAAGGAGTTACAATAATCTAATCGTGATGTAACAAATACATGAATTAATTTTTCTGCAGTCGTTTTACACAGAATATTCCAGATTTTGTCTATGTTGCGCAGGTGAAAGAAGGCTGTTCTGCAAGTTTGTTTAATATGCATTTTGATTCCTACTGGGAGCCTAAGTCAGGACACTTTGACATGTAGACAGCTGGAGCTGGGACGCAAACCGCCAACCTCTCGGTCATTGGGTGACCCACTCTACCAACTGAGCCACAGCTGTGTAGCTACATGTGTGTGTGTGTGTGTGTGTGTGTGTGTGTGTGTGTGTGTTTGTGTGTGTGTGTGTGTGTATGACGAAGTCCCACAGGGTCATAGGTTAACCAGGCCGGGAGTGTCTTTACTTTGAGATAGCCCATCTTCAAAAGGGTCAAAGCACTAATGACTATGTATGACTGGCGTTTATGTATGTATGGTAACAAAGCATGTTCCAACACTACTTTTATGCAGACATGGGGGTTGTGGGTAATTAAGAAACATCGAGACACCTGTGGGACTTGGTTGGTAGCGCAAACATTTGAGCTTTATCAATCTCTATTGGTGAAGAACTGCTTCCATTCCACAAGGCCTTTTTGTATGATTTTGAATTAACATTATTTTTCAGATTTTTTTTTTTAACCTCTAATGGTTCAAATCCCATATCAGATCAGACCTTTCCTTGTGGAGTTTATATATACACACACACACACACACACACATATACAGTGTATATATATATATATATATATATATATATATATATATATATATATATATATATATATATATATATTCATTCATTCATTATGAACCCGCTTTATCCTCACTAGGGTCGCGGGGGTCACTGGGGGCCTAATCCAGCTACAACGGGCAAAGGCGGGGTACACCCTGTATGAGACGCCAGTTCATCGCAGGGCTGACATACATAGACAAACAATCACTCTCACATTCACACCTATGGCCCAATTTTAGATTAACCAATTAACCTATCAGTGCATGTCTTTGGATGGTGGGAGGAAACCGGAGTGCCCGGCGAAAACCCACGCGGACACGGGGAGGACATGCAAACTCCACACAGAAAGGTCTGGTGTGGGATTCGAACCAGGGTCCTTCTTGCTGTGAGGCACGAGTGCTAACCACTGCACCACCGTGCATATATATATATATATATATATATATATATATATATATATATATATATATATATATATATATATATATATATATATATATTAATGTATTAGTAATATGATAAGGCCCACTCCATCACTCCATCCCCCCTCAGTTAGTACAGTGTAATATCAGACTGTATTTCTTCTTTAGTCTGAAGCTTGGTCACGCAGTTATTCAGTTTCTCTCAGTAATCAGCTGTGAACTGTTTGTGGTATCCAGCAGTTACCCATTTCCACAAACACAGATCACAGCAGCAGAGAAATGTGTATTTGCTATATGTATATGTTTCTGATGTTCAACCGTAAACACACTCAGTGAGAAGTAAAAGTATGTGAATAGTGGATAAACATTGTGACTATAATAGCAACCAATGGGAGGCTTTTGTTCAACATTAATGGTGTTTTCAAACAGCTGCAGCAGAGGAACTACAGATGATTCTGTACGTCACACGCACCTTCTGGAGGCAAATGATGGTATGCAAAGCTGCAGCATGGGATCTGCACTTTGAGTTTTATTTGTCATTATTTTCACACTTTGTTCAATCAACTGTTTCGTTTTTTTTCCTAAAAAAAAAGGGGGGAGGGGGCATGCACATCCAATAGATGTACATGCAAATAGATAGTATATCATATTTTAACCCTTTAATGCATGAATTATGAGAACCTTATTCAAGATTCTTATTCCTAAGTGTTTTTATTCCTCTTTAAGCTGAAAAAAATAAATCAATGTAATTGAAATATTTTTAATGAACCTATTTTTATGGAGTTATAAAAATGTCCACTCAGCTGGAAAACATGTGTTTAAGCTTTGAACCAAAGAAACATGTATTTCAAACACAATATCAGAACACGATGAGAAAAAAAAATCATGCAGTTTTTGTTTAAGAAGAGACTGTTGACATGTTAGTGCAGATCAGGTATTTAAAACAGACCAGTTACAGTAATGATATGAACTGACTGATATAGAACTAAAACAAGTAAACCCATGAATATATAAGATAACAACTGTATATATATATATATATATATATATATATATATATATATATATATATATGTGTGTTTACTTATATATATTTAATAATACACTTAATAATATATGAATACATGTGTATATATATTAGGTCTGTCACAATTACTACATTAACTCAGATTATTCCACCATCATGATATTTAACGCAATTAAATGGAACAGTTGTTTACAGCTGTTTTGTTGAAACTCCTGAAGGTGTTAACTGCATATATATTCATATTTTGGTATATGTTTTCAATGTTTTTGCACACTTTTGTTTTATTCTTAAGAGTTTTTGATCATTTTTTTTGACATTTTCATCGCTTTTTTATTGTTATTAGTTTTATTGGTTTTTAATATGTTTTGTATATTTTTCTTCCACATTTTTTGCGTTTGTTACTGTGTCTATGCGTATTTTGTGGGAAATGTGTGTATAAAAAATAGAAAACAAGACAGAACATTTGACCTGCAAAGTAATTTCATCATAATTAATCAAAATTAATTCAAGGCAACCTGGGGATTAATATGATTAAAATATGTAATTATATATTTTATAATACACTTCACAATATATGTAGAAAGAAATTGAGTTTCAATAAAACTATTTGTAAAAATATAGGGCACCTTTTGTCTTCAGTGCTATATTTGTTTTATATTTGTCAATATATGATCAAATCATATTTTGCAGTATATTGGATAATATATGCACTTCTTTTCAATATACGGTATTATAATTTTGAATATAATGCATTATTTTCTTCAGTACATTGCCATATATTTTTGTTTCATAAGGGATGTACACCAAATCCAAAACAGCTGTGCAATTACATCGTATACTCTAATATCATATTGTATATTTTAATCACTGTTAGTGAGATGTTAAAAAGATACAAATACTGAATTAGTTCAGTTAAAAAAAAGGATCAGCTGGCTATATAATTATTTGACAATAACACATAATCACAACTCACAAGTCTTAGAAGCTGTATTCTTTCACAGCTTCGCATGAACAAATCTCAACAGAATTCCACTGATGTTGAACTTAAGAACACAGTACAATGCCTTCAGAATACATGTATTGGGCCAGTAATGCTGTCACATGATCAATGAGCCTACATTTCCCCAGTTGACTCACTCTGCCTTAACTATGCCATATCCATAGTGCATTCTGCATAATTTATGCACGTGCTCATAACACACTTTGACCATAATTTATGAGTGGGACATACATGTGTTACTGATCAATTCCAGTATTCCTCTGGATTTGATGAACAACAAATGCAGAGATTTCTAGCTTTCTAATTAGCTAACATAAAGCATGTTGTGTTTTGTTGCACTGTAATTTTTTCAGACCCTTTGAAACACCAACAGTGTACCCATAATCAGAGGGAATACTCTGTAGATACTACACTGGGAAAAAAAAAAGATACAAGTAAATAAGCAACAAAACCAGCCACACAAGTTAACGTTTGACAATGAATGGTTTATTTGGTGTAAAACAGGGGTTTTTGAATAGTGACGTGGGCCTCCCCTCGGGGGAACACCCTGGGGAATTCAGGTCCCCATGAGGGTTAAATATAAATGTAGATCTCCACAAGGAAAATCCAAATCTGTGTGAGATATACAAATTAATGGAAATTGTGACACCTATCAACATATTAACTTGTTTTTTTCTTTAATAAATAAAAAAAATAAAAAATGAATATATATATATATATATATATATATATATATATATATATATATATATATATATATATATATATATATATATATATATATATATATATATATATATATATATATATATATATATATATATATATATATATATATTCAGTTAAGTTTCATTCAATATAAACTGACAATTTAACTGCATGGACTTATTTTATATTTTGTTACTGAGAAAAAGAAACACAAATATAATTTCAAAACCATATCTTTTTGTTTATTTAGTGTCACAGAGACAATAGAGTTGGAACTACTGATTCACAAAACATAAACTGAAGTCTTTACAATATACTGTACCTGTAGATAACTGATATTAATGACAATATACCTGTAGATAACTGATATTAATGACAATATACCTGTAGATAACTGATATTAATGACAATATACCTGTAGATAACTGATATTAATGACAATATACCTGTAGATAACTGATATTAATGACAATATACCTGTAGATAACTGATATTAGTGAAATGTAAAACTGATAATCTGGTGTGACTCTTTTTTCTTTCAAAACTCTATTTAAAATACAAAACATACTTTCCCTCAAGAAACACACAAAAAAGATAAAAATATCATTAAGTTTAATTATTCCTGCAAATGTGAGAATACACTGAACATAACACTGAGGTCAGACGTAAAATACAGGGTTTTTTTTGTTAGTCTTTTTGAGGAAAATCAACTGATCAACATAATCTTGTCTAAGAACACTAATTCCACTGAAACTATATCCACTCTTTCGGATGCGATGCTGGTGTCTGTGGCTCCCTTCACAACAAAATGATTTGGCTGTGTAGATCAACTACGGATCTCTGGATATCCATAAATATGCTTTTATTTTGTCACTTCCTGTTCGCTACTTGCATTTCCTTTAACTTTACCTCTATGCGTACCAAAAATAAAATAATTAACAGATAAACCTCTGGTTGGAAGTTTCAAAGTGTATACATTTCAGAAAATAAATGGTATTTCATTGTTAAGCTACTTGGTCACAGATATAAAGAATAGAATTACAGATGGGTGGCTGAATCTCAGGAAACCAATTCACTACTGTAAATCTGAGGCGTCGGACCCTTCGTAGGCAGTTTTACCGATTCAGGGCTCTTTGGACCGATTCACTTGGATCTCATATGACACAGACCGTTAACCGATATATATATATATATATATATATATATATATATATATATATATATATATATATATATATATATATATATATATATATATATATATATATATATATATATATAAATAGGTCTCAAAATTAATATAGATTAACCCATCATTGTCATTAATCTACATGCAATTAAATGGAGTTGAAACTGTTGAAAGTGTTAAATAAACATGCTAATTGCATATATCCTCATAGTTTTGCATATGTTTTGGATATTTTATTTGTATTATATAGTGATTTTTCTGTATTAGAACAATTTTCAAATATGTTTTGAATATTTCAGAATTTTTTTGTGTTAGTTTTTTTTTTTTATATAGTTTTATAGAATGAATTTTGTTCATGTTAATTAAGTAATGGGCCCAAACAAAATAGGCCCATTAACTAACTAATTAGTTAATGGGCCTATTTCGTTTACCTTGTATATGCTCGCCTGAGGTAACGTCATTAGAAATCATGGCATTAACTTTCATTGTTACAGCTATATTTATCGATTAAACCTAATCAGACCAGGCAAATAGATAAACTAAGTACGTGTTCAAGACATAAAGACTTGGATGAGTGCCAATTATCTCCTACCGAACCCTGAAAAAACTGAACTCATTATAATAAGCCCTCAAAGTGCGAGAGACTCCCTACATGACCAGCTAGTTACTTTAGACAACTTAAATGTAACTTCCAGTGTGACAGTTAAAAATGTAAGAGTTTTATTTGATCCAGAGCTTTCACTCTAAGTGCACATTAACCAAACATGCAGAACAGCCTTGGGCAACATAGCCAAAATTAAGAATATTCTGTTGAAAAATAATGCAGAAAAATGAATTCATGCATTTATTACATCTAGATTACATTATTGCAACTCCTTACTTGTAGTGTGTCCAAAATATTCCTTCAAAAACTTTAAATTGGTTCAAAATGCCACAGCAAGATTATTAACAGGATCAAACAGAAGAGAACACATCACCCCAGTGCTCCAAACCCTTCAATGGCTTCCTCCTCCTTACATATAAAACCATTAATGGTATCTTATCTTAAAGATGATCTGGTTCTGTACCATCCCAATAAAACCCTTTCTTCTCAGAATGCAGGTCTATAATCAGCTTCCATTTAATATTAAAGATGCCGAGACCGGCTTTACATTTAAAATTAGGTTGAGCCAATGGTCAGTTTAGTTAAAAACAGACTGAAATCACAGTTCAGTCTAGAAGCTAGAATGCTGGGGGAAGTACAGACACTGAGTTCTTTCTCCCTCTCTCTTTTTCTCTCGTGTCTGTATTTGTCATTTTTATCTTACATATCAAGTTTGTTCATGGCTAGTCACCTGGTGTTCCATTTGCAGCTCTCTCAGCATTGTCCACGTAGGGAGTCATGGACAACAGGCTCTGCGGTGACTTGTCTGCGCCCTGTGCTGACCTGTGACCCCGGACTTCCTCCCTTGCCTGTTTGGTGGATGGACCTGCCCCCCCCACACAATTAATTTATAAATGGACGTTCATCTATAGCCTGTCCATCCATGGATCTCTCCTTCAGTGTGGTTCTTGTCAAGATTTCTGGGTCTTGAAGTTTTTTCTTGCTGAGAAGGAGGGTCTAAGAACAGGGGATGCATCTATTTCTATAGTTGGTTGTGTTTCTGTAAAGTACTGTGAGACAAATTTGTTGTGATTTGGGGCTTCATAAATATAATTGAATTGAATTAAATTAAGCTCAGTCACACTTTTTATAGTGTAGTCTGGCTTCTTTTGGTGCTAAGGTGAATTAAGTTTACCAAGGGAGTCTTCATATCATGTGTAAAGCTATGTCTACTTCTGTGTGTGTGTTGTGCTTTATAGATGTTCACACTTGCTCGGATTGATGTTGTTGACACTCATCCCACAGGTAGCTAGCATTTGTGACCTGTCTTGTTATCATATCACACTTTGCACATGAGCACATCCGATTGTTAAGGAACAGCATGGAATACGGAACCAATTTCCATCCACTTGTTCTCTCACGTAGACACATCATAAAGAGAGTGGAGTAGCAGCTTTTCAGACCTGAGAAGAACACATTAGAAGTGATGATGACATCCTCCACATGTTACACTGAGCATCCTCTCAACTGCATGAGCCTCCTGCCTGTCTTACAATCTATGATTATTCAAGTGTTTTTACAAAAGCCAGACCTTCCTACTCACACACCAGCTTCCAGGGATAGGGACCCCTGGGTCCCTCTGGTGTTTGCTGTTTTACAGATACCCAACAAGTTTCAGATATGAGAGTTGTGATGAGATTCCGGTTGAAAAGTTAATTCAACTTTCAGATGAACCATGTAAACACCTAATTCCAGGTGACAATGATAATTGACAATTAAACTGAATTCAGAATAAAGTCATTGGTTTATTCTGATCTCAATTCTGACTTCAATAATTCTGCTGACATGTAAACAGTGAATTCTTCTTTAACATTATACCTGTAGTTCGGCACATGCTCCTGGTCTCGTCACCATGACACAGATATTTGACGTTGATGATGGAAGTATTTCAGCTGTCAACATTAGTTTGTTGATTCCTTTGGTTGATTCAGTTGAAATGCTGCTTTGTAATTATCACAAAAATAAAGTGTAGTATTTGGTTTAACATGTTGATAATTGAAACAAAAGCAAAGCAGGAAGTGGACACCATCATTTTCTTCCAGTAGACATCCAGACATTAAATGGTCGTTCTGTACAATCCGAATCCTCTCTACTTCCAGCTCTGAAAGACCAATTAACTAGAGTGGAATACACCTGTTTCCATGGAAACCCTTATTCGGAATTAACAGGTCCATGTAAACCAAAATTTTCAAATAATAATAATTCCACAGTGAAGGCTGTGGAACTGATTTTAGTTCAGGTTCCACATACAGGCCAATATTATCTACATTATTCTTCTGGGTTTGATGTTAAAATCATTTGACATTATGCCAATAATATCAACTTTGTGAAACGTTTTAGTTTTACAAAAAATAAAATGAAAATATGTAAATATTTACAATTACAAACTATAACGTAGCAATAAAATGTGAATTACCTGAACAAGTATGAACAACATGAAATGTCTAAAGAAAATTCACTACAATTTTAACGACCCTTTGCTTTTTCATGTAAAAATGACATGTTGAAATTATTATGTAGAACATTGTTAAAATTGCATTTATTTTTCCTAGGAATATTTTTTCTAGTTATTCCCATTATTTTTGTTTGAAACATTTGTAAAAGAACATTTTTAATATTTTAATGGGTTTTTTTGCACTAAATCAAAGACAAAAGTTTCTAGTTAATATTTACTTGCTATTCTATTATTTTACTGGAACTCAAAATAGGCTAAATGTGGGCCCTGAAAGAAAATGAGTTTGAGACCCTGATGTAAACACAAAGGAAATAGCTTTTTTTAAATTCTATTCCAAATAAATCACTCAGAATTAAGAAGCATCATGTAAATGTGGCAAGTTTGTCAGATGAGCAGCACTGGAGCACCACAGGGCACTGTTTTGGTTCCCTTGCTGGTCACACTACATTTCAAATGCAACTCAAAATTCTACGTCTCAAAGTCAGATTCAAAAATATTGTATTCATCACCAAGACCGAAAGTTGTAGTCCCATGTAATGGTTGCTTTGTGGCGCAGGCAACACCCTGAGTTCTAGACATATTCCCCAAGTTAAGGTTCATTTTCATTGTTTATGGGTGTATGGCTTCAAGAATCAGAAGGGTAGAATTTCCCTTCTCAGTGATAGTAATGGTTCAGTAGTACCACACAGTATTTTAAATATATTCATTAAGACATAAGCCACATCAGTACCAACTACAGCCTAACTGTGAAAACATGAAGTGGCGGGTAAGCATTGGGATGTAATTGGCAGAATATCTTGTCAGTGGTGTAGAAGGAATTAAAAGTATACAAATAAATACAGAATACATACATTTTACAGGTTCTTATATCTACCTGTCACATTGAATGTAACATTTTCTTCAACTAAATGATGTTCAGTAACATTTTTAATTATTTATTTACATATTACTACATATTATTTATTTATTATTTACATTTGATAATGTATGTCACATCCTTAATGAATTACAATAGAATTATAGTTCCAATAACATAAATTGACAGCAGTAGGCACAAAATTGCATTGCAAAAGTAAATACCAAACTGAATTTTGACACTGTCTAAACAACTCTAGGGCAGCTGTGGTTCATTTGTTAGAGCGGGTCGTCCAATGACTGAAGGGTCGGCAGTTGTCGAAGTGTCCTAGGGCAAGACACTGAACCCTGACTCTCAGTAGAACTGACAGAACCTTAAATGTTCTGCACTTACATACTGTAGCTCTTTTCCACCTTCATGCTGCTCAAAGTGCTTTACGTTAGCTTCACATTCACACACACACACACACACACACACACACACTCATACACCAGTAGGTCTCTAAGGTTCTGTCAGTCCTACTGGGAGCATAAGTCAGGGTTCAGTACACTTCGACATGTGGACAGCCAGAACCAGTCAGTGGGCGACCCACTCTACCAACTGAGCCACAGCCACCCAACCTTAGAGCCCTACTGGTGTGTGAATGGGTAAATGTGAGGCTAAGGTAAAGTGCTTTGAGCACCATGAAGGTGGAAAAATGCGATATAAGTGCAAACCATTTACCATTTAACTTTGAGTTGAAAAAGTCTCTTGATTTTGTCTTTCAGGAGGGTGGGGCTGATCTGCCTTGGTGGAGTCTGTGCTCTCCAAGTGCTTTTCTTGTTATTATTGTTACTATTACTATTATTACTATTATTACTATTATTACTATTACAATTATTATTACTATTAGTACTATTATTATTACTATTAATACTATTATTACTGTTGTTATTATTAAATGTTTATGTATTTTATAATTAATACTTGGAAATCAAATAAGACTATAAATGAAGTGGTTTGTTCTAAAATGATTGTACATCTGCATTCCATTCCATCATCTTCTTTTACCCACTTTCTTCACAGTTACTGTATCAGGGATCTGAGTTGTTGTGTTATTGACATATTCTTCAGAGATGCCGCCAGGCTCTGGGACAGTTGGTTTCTTTTGGTTTGCAGCTAACATGTGCTGTTGTCGTCTTTAATGTGCTGTGTTGAAAAGATAAGTGTGTTCTGCTGGTGACAATAGAGATAAAGCAGGATAATGAACATTCAAAGTGACAGTGAAGAGGTTGATGTGGACTCTTCACAACATTGAGCAGAGATGCTGTTTATGTGTCAAGTGGACTTCAGCATCTGCTCCTGATGAAAGGACAAAAGAGAAGAAACGAGGACAAAGCAAAGAGAATGAGTGCACATGGGTGAGCAAATTAATTTATCCTGATGCACCCGTTAATTCAACAGAGCATGTGGCAACAATTGTGTTCTGTGAGGTTCTTAGATAAAGAAATCAAAAATAAGTTCATGCTATCATTTCATAGACTTGTTTAAAGCCCCCCCCTTTATTTGAATATGTTAATAATACCAATAGGTTTTATTTATTTTCGGCTTGTTGTTTAAATTATTATGAATAATCCATTTCTTTATTTTTTGCCCAGTTCTTGATCTGGTTGTTGTTGTTGATATCATATGACCTTTACTGTGACCTTAACCTTTGACCTTTATATCTCAAAACTTAATGGTTTCTTTCTTGATGGATTGTCAATCGTCTCTGAAAGTTTCATCAAAATCTGTCTGTAACTTTTTGAGTTATTGTGCTGACAAACAAACAAACAAACAGACAGACAACAAACACAACATAAAACATAACCTCCTCAACAGAGGTAATAATGTACGCAGACAGCAGATGTGGTCAATCCCCCTTTTAAGAGGCAATATTTAGACATTTTTAAACATGAATGTAAAACTAAAAGAAAGTAAAACATAATGTGTTACATTATTGACATAGTTATCATATTATCAAAGCTTTTTTTTTGTGTAAGTTCAATAACATAATAACCTGCCAATAATTGAATACCTTACGTTATTGGCAAAATGTTATTACGTTATTGGTTGAGAAATGTTACGTTATTAGCAAGTTTTTACGTTTTATGTTTTGGTTTGTAACCCCCACCCCCATCCTTCTTTGTCACATCCAGCATCGAAATGCGGTTTAATCCAAACTCATAATAAAGTTAGTATTAAACCAAGCTAACATTCTACTCTTAACGACCAAGGACAAGACAGGTTTAAAAATAAATAATAATAATTATATATATATATATATATATATATATATATATATATACATATATATGTATATAGCCAGGACGCAAACCACCAACCTCTCGAGTCATTGGGCGACCCACTCTACCAACTGAGCCACAGCCGCCCAAGACAAGGCTAAGACCAGGACCAGATGAGACCAATCCAAGGCCGAGTCCAAAGAGATTCAAGTCCAAGATCACAGATGAATGGTGCCTTTTTCCTCAAATATTGGAACAAAATAAAGACGCCTGGACTCGGTACTTTACAAGAACCATATTTGGCAACACCAGTAGCCGAGACGAGTCCAAGTCAAATCCCAGCAAGTCCGAGACAAGTCTGAGACCATACAAAATCGGACTCGAGTCCAAGACCGGACTCGAGTACTATATATATATATATATATATATATATATATATATATATATATATATATATATATATATATATGTATATATATAATTCATGCCTCAATGATGAGATGCAATAGTCTTTTATAGTGAGACAAGTCTGAGAGACAAAAAACAGAATGTGTTTGTGTTGTGCTGTAGTCAAATAAAATGCATGTGAAATGGAACGAGCATGAGAATGGGAAGTAGCACAAATATATGAACATGCCTGTCTTTCATTTCTGGCCGATAACAATTGTTTTTGCTTTTTAATGGTGTTGTCTGTGAGTCTTTTTGAAATGATTATCCCACTGGTCCTGGTCTTCAGTCTTTCCTTTTAGATGGCGTTAGTTGGACACACTGTGGTGTTTACTGCCAATGCTTCCCACTCCGTTCAACCAACTAACTATAAAGCAATCAACTGCAATCACCAACAGAGGTCTGATCCACAGTGTCAAAGAGAAAACACGCTTTTCTTTTCACTGCCTTGAGTTTTATCTTTATGCCTTTAAATGTACTTGAAAAGCACAAACCTTTTTGATATTTCATTAGAAGCAGACAAAGAGTGCTCAGTTCAGAGGAAACAAATCAGTGCAGATTAATTGGGGTTAATTTGAAAGGGGGAAAAAAAGAAGAAAACTGGCTGCGATACAGTTAATGAGGTCATAATAAAGTTTTTGTGAAGCTTTTCTCATTATTAAATAAGCGTATTGTTTTTGTGTTTGCACTGTAAAAAATAGTTGGTAAATTTTACAATGAAAAAGTGCAAACCATGACAGTGCAAATGTGTGAACTCTAAAAACACTTTCATACAGTTCATAATAATAAAAACAAATCATATACATTTTCAATTAAAACAGGGTATTTTTTAAATGTTAAAACTTTAGTTTTCACCCTAACGCATAGAATCAAGCACAATTTTTAACCCATCAAATTAACAGTATCAATACATATTTTTTCTGTACATTAAGAAAATGTTTTACAGTTGTGTTTCAGCCACTACAGCTGCTGGAATTTTACCATGAAAGTAACATTTGTTTACAGTGTGGGAAGATGCTACACTGTAAAAAAAAGGTAAATTTTACAATGAAAGATTGCAAAAAAAAAATCATATACATTTCCAAGTAAAACAAGATATTTTTTAAATGTTCAAACTTCATCTTTTACAGTAAAGCATAGACTCAAGCACATTTTTAAACTGAAAAATTAACTGTCAATGCATGTGTTTTGTGTAAATGAAGAAAACTGTTTACTATGTTTTCGCAACCATAGGTGCTGAATTTTTACTGTAAAAGTAGCATTTTTTAAAAGTGTTGGAATATACTATATATATTATATGACACTGAATCGCTGTGGGGAAAAAAAGTTTATCATGAAAAATAGTTGTTTTTTAGACATATTTTCTGATGAAGAAAATAACTTTGAACATGATGTAAATGCTTAACCATTTAACTCCTGACATTTTTGCAGTTCCCCAGTAAAGAATTAAAAATGGCCAAAATCATCAATAAAATGAACAAAAATTAAGAATAAAGTAACAAAATAATTAATAGCATGCAAAACATTGCAAAACAAAATGTAGACAAAAAAAGCAACAAAATGAAAAAAAAACTACACTGTAAAAAGGTTTGTAAATTTTACAATTAAAAAGTGTTTGCATGTTCTCCCTGTGTATGCGTGGGTTTTCTCCAGGTACTGCAGTTTCCTCCCACCATCCAAACACATGCACTGATAGGTTAATTCATTAATTGTCCATAGGTGTGAATATGAGGGTGATTGTTTGTCTATATGTTCAGCCCTGAAATGAACTGGAGACTCATACAGGGTGTTCCCCGCCTTCACTCATTGTAGCTGGATTAGGCCCCCAGTGACCCCCATGACCCTAGTGAGGATAAAGCGGGTTCAGATGACAAAAACAGATCGTGACAGTGTAAATGTGTAAACTCTAAAAATGCTTTCATGCTGTTTATATGACACTGAATTACTGTAAAAAACTTTATCGTGAAGATGTTTTTGTTTTTACATATTTTCACAATACTGCAATTTTTGACATTTATTTCTTTACTTTTTTTCAGTTTAATGTACATTTTGTTCTAGTGATAACACCAACATGCTGCAAGTACTTATAACAAATACATGATTATTTTTGCATGTAAAAAAAACAAACAAACAAAAAAAAAACAAATACAGTTTGTACCTGTAGTTTTCTGGCAACAACAGCTGCCCCTATGACACCATAATAATAATTTAAAAAAAAAACATGTACATTTTCAAGTAAAGCAAGGTATTTTTTAAATGTTAAATGTACATATTTTTTTCTGTAAATGAAGAAAATATTTTACCGTACATTTATGGTCGTGTTTTGGTGACTGCTGGATTTTACCATAAAAGTAAAGTAAGTGAGTAAACCTTTTAGCAGTGTTGGAAAATGCTAAACTTTAAAAAAAAAGAGAGGATAACCATAACCATGACAGTGTAAATATATAAACTTTAAATACAGTTTGATACTGTTAGTAACAGTACTATACTACACTGACTCACTGTGAAAAAAGTTTATCATAAAAAACTATTTTTTCTCATGAAAAAAATTATTTTGTACATGATGTAAATGCTGCCCCCTCTCTGTAATTTTTTTGTGAAAAGTTGCTGAGAAACAAGATAAACAAATGGACCAAGAAAAAAAAAGTATTACAATTGTGTGTGTATGTGTGTGATTAATGATTTTTCTCACTATTTGCTTTGACATTCTGTCCAGAGCGGTGCCTCATTGTCTCTAAGAAAAGAAAGAAAGTGAAAAATCCTGTTAACAATCTGCCAGGTGGCTCAGTAACAAAAAAAAAAAAGATCAGGAGTTATCAAAACCACTGAAGTGTGTCTTTAACCGGTCAGATTTCAATGCTTAGATTACCTTTGTGTAATATGTGATTACACCAGGTTCTCTCATGCAATGCTGAACTGTGTATAGTCCTCTAACCTCCATCGGCAGCAGCACCACACTGGAACACAAGTGTCATTTTCACCACTTTAATCTTTTATAGGGTTGGTACCAAAAGTGGGTATACGTATGGAACTGGAGAAAACATTAACCATAGCACTAACTATGTGAAAGAAAAAAGGAAATGGTTGGATGACTTTGTACAATATGGATTCACGTGTATAAAATCATATTTTATTTTTCATGACCCTTGTGAGGATAAAGGAGGTCCAGAAAATGAATGAAAAATACAATAAACTAGAAAAGCACTCTGAGAGTGCCAACCTCTGCCAAGGCAGACCTCCCCCCTCCGAATGAAGAGGTCTGCCAAGGAGGTATTAAATTTTAGTCTGTTTTTTTGTTGATCGGTAGCGTTTGCTTATGTTTGTTTGTCTGTTTGCACTCTCGCGACCACATTTCTAGAGCAAATTCACTGCAATTTGATAAGTCCATGTCACTTACGGTATGGGATCTATTTTCGTGGATGTAGGCCAAAGGTCAAGGTCAATAAAATATAAAAAACTGATATAGGGCCCATCACGCTGAATATTAGCCTTCATGATCAGCCCCAAGGTCAAATATTGGACACTCATGACTCCCAGTCTAACGCCCCTCCCATCCTCCAGAGACTGTACTCCCAGGTCAAACTTGCTTAGTCCAAACTGCCAAGTACGTTAGTCCAAACCTGGTGGACTTGGTATTGAGAAACAGCCATGGAAATATACAGCGTGTGAATGACAGACCCAAGAAATAAATCTTCAGATCATCTACTGTGGAAATACTGGACCAGCCATTTATGAGTGAGTCATTTTAATGCAAATATTACTGATCAACTGGTACATGAGATTTCCTTAACTAGTGACATGACATATGGTACTGGCCTAATAATAATCTATCTACAATTCAACAAATCTCTGTCTGTAGTGTGTCCTGTTTGTCTGTGGAACATCCAACACCTGCACAACTCATTACGACAAAGATATTAAACTGATTTCATTGCTCTTTCTAACTTTGCCACTCTGAGCATTGCCATGCACATTGCCTAAGTCCCACACCCTGATTTGGCTACAGCTGAGCCGTACTGCATTACTATTGACAACTAACTGTTGTTATGGACTTTCACAAGGTAAAAGATGAGAACATGACATCTGTGATACAACGCTGCTAACAACTTCAGTACCCCCAGGAATTTGGAGACATTTTTGTCATTAATGCAGCCGCACAAGTCCGGTGGCGACCAAGGCTATTATTACAGCGCATTCGCATGACTTAAACAAGGTGTGTAATTTAGTAACATTGCACCAATCTTAATGACTGTAGGCTACATTACTCTCTGGTTCATCCACCACTCAGCTTTATCACTTCATTTTTCAACCTTTTTCATTAATTTTTGTTTCGTTTGTTGTTAGCTGTAGTTTAATAGGTGGAGCCACATTGCCCATTTTCCTGCTTTTCGTGTATTCAAGTCTGAAAGTAGACAGAGACATTTGAATGTCGGATTAGCGACTGGTGGCTCACTTCATGGCCGTTATATATCTTATTGGGTGTTGATTGGTGTCGCCTGCATTAGCATGACACAAACAACTACAGTGGTAGGCTGTCTGCCCCACCTGAAACTTGGTTTTACGAATTCCACCAGCGGTAATAACTTACACCATTTGGATTATCATACACAAATTAATCATACCCAAGAAATGGTTATAGTCTTTCTTTCTACTCCTTTCAACTCATTTCACCCACTTCCACAACATATTAGTAGCAAACAATCTCACATTTTCTATGGGCTCTGCACTAGTACTAATAATAATAATAATAATAATAATAATAATAATTATTATTATTATTATTATTATTATTATTATTATTATTATTATTATTATTATTATTATTATTATTATTATTATTATTATTATTATTATACATCATCAGGAAAAGTTTCATGTTATGGTTCAATCGTATTTGTCTCTGGACAAACATCTATTCAAAGTACCCGAGTGTGTGAATGTGAAGTACCAACTCCAAAGATCCTAAGCCCATCACTCATTCCCCCAGTGTCACTGACTCTCCACCTACACTTTTGCCTTTTACCACACTTTCATAAGTCATTGCCACCCAGAGAATTACACCCACCTGAGGATGAACCCTGAAAGAATCAAAAGAAACCCATGCGTTTTTTTTTTTGTATTGACAGCCTTGGGGCATCTTGGGTAACCACAGGATAAAAAAAAATTGATATTGGGATCAGAGTCAAATCTATTTGGTTGTGAAAGGGTTAAACCTCGATTGGAGAAAAGCCTAGAGGCGATGTAAAGAAAGATAAACGGAGGAGTTTCACCTTCTGCAGGCCTTAAAGGGTTAAAATCACTGCACTCACTTTGAGAGGCAGGTTTGATTTGCCTCAGTGCACCAGTGTGAGCGTGTGACTGCTGATGAGCGTGCATGTGGCCTGCTGATGAGCGCGCATGTGGACGTTTGGTGTGGGTGTTTATTGTAACCCACAGAGATGAATTGTCTGTGTGTGTGTGCTTGTATTACTATCTTTATGGGGACATTGGTGTGTTTACACAGACACACCATGGGGACCTCTGACACCATGTGGACCAAAATGCAGGTCCCCACCAGGGTTACATATAAATGTAGGTTAAATATGTGTGAAGTATGCACATTTATACAAATGATAAACACATTAACTTGTTTTTTCTGGAAGTCCCCATAAAGCCTGGTGGAAATACGTGTAAATGTAAACATGTATTTTTCAAAGTTTCAATTTATCTACTGTTTTTAATTATTATTTTTTCAATTGAATTACATTTTATGATTTAATTTTATTGTTTGATAAATTGTCATTATTTGCTTTATTTATTATTATTATTATTATTATTTTTTTTTTTTTTTTTTTTATTTTTTTTTTTTTTTTTCTTAAATGTGTCTTTACACTCACTACCCAATGGCTACTCTACTTAGAAGTGATGATCATAAATTTGGTCCTCATGAGGCATAGAAACCAGTGTGTGTGTATGTGTATGTGTGTGTGTGTGTGTGTGTGTGTGTAATAAATAGACAGACACTTGAGCATAGCCCCCTGGCTCTTCTCGCTTTAGTGCATCTCAGACTAGCTAAGCCCCCTGGAGCCAAACATCTAACTGGATCTGTCAATATTGACACAGACCAAACACACTTTCTCCATACCCACAGTTACAGAATATAATCCTTCATGTTCAAAAACTTCATTTTGGAATAAACCGCTTAAAACCGACATGCATTCTTATCCCCCCCACCCCCCAATACAGACAGATCCTTGACCCCAAACCAAAAACCTCTAAGGTACTTCTTTCTTTTTCCACTAAATGTACAACTACTAATGCCAACACACATACATGTCTGTTTCCTGATCATCACAAATAAAGCTGCATCTTTAACCCTTTTGCACATTTGACTGTGGTGAGTATTCTGAATGTATAATGTGTAATAACACGGGTCTCAAACATACATTCTGGGGGCCAAATGCAGCCCACCAAAGGTTCCAATCCTGCGACGAATTTAGCCTAGCCGTGCTAGGCTAAATTCCCCATTCATTACATGTATAGGTCTAGTCATGCTTCATAGGCAGGGGAGGTGCGCTATAAGTTTGTCTTTTCAAATCTCTCTGTTTGCAATAAGACGGTACTAGAACCAATCAGCATAATCTTTAGGATGATGTAGTTAGATGCCAGAGAAAGTTATGAATGACAAAACAAAACTGGGGATATGGAGCTTAAGGACTGTCGTTGCTTCTGTAAAAAGAATTTAAAGATTGCTGACTTTTTATGACATTCTTCACTCATCTTTGATAAAAGGAATGGTTGTTTCCGGTGTTTTTTTTCCAAATGGTTGTAGTCACTTTGTTGACTCTACACTTCACCGTAATTCGTCAGCAAGTTTCAGGGAAATCTAGCCAAAAGTTACATTGAGTGTAACTGGACTACTACGGTAGTACATAAGATTTGCTATCGCTAGAGGGGTCTGGCGTGGCTAGGCTGGGATGGATTTTCAAAGGTCAATAATTCCACAGTCAAGGCTGTGGAACTGATTTTAGTTGAGGTTCCACATACAAACCATTATAAATCTATATTTTCTTCTGGGTTTGATGTGAAAAACATTTCACATTGTGCCGATAATGACAACTTCAAATGTTTTATTTTCTTTTAGTTTAAAATTCCATAATTTTTTCTTGAAAATTTGAGGTTTATTTCTGGCTATTTTTGTTTGTATAGTTTGTAAAAGAAAATATTCTCATAATTTAATAGGGGTCTTTTGCACTAAATCAAAGACAAAAGTTTGGAGTTATTATTTATATGCTATTCTATTATTTTACTGAAAATCAAATCAGACTGAATGTGGTCCCTGAAAGAAAATGAGTTTGACACCCCTGTGTTATAGTATTCAGAAATATTAAGCCATTTGCTCAGTAGGAAAAATATATATTAACAAGAATATAAAATCACTGACAACAGATCTTTCTATAGATATCTGGGCATGCTCTCAGTGTACATCCTGCTGCCTGTGGAATGGGTGGGGTGAGTGTGTTTGTGTGACAAAACATGGAGCAGAAGTAAGACAATTACAACTCGTACTTTTCTGACTTTCAAACCACAACTTTGTAGCGCTCCATACAAGTCACATGAATCTGCCGGAGCACAAGGAATTGTGGGATCTAGATGATAATGCTTCTCATTTACACTCAGTTATATAGCAGAGCAGTTTGTTCTTTGCTTATATGAGGGAAACAGAGGAGGAAAAACACTGCATGAAGCAAAAGAAGCTGTTTTAACTTTTATGTTTTCTGTCAGTTGTAGCTATATTTAGATATGTACTGAGTATTCATTTATTTTTATAAAATCACTGACAACAGATCTTTCTATAGAGTCCACTTGATGGACTGAAAACTAACTACCGTATTTTCTGGAGCATATGTTACACCAGCCAAAAAAAAACATAATAAAGAAGGAAAAACATATAAATCACACTGGAGTATAAGTTGCATTTTTGGAAAGGCTATTTAATATAAAAAGAGAGAAAAGGCTGAATAGATGTATGGGATGTAACGTAACGCATTCAGCTAACCTCACATGATGCATAAACAGTGAACTGAGAACATGTCTGGTAGGTTAATGTCACATATTAACAGTTATTCAGATAATTATAGCAAAAAGAACATGCTCACCAGCGCCCTCTTGTGGTTGTCATTGTGAAAATAACATGCAAAATGATATAATAATGTCTTACTAATTTCACATAAGTCGCACCCAAGGCCAAACTATGAAAAAAACTGTGACTTAGGCTCTGTCCAAAATAACACACACACACTACTTGGGGATATAAATGTAGTGCACTACATAGGGAACTCAATTGAAACCTTTTCGGACACTACTATGGTGCTGTTTAATCATCACCGTCAAACAATGAAAACGTACCAGTGTCATTTCTCACAAAAAAGCCTGTGCAATAAAATAAAAGAAAAAAATTATTAAACTTGGTTCATGGCTGTTTTACTGTTACTACTGTTAAGCAACCCTTATCTGGTGCCTGTCATCCAACAGACAGGCTTAACATTTACCGTTACTTCTCCTGTAATTCTGCCAGTATGCCGCCCAATCTCAATCTGTTTGTGTTTCTTTTAATCATAAATCTCCCCACCCTCCCCATAGGGTATGGTCCCTATATAGTGCACTATATAGTGATTAGAGTGATTGTGGACACGGCCTTATAGTGTGAAAAATACGGTAATTAGCGTTTGTGTGTACTCTAGCAAGCAACTGCAGAACATTTAAAGATAATGTTAGAACAATACCTTGTAAATAAATAATCTGCATGAACACCCCATCCACGGGATCCAACTTTGTTTTTGAAGGGCAATGTCAGGGATCTGAAACAAATTTTCTGCAATCTCCACATTCAGCCTGATTTGACCTCCAATGGGCTGGACCAGTCAAATGAAAATATAATAACCTATAAATAATGACAACTCTAAATGTTTTGTCATTGTTTGAACCCTCATTAAATTATGAAAATATGTTTATAAATTATCCAAATGCAAAAAAAAAGGAAAATTTCATAAAGAAAATAAGGGCAAAGTGCTTTACATTAGCCTCGCATTCACCCATTCACACACCAGTAGGTTTCTAAGGCTCTGTCAGTCGGCCTAAGTCAGGGTTCAGTGTCTTGCCCAAGGGCACTTCGACATGTGGACAGCCAGAACCAGGATGTGAACCGCCAACCTTTCAATCATTGGATGACCCGCTCTACCAACACAACCACAGCTGTGTCCTTAGTCCATGTGTTGCCTCATGGAAAGAAGGCCCAGGTTCGATTCCCGGACCGTGCGGGCCTTTCTGTGTGGAGTTTGCATGTTTCTCTCACCGTGCCTGGATGGGTTTCCTCCGGGTGCTCCGATTACCCCCATCACCCAAAAACATGTTTGTTAGGGTAAAAATCCTCTAGCCAGGTAACTGACCATGAGCCTGGCTCCACATCTGGAGATGGGTGCCCAGAAGGATGGGTGAAATGTGGAGGACAAGTTTCATTGTACTTTATTGTATGATGACAATAAAGTACAAGAGTAGAACATGGTTCAAATTGTGTCTAATTTTCTTTAGACATTTCAGATTGTTTACATTTTATTGTTAGAGGATAGTTTGTAAATGTAAATATTTTTCATAAATTATTATTATTATTTGCAGTAAAACAATGACAACATTTTTAAGTTCTCATCATTTATAGTAAAAAAAAACCTGAGAAGACAATACGAAGTCATGTAATAGGTTATTATGCTCTTCATCCCACAGGCCACATTGGAACCTTTGGTGGGCCGCATTTGGCCTCCGGGCCACATGTTTGAGATCCCTGTCCTATGCTGACGTTTATGCCTGCAGAACTGTAGGTGTGTGTGATCTGAACAAACCAATTCATTCTGAAGTGTCTTTAAAAAATATAACTTCTCACACACTGAAAGGCCCAAACAGAGAAAAATATCTGCTTTGTAAATTATCCACATTAGTGTTGATGGGGAGGTAGGCCACCTGTGGCTAAAATCAAGGAAACTGCTAATATTAGGCTTTTCTGATCTTCAGAGTTTGAAACTGCACATTACTGCATTTTATAATATCTAAAATTCATGCTTTTCATTTTGGATTGAACAGACGTTATTTATTTTAATTTGAAGGGGGTTCATCCTGTGCTGTGGTGTATTCCCTTATGAAACAAAAATATATTCAAAAATATAATACATTATATTCAAAAATATATTCCAATATATGGAAAAGTAGTGGATATATTATCCATTATACAGTAATATATGATTTGATCATATATTGCACTGAAGACAAAGCTGCCCTATATTTTTTACAGATAATTTAAGTGAAACTCAATTTCTTTCCACATGTATTGCAAAGTGTATTATTAATATATAATTACATATATTTAGTTTTACACTCCACAAAGTATGTGTGTATGTGTATATATATATATATATATATATATATATATATATATATATATATATATATATATATATATATATATATGTGTGTGTGTGTGTGTGTGTGTGCATCCATATATTATTAAGTGTATTACTAAATATGTATTAACATATATGTCTCAATATATGTAAATCGGCAATTCCTTATGTATTTTGAACTACATTGTAATATATTGACACAATATATTTTCTGTATATTATATACATATATTTTTATGTTTAATTTCAGTCAGTATGTGTAGAAATATATTTTATTTCATCACGGTTATCCGTAGCCTAGCTGCGCTATCCCCATTCATTCCATTTATGGGTCTGGGAACGCATCATAGTCAGGGGAGGTGGGCCTCTTTAGGATGATGTAGTTAGAGAGCCAGAAATTTCACGGAGGAGTCTGGAGAAAGTTACTAATGACAAAACAAAGTTGGGGATTATGGAGCTTAACGACTGTTGTTGCTTCTGTAAAAAGAATTTAAAGATTGCTGACGTTTTCTCACATTCTTCACTCATCTTTAATAAAAGGGAATCACCACGAAGTCGGCAGCCATCTATCGCCGTTGTTGTTCTTCTTCTATAGTGTTTGTGGTTGTTTCTCTCCGAATCGTTGCAGTGTCATTTTGTTACACCCGCCCTCTACTTCACCATGATTCGTCAGCTAGTTTCAGGGAAATCTAGCCAAAAGTTACACTGCGCACGGTAGCAAATTAGGTGGCACTAGGGGGGTCGTGGCTACATATGTCTGGTGGTTAATTTTTCTTCAACTCAAATTACTTGCCTTTTTAAACCTTGTGTTAAATAAATCCTCTTGTTAAAATATATGTATTTAATTACCAGAGCCGGTATATATAAGCTTGTCAAACTGCCCACTTGCCAGACTGGCTATTGCTATGCTGTGTATTGTCTCTACATTCCAATGTAAATTACATTATTTTATCCCTCAATTCAGAGTATTTGAATTATTGTCTCCAGAGTGCTGATTAATTCATGTGTCCAAGATTGTTGAAGAAGCTCGGTATTATTTCCGGGACATATAATTGGAGGTCCCACTGAGATATTTATTTGATTTGAATTCATTAATTACATTAATTGCAAACAAAGGCTGCTTGGGATGTTCCTGAAGGAATTCCAAGTTTTGATAAAGAAAAAAGGCCGGCCTCTGATGAGTCAAGTTGCACACAGGAATTACTGTTGAATTTTGTTTTGAGTAATGCTCTAGTTGGGGATAAAATTATTTGGGCAGGATCTTGCTTATTTCTATGGAACTACTTTGAGTTCAGGAGGATTTTTTTCTTGGTCCACCTCAGCTTTTTCTCGGTAAAACAGAGTTGTTCTGGCTGACTGGAATACATGCGGAAATCATGATTAGGGAGACACAATTTATTGATAGGTTGTGGTACTATAGTGGAAAAAAATTGAAGGTGCTTTGGATTGGTTGTGATTGTCCCTGTGATTATACTGTGACGTGCCTGTATCAGTTTTAATGAAGAAATTCATGTTGTAACTTCATTTGAGAAAAATAAAAAAACGCTACAATATTATGTTGCCTTGTTATGCTTGGCAAAGTTTTGATGAAATCCTCTTAAGTTCTGAGTGTGAGTACAATGGAATCAAGAAGAGCACGTGTGTGTGTGTATTCCTATCTTTCTGGGGATATTGATATGTTTACACAGTCACGCCATGGGGACCTCTGACACTATGCCTCTGATGTCGGCCTCTGTGGGAGGGAGACGCCGCTGCTCTGTAGCGTCTCCATGTCTCTGGGCTTGTGGAGTCCAAGGTTTTAACAATTTTTCTTAAACTGATGATAGTCTGACGGTCATATAGTCTTCACGCACAGTTTGGCTGAACTTTTGATACTAAAAGCACTGGTCTAGGTGGAGAAATGACGGTTAAAGTGGCTGTGTTACTGGGAGCCACAACAGCTGCTCTGTGATGAATGGGATGCTACGTACAGTACACATGTGATGTATTTATGTAAATTACGTGGTTACTTATAGTAATGTACTGTATTTATATCTTAGAGGTTTGTTTCCTTTCGTAAATAGAAATTTTTTTCATATTCAGAGATGAAAAATTGAGGTAAAGGTTTATCGTTACTTGGATTTTTCATTAGCTGGGGCTTTCGTAAGTAGTATGTGATCCCTGCGGAATAAGTGTACGTATGAGTCCTGTATATATATATGTGTGTATGTACAGCAGGATGACATTTACTGTCTCTAGCTTGTCGGTCAGAGCATTATCCAATCAGACAGTGACATATGGTGAGAAATAAAGCCTTTGTCTTCAGAGATCTAAAGATAAGAATCGTATTTCCATTAAATCAATGAGCTGTGTGCTTTACTGTGATGAATAATGCATCATCCCCCCTGCTCCCCGCCCCTTCAGACCATACTCCTGCCCTATTCCCACTCTCTGCTCAGTGTTTGTGGTGCATATGCTACCTTACAGCATGTCTCAAGTGTTTTCATACCTTTGCACTTCATTAATAAAGTGAGGGTCTTGATCCTTGTGTGAGAGTGCACTTCATTCTGGCTTGAACAACCATCCAGTGTTTAAGTGAGAAGGACACACCAGCCTGTGTGAGGACCACCACTGAAATGATACGACCAGCGTGAGGACCACCACTGATATGATATCACCAGTGAGAAGACCACCACTGATATGATATCACCAGTGAGAAGACCACCACTGATATGATATCACCAGTGTGAAGACCACCACTGATATGATATTACCAGTGTGAAGACCACCACTGATATGATATGACCAGTGTGAGGACCACCACTGAAATGATACAACCAGTGTGAGGACCACCACTGAAATGATACGACCAGTGTTAGGACCACCACTGAAATGATACGACCAGTGTCAGGACCACCACTGATATAATATCACCAGTGTGAAGACCACCACTGATATGATATGACCAGTGTGAGGACCACCACTGAAATGATACGACCAGTGTGAGGACCACCACTGAAATTATACAACCAGTGTGAAGACCACCACTGATATGATATCACCAGTGTGAAGACCACCACTGATATGATATGACCAGTGTGAGGACCACCACTGAAATGATATGACTAGTGAAAGGATGCACAGTCAATGCTGATCATTGTTAACCACCTTCACCCACCTACACACACACAGACACCCTCCTCAAGTCATATGAATTGTTTTGTACTTGTACTTGTCTGCTATCCAGGAGTGGATCTATCAGTTTTTGGGCCCAAGGCAATAATATAGACATTGAGCCCATCATTATGTAAACACACACATACACCAAATAATGGTGAGAGAGAGAGATAGAGTTTAAGAGACATTGAGATAGATTGAAAGAGAGAGAGAGAGATTGGAAGAGAGAAACAAACATTCTGAGAGAGACAAGCATTGAGAGCAAGATAGAGATTGAGAGTGAGAGAGACAGAGAGACTTTAAGAGAGAGAGAAATGGAGAGTGAGAGTGAGAGAGAGAGATTGAGACAGAAACATTAAAGTGGCAGTAGTTAAGTCGTCAATCTTCAAATGTCCATTTCCACTACTCCAATGTGCAACACGGAAGGGGACTGGGCTGCTCAGATATGGAGTGCAGATTTGATGGGGGCCCGATATTTGCCTAATATAAAGTCATCCACTGCTGCGAAAGGAACACCATCTAAACATGGCGTTCCTTTAGGCGAGGGGAGTTTGATACGGGTTTAGTTTTGAAACCATGTCAAAACAATATTATGTAAAAATGGAAATGTTTCAGTAAAAATATCTGCATTAGCATGGGGGTGAAACGCTTGCTGAAAACGATGCAATTCACATGCCACACTACTATGTGCACTGTAAACCAGTCCCACCAGGTACAAGAAAACAACAGAAAAAGTAGAGCACATGCACCCACATCCTTTTTCTACCACACACAAACAACAAAAATAACACTGCCAACACCCTAACCCATTCACCACTCTGTTGTTGGCCATTATTACTGTCTTGTGACAAGAATGAATGCTTTGGGTGCAAGGCTGCTGTTTTTTCCAATCATGTGGTCATGATGGGTTATTCTGGTCATGTGGTCATGACGTGGGTGTGAACGCACACATTTTAATCATCAAGATGGGTGTGGAAACAGCACCATCTCCAGATCTTCCCACTCTGGGACTCCTTTTTCCAAAGATATTGTTTTGGGGTACCCATGCCACTGGTCCCATTTAGACGAAAGGCCAATCCATTAAGAAAGTACATCAGTTTCACACAAATTACCTTCTGTGTAAATTGGGCCTTCGTGTCAGCTCTTATGGTCTGCTCTGTTTCCTCTTCAACACTCCTATCTTCCCGTATCCATTAGCTCCATTAAGTCCCATTCAGCAGCTCCCCTACAGTCAACTTAAACCAAGCAGACATCTTTTACGCCCGTTCGCTCTGACAAGGCTGCTGGAGACACAATAGTCGCAGTCTCACTTCCTTAATAAGTGTGTGTATAGAAGTGTAGAGGCGCGTGTAAAGCCCTATTGATCCCCTGTAGAGACACCAGGCTGCCAGTCCACTGCTGACCTTGTCTCCCTCCATGTAATTAATTAAAACTTCACAGCAGGACTGGCAGCTGATGGATTGTCCTCTTGTTGATTGTTACTGTTGTGGTAATCACACACACACACACACACACAAACTCGTTTTGGTGTCTCATGAGGACCAAGTATGTAATCAAGTAGCCATTGGGTTAGTGAATATATATAAAATATTCCAATAAATAAATTTATTTATTTTATTTTTTTTTTAAAAAGGTGTAAAAATAATTTTTAAAAAGTTTTTTTTCAAGTGAATAAATTTTTTTAAGATAAAAATAAATAAATACATAAACACATCTTCAAAACTTTGAAAAATATGTTTGACTTTGTACCTGTTTCCCTCATGCTTTAAGGAGACAAATTAATATGTTTATAGGCGACACCATTTGCATACCTCACATAGATTTATATGTTACTAGTGGGAAGCTACATTTACATTTAACCCTCATAGGAAGTTTGGACCTCACAGTGTCAGAGGTCCATGGTGTGACTGTGTAAACACATCAATGTCCCCATAACGATAGGAATACAAGCACACACACACACATTACTGGTTTCCATGTCTCATGAGGACTAAGTTTGTAATTATAGTAGTAAGTGTAAAGACATCTTTTTAAACAAAAAAATTAAATAATGAAAAAACATGAAAAATATAGAGAGCTATACAAATTATTATTATTATTAATAATAATAATAATAATAATAATAATAATAATAATAATAATAAGAAGAAGAAGAAGAAGAAGAAGAAGAAGAAGAAGAAGAAGAAGAAGAAGAAGAAGATTTTTTTTGATTTTTACAACCACATTTATTTACATTATGTATTCACATATACAATAAATAAATAGTGTTTTGCGATTGTAAAAAAAATAAAAGCATACATTTAAAACCAATGCAAAACCAAAACATGAACATGTTTAGCCAGAGAGGCAATCAGTAAAAACAAGCATATTGTCTTTTACAGTGCACAATGTCTTATTAAAACCCCAAATGTTTTTAAAACTGTTCAAATCATTGGTTATTGTGTAAAAAGCGAATTCCAGCCTCAGTCTGCACTTGATGTTACAGCGCCAGACTGAGGCTGGTTCTGTCCCTGCCCTCCCCTCTATCTTATTTTTTCTAGATGTTAAAATTGCCAGCTTCGCCTCCCCAATGATAAAATTTAGTAACTGAGTTTTTTCTTTTTTTGTTTTCTGATATTTCACCCCATTAATAAAAACTGGAATGCTAAAAAACTCATTGGACAGTTTAAAAACATCGGTTAAAAGAGTGAAGAGACCTGACAGTCTTCTACACTCGCTAAAAACATGAAACACTGTTTCTCTAAAATTACAAAACGGGCACTGGTCTGACACAGCGGGCTCGACGTGGGAGATGAAAGAATTTGAGGCGAAGGCTCCGTGTAAAATTCTCCACTGGAGGTCGGCTGTCCTCTTCTTCAGGGGAGGTTTGTACAGAGCCCTCCACTGTGGCTGGTGGTCTCCTCCCAGTTTGTTGGTCCACACAGTGGGAGCTCTGTCACACAGTCTGTCTTTATTGATGGCCTTGACACAGCTCCTGTACAGTTCTTTCTTGTCCGCGGTGTGGAGGTCGATGTTCTTCAGACTCTCGAGGAGAGGTCCGCCACGGTCTCCGAGGTCGGGGTAGATGTCCACTTCTGGGAAGGGGTCTCCTCGGTCGGGTTCAGTCCCTCTGGCGAAGTCTGTGAGGAGACCCCTCTCTCTCCCCGAGAGTCTCTGCCTCCACAGCTGTAACATTTTCTGGCACACCCTGGTGGACCGGACCCCCAGCAGAGAACCCACAGCCCGGGCATCCGACAGCTCTGGCCCCGCCACGTCCACCAGCTGCCCAAGCAGCAGCGTGCCGGTGCGGAGCAGCGCCGTCGTCAACCCAGGCGTGGCTCCGCCGGAGACGTCCAGTCTGGCTCCATGCACCAATGGCTCCTTTAACAACCAGAACAGAGAGTCAGAGCTTTTGCTTGGACTGCTTTTAAAAAGGGCCCAGGACTTAAAAACACTTTGATAAAAAAGAGGAACCCCGTTAAAATTTAATAATTTAGAATTCATTAAAAACAGGGCTGTGTCCACCCCCAGGTTACTCACACGTTTGAAGATACAGCTGGCCGCCTCTCGCCACACAAGATCTGCGGGCCCTGTTAAAAACTTTTGTAAAAACTGTAATCTAAAAACTGCTGTTCTACTGGCCAGGTGGATAAGGCCCTGGCCCCCCTCCTCTTTTGATAAAAACAACACCCCCTGTGGCACCCAATGCCGACCCCCCCAGAAAAAGTCTACAAGCATTGCTTGGACTTTTTCCAGCAAACCTGCGGGGGGGTCCATGGTAGCGAGGCGGTGCCACAGGAGGGAAGCAACTAAATTGTTGAGCACTAGTACTCTACCTCGATACGACATCTGAGGGAGTAGCCATTTCCATTTGTTCAATTTGTTTTCTATTTTTTCGGTGACGTCCTCCCAGTTTTTTTTGTTGTTCTTCCCCAGGAAAACTCCCAGGTATTTTAGGCCATCCCTTTTCCATGGGAGCCCCTGGGGAAGAACCGGGAGGCCGCCACGCCATCTGCCAACAGCTAGGGCCTCGCTTTTCGTCCAGTTTACCTTCGCTGATGACAGATGGTTAAACAAATTGGTTAAAACTTTTAAAATGTCAATGTGAGTCTGATTTTTTATAAAAACAATGACATCATCCGCATATGCAGATAAAACAATGTTCTTATTAAAACCAGGTAAAATCAGGCCATCAATGCTAGTGCGTATCTTACAGAGGAGTGGCTCCAGGGAGAGTGCGTACAGCATTCCGGACAGGGCGCACCCCTGCCGGATGCCTCTACGCACCCTAAAAGGAGCACACAAACTGCCATTAAATTTCAGTATACTTTCAATGTCACTGTACAATACCTGGATCTTGGCAATAAAACCAGCGCTGAACCCAAACTTCCTCATGGTCTTCCAGAGGAAGCTGTGTTCAACGCGGTCGAATGCCTTTTCCTGGTCTAGTGAAATCAGCCCAGCGTCGACGTCCAAAGAGCTGGAGACCTCCAGAACGTCCCGAATGAGGTAGACATTGTCTACCATTGACCTGCCTGGGATGCAGTAGGTCTGGTCCCGGTGGATGACCTGCTCCATAGCTTCTCTCAGCCTGTTAGCCAGGGCCTTCGACAGGATCTTGTAATCCACGCAGAGGAGGGACACAGGGCGCCAGTTCTTTATATCCTGGAGGTTTCCTTTCTTCGGCAGGAGAGCCACCACCGCTCTGCGGCAGGACTGTGGCAGGGACCCTTCAGCCAGGCTTTCGTTAAAAACATCAATAAAATCATCAGCTAAAATGTCCCAGTATGCTTTAAAAAATTCGACAGTTAGTCCATCCAGTCCTGGAGCTCTTCGTCCCTGCATGCTCTGCAGAGCGGCGATTAACTCTCCTGCCTCCAGCGGCCGGTCCAGCAGTGAGTTGGTGTCCTCCGATACCTTGGGGAGGTTTTCGCAGAAACTGTCCAGGAGATGTTGGTTGTCCTCCTCCAACTCACTGCTGTAGAGGGTGGAGTAGAACTCCACCGCTCTTTGTCGTATTTTGACCGGCTCACTGAGTTCCTGCCCTGTGTCCGATAGTAGAGCGTGGATTGTTTTCCGTTGCCCCAGCTTCCTCTCCAGGCCGAAGAAGAAGCTAGAGGGAGCATCCATCTCTGTGATGTTTTGTATCCGGGACCTGACCAGTGCACCCTGTACCTTGGTGTCCAGCAGGTCGGCCAAGGCCATTTTTTTAGACTTGAGGGTTTCAATATACCCTCTGTTTCCTGTGGAATTAGCGATGGCTTCTAACTCCACTATTTCAGTTTCCAGGTCGCGAATAGATCGACAAGTATCACGAGTGACATTGACAGTATACTGCTGACATAAAACCTTTATTTCTGTTTTTCCATGGTCCCACCACTGCCTAAGACACGTAAAATCATTTTTTCTCTGTCTAAAAGTACTCAAAAAAAACTTAAAAGCCTCTCTAAAACCTTTATCAAAAATTAAAACCGAATTAAAATGCCAGTATGCACTCTTGGGTAAAATATTTTTCATAAAAACACTACATAAAACTAAAGAATGATCAGTAAAACCAACTGGCAATATTTTACATTCTTTAAAAACATTAAAATGATACTTAAAACAATAAAAACGGTCTAATCTGGCTAAAGACATGTAGTTCTCTTTTAGGTGGGACCATGTATACTGTCTACAGTCTGCATGCATCCTTCTCCATACATCCACCAGACCATGAGAAGCGACCAGCTGCTTCAGCGTGTGCTGGGAGGCAGGATGAGGCTCTGCATGGTTACGATCTAAAAGCTCATTTTCGGTGCAGTTAAAATCCCCACCCAAGAATAAAACCTCCTCTGGACCACAGCAGTCCAGCCTTGTCTTCACTTTTTGTAAAAAGCTCTTCCTCTCTGCGCCATTGGTCGGTGCATAGATGTTGATAAAAACCAGGGTGTGCTGCTGGAACTGTGCCTTGACTAAAACGCACCTCCCCTGGACAACATGTTCGACCTCCAGAGAGGAAGGAGTGAAGGCCCTGGAGAACAGGAGGCCCACTCCTCCACTGAGGGAGGTGTTGTGGCTCAGGACCACCTGTCCCTCCCACTCCTTCCTCCAGTCTGCCTCCACCTTTTCATCTCCGTGGACTTCTTGTAAAAACAGCACGTCGATCCGCTTTGCCCTTGTTGTTTCAAAGACCAGTGCCCTCTTTCTTGCCTCTCTGGCACCGTTCACATTCAAGCTTCCTATTTTAAAACATGACATGGTTAATAAAATAAGAAAAATAAAAACACTAAAAAATAAAAATAAGCGAAACATCATTAAAACTTAAGTTGTTTTCTCACTTTTACTAAATGTTTGTTTAATCTGTAAATTTCTTGTGTAGTGAGTTCTGATGTTGCTTTGTGTTTTATTATGTGTCTTGCTGAATGATAAAAACCGAGTATATTTGGAAAATGTAGTGCCATGTTTAATCTTTTAACTCCTTTTGTTTGTTCTAAAAAGTTTTTTATAATTTTTTCAGAGTATGCATTTTTTTGACTCGCAGTGACCTGGGATAATGACAGGTCACTGCTGTCAGAGATTTCTTCATCGGAGTCAGTGGATTCACCCACTGCCTCCTCCATCCTCCCAGCTTTGCTACTTCCTGTTTCTACAGTTATGTTTTTCCTTTTACTTCGCCTTTGCCTCCCTGGCACAACCTCCCAGCTTCCCTCCATCACTGCAGCCCCAAGAGTTGTATCTACATTCACTGCCCCTGCCCTCTCCCTCACACTCTCCTCTACCTCGCCTGTCGCACACACACTCTCACTCACTCCTCCAGCCGCACACACACTCTCACTCACTCCTCCAGCCTCACACACACTCTCACTCACTCCTCCAGCTTCACACACACTCTCACTCACTCCTACAGCCTCGCACACACTCTCACTCACTCCTCCAGCTTCACACACACTCTCACTCACTCCTACAGCCTCGCACACACTCTCACTCACTCCTCCAGCCTCACACACACTCTCACTCACTCCTCCATCTGCACACACACTCTCACTCACTCCTCCAGCCGTACACACACTCTCACTCACTCCTTTAGCCTCACCCAACTCACACAAACTTTCAGTCTCACACATCTCCCCTGTGTCACCTACACCCCCAGTTATCTCACCCTTCTCTCCCTCTATCCCACCTGTCCCCTCTATATTGCTGATCCCTTCACCCACATCACCTATCTCCTCCCCCCTTGTGTTCCCCCCTCCCATTCCACCCTTCTCTCCCCCCTCACCCACCTTTTTTTGTTTAATTTTTTCATTTTTTTCTATTTTCCCTCCACCATCACCTTCTCTCCTCACCTCAGTGTTTTCACCCACATACATTTCCTCCACCTGTTGCTCACACACCTTAGCGCTTCGCGTTATAGCCGCAGGGGGTGCCCTGCGCCGGGCCGCGGGGACGGGCCGCCCCGGGGGGGCGGCAGCCACGACCGCCGGCGATGGACCGCCACCACCGGTCCCGGCCCGCGCCGGAGCGGCCGCGGGCGGAATCGGGGCGGGCGCGCCAGCCCCGGCCCGCGCCGGAGCCGCAGCGACCGCGGCCCACGCCGGAGCGGCCGCGGCGGAAGCCCCGACAGCCGCGGACGGAGCCCCAGCCCCGCCCGCGGGAGCCGGAGCCGCCGCCCCCCCGGCGGAGCCCCGCAGCCCCGGGGCCGCACGGTTCGGACATGCTTTGGCGAGGTGTCCTTCCTCACCGCAGCCAAAACACTTATTTTGGGATGACGTGGCGAACAACATGTAGTCGAAATTTTCGACTCTTACCGTGAACCGGCAGTTGAACTCCTCCGTCCTGTTGTTCAGGATCATGATCAGCTGTCTTCGGTGCGACACTACGTGCTTCAGTAGAGGTGACTTGCACCCAGACAGGATTTTCCTGATGGGGGAAATCACCCTACCGTGCTTAGACAGCTGGTCAACCAGGAAATCGTCGCTTACGAAGGGGGGCACGTTGGAAAGAATCACTCGTGTAGCGGGCTGAACGAGAGGGAGCACCTGCTCGTACAGCCCGTTAACGGTGAGCCCCGCCTCCACCAGCTGATTCACCTGGTCGACCCGCTCCAAAAACAGGACCACGGCCCTGTTCATGCGAGCGGCGGATTTTATTGATCCATGACCAATAATGTCCCCCACAGCTAAAGCGACGTCCTCCACGCTGCACGCAGACCCAGCACCAACCCTGATGCCGTGTTTGCGCGACAGCGATGTGAGGGGACTGGACGCCATGACAGGGTGCGGCGTGTCCACCCCGCAGACCAGTTTTGGTCTGCAAAAGCGAAAAAACCACCACCCGTTTACAAAAATAACACCACTAAATGAACAATAAACACTTTATCCCACCACCACTATCACCATGTAAAGAATAAAGAATGAAAAAGAGTGAAAAAGCAAGCAATCGCACAGTGTCTCTCTCCCTCTCCTCAACACACCCTCCTCCCGGAAGAAGAAGAAGAAGAAGAAGAAGAAGAAGAAGAAGAAGAAGAAGAAGAAGACAAAGAAGAAGAAAAAACACATCTTCAAACCTTTGAAAAATACATTTTTCATTTTTTACCCCTTTCCCTGATGCTTTATGGGAAAAAAAATGAATGTATTTATAGGATCACTGCATGCTTAATACAGATTTATATTTTACTACATTTATATTTATATTTCCTTGCGGGAACCTGAAGTTCCATCCCCATGGTTATCAGAGGTCCCCATGGCATGACTGTGTAAAAACATCAATGTCCCCATAAAGATAGGAAAACACGTACACACACATTAGTCCACACACTAGCCCTGCACACCTCAGTGTGTCCATTCACACCATGCTGCAGAAAAGTGGGTGCAGTGAGGGGGAAAATAGTGATTGCTGTGGTCTATTAATGGTGACACCAGGAGTGCAGGATGGTGTGCATTATCTGAAAATGTCTGGTAATTGTGTGTTTAATTAAAAAACAAACACAAAAAATGGTGCTGCTCTAATACCTGTCCCTATCAGGTCCTATCAGCTGAACATGTGTGTTAGTGTTCACATCCTTATCTGAGGTTGTTGAAGACCACAGTGAACAAGTCCAGTGTGTACCTGTGTCTTTGTACTCTATCCCTGAGCCTCCCTTCATTCCACTCAGCCAACCAAAACTACTGTGTGTCAGAGCTGTTTCATCATTTTCTGTTCACTCTTTCAAAAGAAGATCCTGCCTGTTTTTTTCTTCTCTTTTTTGGTTCAGTTGTTCTGTGTTCTAAGCAAGCCTGTGGCCTTGTGCACATGCACTGATCTGATATCAGCCAAAAGAAAATATCAGCCTCAGGAAGTAGAAGCTTTAATGCACACATTTAACACACATGCACAAAAAAAAAACAGGTAGATGCTAGTATCTACCTGGTTTTAAACTGGCGCATGATGCCAGTATTGTAACTATCTGGTTTAAAGTAACGCAGGATGCTAGCAGCTGCATTTCCATTACCCTTGGAAATTCGCAAAATGTAAATATCGCTATAAAAACTGGGAATGGAAACACGGGAATTTTGAAAAAACACTCAAATATAGATAAAAAGTTTTTACGCTTTCGTGAGGTGGTTTTTCAGACATTTCGATATTGTCATTTATTGCAAAAGTGAAATGGAAACACATTTTCTGCAAATATATGTCACAGGATGTGATGTACATGGTCACATGATCACTTCTTTCCAAGTGAAAATGGCAGTCGCAGTCAGTGTAACCATGACAACCATTGGCTGCTGGGATGCAAGAACTAAGGCAGTCCTGATCACGCTCTTGGAGTGGTGATCAGGGTGATTCCTACACTAGACACAGTGTTAAGTTTTATTATCTGCTAGTTTTTTAATATTTACGTTGTTTTTTACAGATAAATATATTCTCCGTTCTGTAAAGTGTCGAGTGCAACACTGTGTAAAAAGCACTACATATATTTATACTTTAAGTGCTGAGCATATTTACACTTAATATTTTAACCTGACAATGTAGGTGACATATGTAAAGACCCTTATAACCTTAACCAGCTGGTTTGTTTGACATGTTAGTGTATTTAAAGAGTTCGTAATGAGACTTTTACCAACGAGATAATTAGCCAATGCATTCATTCTAATGCTATCAGGGTGATAGCCAATCTGATACTCCGAGGGTGACAGCAGTGAAATCTCTTGGGATGATATTTCACGAAAGTTACGACACTCCTGCCTAGAACAACCGTCAATGGAAACACATTCAAAGCGTGAATATACTGTGTTGAAATTTTACGAATATCGAATTTGTTTTGCGGAAAACTGTAATGGAAGCGCAGCTAGTGTCTTGTAAACTAGTGCATAATACTAGTACTGTAACTGTCAGGTTTTAAAGTAATTCATGATGCTACTGTCTACCTGGTTTTATAGTAGGTTGTGGTCACTAGATGTTATGAGCCTGGACTGCCTTGTCATGTTGGTTTTTTGTATGTCTTCATGTTGTTTTTGTCATTGTTCAGGTCTGGGATTTATTTTGTCATGTAGGGTTTTGTCCACTGGGTGGTAATCTTCCTCCTGTCACTGGTGCTTTGTCACACCCCTGTTAATTACAATAATTTGTGTCAGGTGTGTGGTGTGGTTAAATACGGTTCCTCCAGTCTGTTACAGTTGCGAGTCTGTTTGCTTTACTCATGCATCTGACAAGCGGTATTCTTCATGTTCTGTGTTCCCCAGTGTATGACACTGTCTGGATTTCTGGATTCTGTCTGTTTGCTCCTCTTTGGTTTGTCTGCTTGATTCCCAGTTCTTGGTACCTGATCTCTTGCCTGCCCCTGACTCTGAGCTTGCCTGATTCCTACTGGACCTGCATCTTCATCTGGACCACTGGTTTGACCTTTTTCTGTTTTTTGTAATGAATTTTGGATTGCTCTTGAAAACCTCTGTTAGATATCTGGTTTTGACCCTGCTGTGTGCTCTGACCTGCCCTTTGCCCTACTTCTCAGTTGCTGTTCCCCAGTGTACCACTACACACCTGACAGACAGCAGAGCAGCAACTAATGACTTCACAATTTATCACTTGTGCACCAATAAACTGTTTTTATACTCAATTCTTGTCTTGGAGTCCTGCATTTGGGTCCAGTTCTTTGACCTTGTGTCACTAGATGCACTTTATTTTATTTTAGTATTTATTTAATCTGTTTTTAATCCTGACTGTGCATTATTTCATGTATGCACTGCATCTATGTTTTGTGTGAAATTACTATAAATTATCTGTCTGTTGTGTGGTGGATCCTTGTGTGACTGGCAATACCTGATGTGATAATTCAGTGTTTTATTTTTTAGTTTTTTTCCCCGTGTCATTAATTTGCTCCTTTGCATGAATTCACATTTGCTAATTAAGGGTGGGAACTTTAACTTTTTCCTGGACCCCCAGGCAGATAGGTCATCCTTTAGGCCTGTATATAAATGCATGTATTTCTTATATACAGTAATTTTTGGGGGGTATTTTATTGTATTTCAGATATCTGGCATTTTTTTAACACCCCCAAAAAAAGACAATACTCTTTAAATATCTATGCTTGTCAAACAAATAATAGAATTTATTATTTTTTCATTGATAATTTAACCGCAGATGTTCAGCCATAGTAATATCAGAACATGCTAATGACACCACACTCTAAAAAGTGACTGTGCTAAATTATAAAAAAAAAAAACCTACATCAAAAAAATACTTTGTGCAGTTTGCTATATTGTTACATTGACTTTGAATAATATCAGCTGAAAATTTGAAAAAAGAATTTTATTTGTAAAGTCAACATATAAATCAATATCATCCAGATATTTAGGAATATTAATTAATTCCACCTTAGTAAGTCTTTTTTGTTTTTTGCAGATATTTGGTATATCTGAATTAGTATTTTCTGGATAACTAAATATTGGACAGTTTTCTGCTTAAAATTTATTTGGATTTACTCAACATGTGCTAAATCTGAAGTAAATCTAATTATATCATTATTTTGGATTTAATTATGTTTACATTTACTTCATATAATCAATCATTTGTAATCAAAGTTGAAATACTTGTCACTTTGGTGCCACAATTTATTTAAGCAGACAAATCTGGAAATTTTTTCTGTGTTTTTTCCTTCATTAGATTATAGTACATGCTATTGCTTTGCTATTTAAGGGAGGATTAAATATCAGCATTGTAAAAAAAAAAAAAAATGTCTGGCAGTAAACAGAAGGATGTTGGAGCCCACAGCGCTTCCTTGGCTTTTTTTCTTAATCAAAGTTTATTCACTGCCACCAATCTATAGTAATTGACTGTCTCTAATACAGATGTGAACAAAGAGATTACAGAAAAGACTGATCATTGACCCCTTTGTATCTGTGCCTGTTCCATAAATACTCACCACATATTTGGTGGGTTATTATATGAACCAAAAAAAAAAAGATAAGCATGTAGCAACTCAAAATGTAATAACAGCGTGTAATGTAATAATTTAAATGTAATGAAAGGTCATAATGTAATAATTGATAATAACCAAATGGTTGGAGGTTCAAATCCTGCTTTGTCTTTCTCAGTTTCTTGTGTCCTTGGGCAAAGACACTTCACCTACCTGCCTCCAGTGCCACTGATACTGGTGTATGAATGTTTGTTGGTGGTCAGAGGGGCCATAAGCACAAAATATCTGCCACGCTTCTGTCAGTCTGCCTCAAGACAACTGTGGATACATATTTAGTTTACCACCACCAGAGGGAACATGTGAGAGTGAATGAATAATGTGTCACTAATGTAAAGTGCTTTGAGTGGTCAAAAAAAGTGTAATAAAAATCCAATCCATTGTTATTATGCTACAACGAGGTAGAACATACTTAGGGTTTCTAGTTTTCAGCAGGTGGAAAAACAATGTTTGTTCCACTGTATATAATAAATTACTGAATGGTGAGCTCTCATTCAAAATAAACTGTCATTTGTCCCTCCCCCTCTGCATGTGCACCTCCTGCATGATTCCTGTATTTTAATATTATTCTTGTATTTTAATTCCAAGTACAGGAAATTAAGCTAAAGCTAGCCTAGTTATATTCACTGGAAAACTCACACTGGTGTATAAATGCGTCTGAATGTTTGGTGGTGGAAAAATGGCTGCCACGCTTCTCTCAGTCTGCCCCAGGGGAGCTGTGGCTACATATGTAGTTTACCATCACCAGAGGGAGCATGTGATAGTGAATGAATAATGTGTCCATAATATAAAACACTTTGAGTGGCCAAAAAAGCGGCATATAAATCCAATCTATTATTATTATTATTTTAAACTGTTTAGTCACTGACATAAATCACAAAGAAATGTAACAAGGAAATGTAACGATAGGTATGAAAACAGCGGGCGGGGGAGGCTAGATGCCTGAGCGGTGGTAGCCAGAACCGGACTTGGTGAAATATTGTTGTGAAGCACGCATGAGTCCTGGGGGAGAAAAGCATTGTAGGTGCCAGTATTCTAGAAGCGTGGGGCAGGAGTTTTCTACTTAATTCCAATCAGACATACTAATGCTACTATGCCATGTAGCCAGGTGTATGTTTAGACATTTAAACACAACGGTAAATTATGCCCTCTGTGGTTGTTGTGCTGCTTACTTCTCTGGTCAAGAATAAAACATTTACACGTCTTTGCCACTAACAAGTCAAAGAAGGAGGAAGGCTGTAGCTCTGTTGGTAAAGTGGGACTTCCTATTATTGAAGGAATGGTGGTTCATATGTTGTCCTTGGGCAAGATACTGAACCCTAAATTACTCCCAGTATGGGAGCACCTCCTGTGTGTGTGAATGGGTGAATGTGAGGCTAATGAAGGTGGAAAAGCACTATATAAGCACCTTCATGGTGCTCAAAGTGCTTTACATTAGCCTCACATTCACCCATTCACACCAGTAGGTTTCTGTCAGTCCTACTGGGAGCCTGAGTTAGGGTTCAGTGTCTTGCCCAAGGACACTTCAACATATGAACAGCCAGAGCCGGGATGCAAACCGCCAACCTCTTGGCCATTGGGCGACCCACTCTACCAGCTGAGCCACAGTCCATTTACCGAGAGTAGCAATACAGCTCTGAATGTTGAAATTGTCCTTTAACCTTTTAAATGATGCAGTGAGGAGCTTCTCATTTCTTAAACAACTGGTACCAGGCACAATGTATGGGATTGTTCTGGACGCTGCTGAGGGCTGTGCCAAATTTAACAGGGTTACGCTACAAAAACTAACCTGTATCAGAGCAGGTTAAACAAAACTAAATAATTTTAAAAGAAAACCTGACATGGGCTTTGAAGAAAGCTTACAGTGATATAGTGATGCTAAACCCTCCAGCTTTTGTATAGTAATACAATAGATAACCTTAGATTAACATGCCACAGCCTTGGGCTTGTTGACCTCAAGACTTGACAATAAGCCTGTTTACTGCTTTATATACTGTTCATATATTTTCTTTGTGAACCAACCAGACTAAAGTGAAAGAATAAAACTCATATTGTCCTACATATGCACATGCAGATGATGCTCATAACAAAAGTAAGAATCCAAAGGTTGCATTTAATATTGGACTTTGTCAAGCTGGAGGACATAAGAAAAAAACTGTTCTTTTGTCTATTCAGTTTGTGTGTTGCTAAAATAACTTTCAGCTTCTTGCTATATTTCCACTAATATGCTAACATGCATACATAAGTACAAAAACAAGTAAAGATGAAGGTAAGTGTTCGAAGAATGTTGTGATCATGGTTACAAGAAAAAATAATACAAAATGGCAGCAGATTCTGCAGCATCTGCTGTAAGACAACATGTCTTCACAATAGCTACTTTCCCCTGGCCATCATACTACTCAATGCCAAATAACCCTCCAACACATATACACATACATGACAGCCAATGCATCAGAATATTTTGCTGATGGACGTTATTCTTTCTCTGAACAATGTTTACATTTTTTTCTATCATGCAATATAAATTAGTTTTCTGTGCAATCTTTTTCATCAGATTTTTACACTTTTCATTCTGTTATTTACACTTTTTTAGCTTGTTGTTTACATTTTATTTTAACTATTTATTCTCTATTGCACTTTCATTATTTGGACTGAATATATAGATTATACACAACTTCGGTAACACTTTACAATAAGGGTACATGAATCATGTTGGAATCATGGTCTGATTCATGATGAATTAACATATGACTCATGTATGTACTAATGATTAATATATCATGAGTCATGAAAGGATTCCTGTTGGAATCATGATGACTCATGATGAGTCACTATTAATATATCATGAATTAACACTGCTGTTAATTCATGTTGTTAATATATCATGAATTGTTAATTCATGTTGTTAATATATCATGAATTAACACTGCTGTTAATTCATGTTGTTAATATATCATGAATTGTTAATTCATGTTGTTAATATATCATGAATTAACACTGCTGTTAATTCATGTTGTTAATATATCATGAATTGTTAATTCATGTTGTTAATATATCATGAATTGTTAATTCATGTTGTTAATATATCATGAATTAACACTGCTGTTAATTCATGTTAATATATCATGAATTGTTAATTCATGTTGTTAATATATCATGAATTAACATTGCTGTTAATTCATGCTGTTAATATATCATGTATTAGCACGGCTGATAGCTATCAATCAAATTATATATGAATCAGACTTTAGTGAAGGGTGCATGAGTAATGATGGAGTAATATCTGATTTATGGTGAATTAAAACTAGGACGGGGGCTTCCAACCTTCATATCCGTCACCTGCTGGCCGTGGTCTACTTACCCCTCTGCTGGACTCAGCCCCTGGCCTACTGTTTTCCATAAGTCATATTCATGATGAATTAACTTATTACTTAGCAAAATCTTTTGAGTCACTATAGGAGTCATGATATATTAATGATTAACATATCATGAATTAATGTATGAACAAGAGATATTCCTACTGTGTTAATACATACTCTGAAAATAATTCATGTCTGACTCATGATAGGTTGCCCCTTATTCTGCAGTCATGACATTATCATGATTACTACACCATGAGTTAATGTATGAACAAGAGATATTCATGATGAATTAATGTATGAACAAACATATTCATGATGAATTAATGTATTACTTAGCAAAATCTTTTGAGTCACTATAGGAGTCATGATATATTAATGATTAACATATCATGAATTAATGTATGAACAAGAGATATTCCTACTGTGTTAATACATACTCTGAAAATAATTCATGTCTGACTCATGATAGGTTGCCCCTTATTCTGCAGTCATGACATTATAATGATTACTACACCATGAGTTAATGTATGAACAAGAGATATTCATGATGAGTTAATGTATGAACAAGAGATATTCATGATGAATTAACATATTACTTAGCAAAATCTTTTGAGTCACCATATGAGTCATGGTATATTAATGATTAACATACCATTAATTAATGTATAAAGATGTGATATTCAGAATGTGTTAATATATACTTAGAGAAGAAATTATGATTAAAGTTTTCTTTGCCTCTTATTGTAAAGTCATGACATCACAATCATAACTATACTATTAACCAGTGTGTAATATACTATTACAATACAAATGATTTATATAAACCAAGTGAAATCACAGCATTGTGTATTTTCCGAATGTCATCAATTCAACCAAAATACCAGATTGGGTACAACAACATTTTAATAACCAAAAATATCCAAAGGCAGATCACAGAGAGAGAGAGAGAGAGAGAGAGAGAGAGAGAGAGAGAGAGAAAGAGAGAGAGAAAGAAAGAGAGAGAGAGAGAGAGAGAGATAAATGAAAAGTCATTCTCCACAGTACACGGATGCATTGTCCTGCATGAAAAAAGTTAAAAAGTGCCCAAAAGTCAAGTCAAAATCTGCCTTGTTCAGAGAGACAACCAGAAGGAAGTTTTCCTGCGTTCCTATGTTTATTTCTATCCAGAAACTAAGCAACATTTGTTGCCAGAATTTCACTGTTGTGTTTTTGTGTGCAATGATAATAAAAGAAAGTCTAAGTCTAAAACGAACAAGTGGTTCCAGCCACAACAAACCCTGTCGCCCTCACATGTGTGTAACCCCATTCATTTAAGCCCGTTTTAGCCTGGAAGGTCAGCCTTCTGGCAGCAGGGGTTCAGCTCATTTTAGCCTGGAGGGTCACTTTCCTGTTTAGCCGGGGCTCAGCTCATTTAAACCTGCCGGGTCACCAGGTGACTTGCTCCGCCCCCTCCTCCACTCCTTGCAGTGGTTGTGGCATGCTCGGACTGGCATCTTCTCTGCTCTTCGCAAACAACGCGGTGCAGTGCTATTTTTGGATTGTAAAATCCTGCATTTGATTTTGCACTGCTGTTCCCGATCACCTCCATTGGTGAATTCAGCACAACCTGTGCGCTTAACTTTCACTTCAATGGTCAGGTTTTTTTCCCCGGATCAGAATCAACTACCACTTCAGTTTTCAAGGTGGCAAGGTACCGTATATAAAACCTAGATCTGCATAACCAGTAGGATTATACAAACTCCAACAGTTCCAGAACCCTACCGACCATTGACATCTTTTTGGAGAAAACTGTTCCAATCTCATTTCAACCCCGGACTCAAACAAACAGCTAAACAAACTCTAAAAGGACATTTTGAACTCAAATCCCACTGTGTTTTTTTGCTATTTGTTATTTACTGTTGTCATTCTTTCCTTTGTTTAAATTCAATATATGCGAGTTAAAACTACCCTGTGTTCATTCACACCTCAGGCTCCTGCCGTACCAGTCTTCTGATATTAGTCACAGTCACATCCTAGCCGTTAACATTACACCTGTTTTACCTGATTTTGCCATATCTCTTATCAGTGCAAAAACACATTATTTGGTGACTGTGACCTTTGACCTCCATTCACATTCACATTTAATAGGATCTATTCAGGATCACCTCAGACCGTGACTGAAAATTTGATGGACATTAGTCCAGTAGTTTTTGCGGAAAGCTACTTACAAACAAACCAACAAACAGATAAACAGACACAAAAAATTACTCAAAAACAATTCCCTTCTCCCTTTCGCAGGATCTTGTCTCGTCACCCACGTTATCCTCACTAGGTTTTGTCTGTTTGTTTGTTTGTCTATCTGTCAGCAGGATTATGTTCTCCTGTCAGCAGGATTAACTTCTGAACAGGTTTTGATTAAACATTCAGCAATGATAGATAATGGGCCAAGGAAGAACCCATTAGATTCTGAGCAATGAAGGTCAAAAATCAAGGTCACACTAAAGGACAACAGTTAAAACACCTAAGTGGTAATATCTCAAGATTCAGACAAGATAGAACCTCTTGGTTTTTGCATTCACATCATCTCACCTTCGGGCATCAGATGGGTCAACACCTATGGCTTATGTGTGAATGAAAAGTCAAGCCTTGGCAGAGGTCTGCTGTCTCTGACTGCCTTGTTGAATTCTATCTAACTCTGAATGTTAAAAAAAAGAGTCACTGATTCAAAAGTCAACAAACATTTGAGTAGACACAGGAACAAGGGAACAAGTAAAAGCCTATTTTCCAGTTGTCATAATAATGCTGTGCCTTCAAATATCTCCATGTAACTCCAGAGGTGGAACTAACTAAGTGAAAGTACTTCATTACTGTACTTGAGTAGATTTTTTAGGTATCTGTACTTTACTTGAGTATTTATTTTTCTGGCAACTTTGTACTTTTACTCCCTACATTTTTGCATAAATATCTATACTTTATACTCTTGACATTTATATAAATACTGTATCTGTACTTTATGCTCTTTAAAGTCTCAGAATAGACTCATTACTTTTTCAAAGAGTAGGAAAAATAAGTCGTGAATCAGAAATTGTGACTTACTATATCATAATTTTGACTTTTTTATCTCACAATTTAGATTTCAGAAGTATGCTTTTTTTTTTTTTAATTTCCTATTTATAACTTTGGAATTTTCTGAGTACCATGACCCAATAAAACACATTAATCTACACAGTAACTCACTTTAAATGCTTTATTGTGGAATATTTTTGAAACTTTTATGGTTTTTCCTGCTTAATAAGTATAACTTATTAGTATTTTTAAAGAAAATACCTTGAAGTGGTAAGCCAACTTCAATGTTTGAAAGGATAAGATATGTAAACCAGATGCATTCATATTCTACTTGGCGTGCTTGTAGCACTGATTGGGCCATTAATCAACCAAGAACTAATTCACTGCAAAAGACTGTCTTTGCAACTCTGGAACAATTTACCAAAAAAGATGAGGGATTTACCAAATTTACATGCATTTAAAAGAACACTAAAATCGATGGTGTACCATATGTGAAAGTTGTCATTTTATTTATTTATTTTTGGGGATGTGTTTACTGTTATTGATTTTTATCGCATTGCCACTGTATTTGCTGTGATCGATGGATATATTTTATATTATGAATCATGTACACATTTGTTGTGAACAATGTAGAAACACTACTGTTTCTAACCAGGAAGACTATTAACCACTACAGTGGAAGCCAATGGGAATCTCCAATAAACAATAAACCAGAGTATGTTTTCACACCAGTACCTGTACTTCTACTGTTGTACTGAATGTGAGTACTTGGACCACTTCTGTATAATTCCATGCTTTACTCGCTGCAGATTCTCAGTAGTTGAAGAATCTTTCAATAACCCAATGATGGCTCAAGGAAATTCTCCTCAGTATTTACTATTTCTTACAAGTCCTGCAACAGATCAAACGTGTGAGGAAAAAAATATTGAATTCCAATCATCTCCATTTGCCTCCTCCTGTCAAAAGGCATCCAAGTCTCTTCTGAACAAATGGATCTCTACTTTTTTCCGTAGCTGGAGAAATGTTGGGAAGAGGATTATGCACCGAAGACTTAAGAGATTTTGCCCGGAACGTCAGTGAAACCACAACAATACCTCGGTGTCTTCCTCTCCGTCTTGGGGGAGCTGAGTTGAGCTAATTAGCCATAATATCAGCAAGTAAACTCTCCTCGCTTCGTTGACACACACAACAGCCCCTAATTGACTGCCAGGAGTTTTGAGGCTTTAATACAGCAAAGAAGCAAGCTGTACCTTGGTGATTATGAGGTTTAGGAATATACTGCATTACATACAGCACATTCTTGCAGAACCAATCCAATGTCACGAACTTCGAATGCAACACTGTTTGTATAAACAAAGATGTGCCCAAACATTCCAATAAAAAGCCCAAAGGAAAGAGAAAAACATTCGACACAGAAGTTTGAAGCTAAAGGCATTTGTATTTTTTGGTGGATGCTCTGAATATTAAAACCATAAATGAACTGGAAGGAAAGTCAGTCGAGTGTGTACCTTTACTTTGCCAGGGCCTCACAACAGTCCTTCTTTAATGTGTTTTGTTTGTAAGTGTGTTTGTTTGTTTGTCTGTCAGCAGAATGATGCAAAAACTATTGCACTGATTTTCATGAAACTTGTGGATTGTGTCAAGGATGGGAGAAAGGTTTTAGGGTTAAAAGTTAAATTTGAGCTATGATGAAACAGGTTGACATTGCATATCAGCCACATGTCAACACACACAAGACTTGCTGATGTTCCCAGTGGTTCATGGGAAACGGGGATGTCAGCACACTTAAATACCTAGAGAAGAAGAACTAGTTAAACAAGTGTTACCACGCACAACAAACCCCCCGCACACACACATTTGACGTGATTTGCCCTATCTCTTTTCATTGTTAAAACACGTGTGGTGACTGTGATGTTGACCTTTGACCTACATTCAGCAAAATTTAATGGGATCTGTTCTGGACCACCTCACACCTTTCCTGAAAATTTCCTGGAAGTCGGTCCAGTAGTTTTTGCATAAGGCTACTGACAATCAAAGAAAGACAAACAAAACGGACTCAAACACAATACTCCCTTTTGTCAAATTACTAATCCTACTATGGCGACACCACTGTTAGTCAAACTCAGCTTCTGATTGGTCGAATGCTGGACAGAAACACAGATCCTGGAGTGGAGAGATATGTAGAAGATGGAGACATATAGTGAAACGTTATTAGCTTCCACATTGTGGTCTGGTGTTAAAGTTCGACCAATCAGAAGTCAAGTTTGGCTAACAGTGGTGTCGCCATAGTAGGATTCATTATTTTGCCTCCCCTTCTGGAAGGAGGGTAACCAGGGTTCTTCATATACTAAGGGTCTGAGTAATGAAACACACCTGGTCTTACGATTCTACGGTACGGTATCGAGAGCTTAATCATGTCACCGTTAACTTCTGGCTTTTTGCAGTGGAAGTTAAACCCGTGGAAACGTTAACCATCATTCCATGTCCAAGTGGAGAACAAACGAATTGTAGAGGCTGGCAATCTTACTGGTTATATTCGGCTCTGATTGTGTTTAACATTCATGCGAGGTCCACACAGACGGCTGCTGTCACATCATACCTTTTTTCTCTGGTCCGTGTGAATGCGCATGTCTGTGTTTGTGATTTCAATTGCGTGCCTTTTGTCTTTTTCTGGAAGCGGCTGAAACTATGTAGCAGCATGCCGTAAGGAAGATATAGTCATGGCAACCCACATGTACACAGTTGGGCATGAACGACTTCAGTTTTTTTCAAGTCGACGAATCGTGATGACGTCATCACATTGTCAGTAGAGAAACAACAGAGACACAGCTAAAAAAAAATAAATAACAAAAAAAACATGGACACATGTCTGTCCAGCAATGAGCAACTTGTATTAAAGTTCACTGTTAACGTAACAATGTCCACTAACAAGACACAAACAGCATTTTAAACACCAACAAAACAAAGGCTAACATTAGCAAAGACTTTTCTGTTAAATTTAACTGGACAACATTGGTAGAGTGAACAAATGTCTGCATTTGGTCTGGACCCACGGCTCTAAAAACCGAACTGTCCACACACCTGTCATATATCCTCAGTTTTCATATTACATGTAAAAAGTTTAAGACACCACACTGTCCATATCATGTTTCGGGAATAAAAGAGTGTGTTGTTTTAATGTGGGTTGTCCGTGCTGCTTTTCACACAGGTTAGCTAGCAGATGCCTCTTCAGCTGGCTCTGCATTTTTTATTTATTTTTTTTAAATCTAAAGTGAAGTATTTCCACACATGCGATATGTGTGTGTGTCACTCTTGTTTTCTTAGCCCACCACAACTGTCTTACCTGCAGGTGTGTTGTTCACGTCTGGTCTGTGTTTACGCGCTGAGAGAGCGAGAGAAAGACAGCGAGAATTTAAGTCAACTTGTGCTACGGAAGTCGACGTGTTGACTACAGTAGTTGACATTTTAGTTAATGCCCTAGTATACACCAATATTTTTAACTATTTGAAGTTGTCTCTATAGATCCAGAGAGAGGAAAAGCCTATACTAAGAACTGCCAAATCACTTCCATTGTAATCTGGAGCCTGTTTTCATCTGCACTGACTCCGCTCTTAGTTTGAAGGAGCAAACTTTACAGTCGCATTTTTAGCCCCTTTGTGGCAATTTCTTGAGCATACTTTGTTTTCATATTACCTTATATCCTGTCATATCCTGTCATAATGTCTGTAATTTGCGTAAATTACACACTTTTGTTTATCCCGTCCGAATGCGCCACACATACTTATCCTGTGCGAATAGAGCAGTAGATGTGAACTGCTACAGGAACAGCGGGGGCGGGTGTGGCTCAGTTGGTAGAGTGAGTCGTCCAGTGACAGAGCGTCCCGGCTCTGGTTGTCAACATATGGAAGTTTCCTTGGGCCCTGACTTAGTCTCCCAGTAGGACTGACAGAATCTTAGAAACCTACTGGTGTAAAAGTGTGTGTGAATGGGAGAATGTGAGGCTAATGTAAAGCACTTTGAGCACCATGAAGGTGGAAAATCGCTATATAACTGCAGTCCATTTAACAGTGGAAATACAAACCAAACATAATTGCACTTAACCTGACCACTAGAGGGTCCCCTTTACCTGCTTGTTACAACATAATATCACAAAACACTACCAGAATTAACCATACATAGAGCACACTAGATTGTAAGGTGTAAGGCTTTTAAGTGCACCTTATAGTCCAGAAAATACGGTACTAAGTATTTAGTGTCTTTGTAGAGCTGATTCATTATACTTTCGTAGAAAAGATAAGTAGAACCATAATGTTGTAAAAAAGTGCATTCATTTTAGTTTTTCAGGTTATTCCTATCTTTTTTTGGTTGGATCGTTTATAAAAGTATTTTCAAAATGTAATGGGTTTTTTGGCAACTCTAAAACAAGTTTTAGAGTTGCCTATATTTATTTGCTATCTTGCCATTATTTTACTCGTTTGGCCCACTGGAGATTAAATGTGGCCCCTGAAAGTTTTATGTTGAGTGTGATGACATATTTTGCCAAGAAATAAGAAAAATACACTTGGTAAAATTAAGATTTTTCCCAGTGTACATCTGACTGCACCATAAAAACCTCTTCCCAAGTTTTTCTATTTTTTTTGGCTGTAGTTGCACTTATTTCTCTTCATTTTCCCCCCAGGTGATTCACGTTGTTTTTTTTTAACTCTTTGTATTATGTTGAAAAAAAAATTATATTGATTATATTGTGGGTCATCTTGACCTGGTCCCTTTAAATCCACTCAAAACAGTAAAAAATAAAAATAAAACAGGTCAAACCCAATAACTTTATTTTAGATTATATAAACATTTATAAAAGATACATACTCTACATTTTTGAATTCCAAAAATAAATTTAAGAACTACTTCATCAAACCTTTATCTTCACAAACTGATTCACCCTCATCATAGGAAAATTGACAATCTGGATCATCAATAACATTGTCCTCTGTCTCTGAAATCTTTTCCTCTGCATCACTTTCCCAGTTCAAAATCTGTGATAAACCCTCTTCAAGAATACCTTTTCTGAAGCTCCTTTTTGGTGTGTTTGTCAAAGAGATGACGTGAGAAAAGTGATAAGGTCAAGGAAGAGAAAGTTCCTACTCTACAGACACCTGGGACTCTGGGTCTCAATGGTTCTTCAAAGGAAATCAAAATACAAATAATTGGTCAATCAAAACAATGCACATCAAAGAGACATGTTTATTTTAGATCTGAGCAGCTATTTACCCACATTAAAATGTACGGGTCAAAATGACCTGTGACATCATATTTGTATACAAACACTGCACAGACACTAAACATCAAAGTGTCCAGATTTCACATACAAGTTCATAACCTTAGATGAGGAAAAGTCACAAAATTTCATGAAGAAAAAACTCAAAAACTGAAATGGGTCAAATTAACTCCTAAGATAATACAAAGGTTAATTGTATAGTTTATAAAAGTAACTGTTTTCACTAATACGGCCAAAAATGTAGAGTTGTTTATGTATAGGTTATTATGCTAATATTTTACTGGAGATTAAATGGAACTGAAAGTAGGCCCTGAAAGAAAATGAGTTTGAGACCCCTGATGTGGAGGTTCATGAAAACTCACAGTTGATTTTATACAAAACAGAAATGAAGCAAAAGTTACTTTTTCAGAAAAGATATGGCTAATTGAAAGTAAAAACAAGTGTCTCCATCCACTATCATTGATCCAACTCCATCAGTTTTTAACTGGTCAAGATTACATGTTTTCTAGGAAATTAACAACTTCAATTGTTTTGAAGTCCAGTCGACGAGTCATAATGACGTCATCACATTGTCAGTGGAGTAACAACATGATCACACGTCTGTCCAGCAATGAGCAACTTGTATTAAAGTTCACTGCAACGTAACAATGTCCACTGACAAGACACACGTATCAGCATTTTAACCCCAACAAAAAAAAGGCTAACGTTAGCAGAGAGTTTTCTGTTAAATTTAACTGGAGAACATCAATAGGGTGAACAAATGTCTGCATTTCAATTGGACCCACGGCTCTAAAACCGGATTGTCCACACATCTGTCACACATCCTCAGTTTTCATATTACATATAAAAAGTTTAAGACACCACACTGTCCATATCATGTTTTGAGGAAAAAAGAGAGTGTGTTGTCTTAATGCAGGTTGTCTGCACTGTTTATCACACAGGTTAGCTAGCGGATGCTATAAAACATCTATAAATATCTTTACTATAAAATATTACTTTATAACATTTGAGTTTGCATGTTCTCCCCGTGTCCGCGTGGGTGTTCGCTGGGTACTCCAGTTTTCTCCCACCATCCAAAGACATGCACTGATAGGTTAATTGGTTAATCTAAATCAGCCATAGGTGTGAATGTGAGACTTTGTCTATATATGTTCAGCCCCCACCTTCGCCCATTGTAGGTGGATTAGTGACCCTAGTGAGGATAAAGCAGGTTCTGATTACGACGAGAATATTTGAGTTGGACAGCAATGCATGTGTCAACAATTTTACACTATACTAGCTTTAATTTGTTAAGCATTAAACCTGATCACTTTAAGTCATTGAATAATCCTTTTTAAGCACTGCATTGCATCATGGGAAAGAATGACATACAGCATGAACTCCAGCTACTTCAGCTCCGAATAGGCCGTTGTTACCCAATGCCTACATTGCATTGTGGGTTATAGGTAACTGTGTGGTGTTATGGGTAGGGGTTAATTATGGCTATTGATTTTAATGTGTTACTATTAGAAAGAAAACTTTCTCACTCTCCAAGAATATAAAACCACAACTTGTAATATTAGCTTCCACTGAGCAAACTTTGACTCAAGAGACAATTCACATTGATCAATTGATAATAATCAGCTTGACACTTAAAATAGTGTACTTAAAATAATCCCAGAATGTAACACATTTTACGTTTAATTTTAATTGTACATCACTTAATTATTTAAGGCAACCACTTTCCTCAATTTTTGTTTCAAGTAAATTCAACTTATCAGGGCTTACAGTGTATCTGATAACTATGAAAAGATGAACACAATTATTGACATGTATTGATAGATTAATGGATCAACAGGTGCTAAAGAGTTTTGTTTTAAGCAACACCTAAACAGCTGCCAGAGATGTAAAGCATCTACTGAGCTAAAACTAATACTGAACCATTAATTCTATCAATACATGTAAATAATTCAGTTAAAATGCAGTATGTCAGGTTTTCATTGACATCAGACATGACACATTTGGATGTTTCTGAGGCTCCATAATGAACATAAAAACATAATCTTCTGCACCATTGATTAACCAATAAAACTCATGTAGTTTGACAAATAACACTTTATTGATCCCACAATTGGGAAATTGCTTTGTAACAGCCGCAGCACTCACATACTAAGTAAAACAGATAAAATGAAGGTGCAATTAACTGAGAATTACATTAGGGAATAATTTTTCATCTTCTAGTCAATTACATCCTTATGTGATTTAATTATTTTTGCTCGTTTAGAATAGAATAAAATAGAATGCCTTTATTGTCATTGTACAAGTACGACAAAATTAGAAGTGCAATGCACTTTACATGCCATAAAATTTACATAACATATCATGGTTTCCCCCAGAAAACTGATGGCCTACCATATTTTTGTAAAAAGAAAAAAAATAAAATAAAATAAAATAAAAATTGTGTATAAATAAAAGTAATGTTCCTCCCGCCCCACGTGGGCGGTGTCTCCTTCAGACTCGGGTCCTCTACCAGAGGCCTGGGAGCCTGAGGGTTCTGCGCAGGATCTTAGCTGTTCCTAGCAATGCGCTCTTTTGTACAGAGATCTCTGATGTTGTTCCTGGTATCTGTTGGAGCCATTTTCCCAGCTTGGGGGTAACTGCCCCTAATGCTCCGATCACAACTGGTACCACTGTTGCCTTCACACTCCACATTTTCTCTAACTCCTCTTTCAGCCCTTGGTATTTCTCAAGCTTTTCATGTTCTTTCTTTCTGATGTTGCTATCACTGGGTACTGCTACATCTATCACCACCACTGTCTTCCCATGTTTATCCACCACCACTATGTCAGGCTGATTAGCCATCACCATCTTGTCAGTCTGGATCTGGAAGTCCCACAGGATCTTGGCCTGTTTGTTCTCTGTCACCTTTGGGGGGTTCTCCCATCTTGACCCTGGGACCTCCAGTCCATACTCTTTACAGATGTTCCTGTACAGTATGCCCGCTACCTGGTTATGCCTCTCCATGTATGCCTTGCCTGCCAGCATCTTACACCCTGCTGTGATGTGCTGGACTGTTTCAGGGGCTTCTCTACACAGCCTACACCTGGGGCCCTGTCTGATGTGGTAGACCCCGGCCTCTATTGCTCTGGTGTTCAGGGCTTGTCCTTGTGCAGCCATGAGTAGCACCTCTGTGCTGTCCTTTAGTCCAGCCTTTTCCAGCCACTGGTATGTCTTTTCCATATCAGCCACTTCCTCAATTTGCCGATGGTACATGCCATGCAAGGGTTTGTCCTTCCATGATAGCCCCTCTGGTTCCTCGACCTTACTGGGCTTTTGTTGCCTGAGGCATTCACTTAGCAGTTGGTCATTGGGGGACATTTTCTTGATGTATTCCTGGAGGTTTGCCGTTTCCTCCTGGACAGTAGTTCTGACACTTACTAGTCCTCGGCCCCCTTCCTTTCGCTTAGTGTACAGCCTCAGGACACTGGACTTGGGGTGGAACCCTCCATGCATGGTAAGGAGTTTCCTTGTCTTGATATCAGTGGCTTGTATCTCTTCCAGTGGCCAGGATATTATCCCAGCTGGGTATCTGATTACTGGCAGGGCATAGGTGTTAATGGCCTGGATCTTATTTTTGCCGTTCAGCTGACTTTTCAGGACCTGCCTTACCCTCTGTAGGTATTTGGCTGTGGCTGACTTCCGAGCTGCCTCCTCATGATTACCATTTGTCTGTGGGATCCCTAGGTATTTGTAACTTTATATATATATATATATATATATATATATATATATATATATATATATATATATATATGAAAAATTTCCTCTCGCCCCACGTGGGCGGTGTCTCCTTCAGACTCGGGTCCTCTACCAGAAGCCTGGGAGCCTGAGGGTTCTGCGCAGGATCTTAGCTGTTCCTAGCTATGCGCTCTTTTGTACAGAGATCTCTGATGTTGTTCCTGGTATCTGCTGGAGCCATTCTCCCAGCTTGGGGGTCGCTGCCCCTAGTGTTCTGATTACTACTGGATAGCTTAGTGGTCTACACCACTGACTTTGGTGCGGAAGGTTGCCGGTTCAAATCCCAGGCATGCCCTTAGGCAAGCCACCATATATATATATATATATATATATATATATATATATATATATATATATATATATATATATATATATAAGTTGACAAGAAATATATCCATTATTTGTTATTATACAACATTTATTAACAATACTTACAACAACTGCTAACAAAAATATGGATGGATGGATGGATGGATGGATGGATGGATGGATGGATGGATGGATGGATGGATGGATGGATGGATGGATGGATGGATGGATAGATAGATAGATAGATAGATAGATAGATAGATAGATAGATAGATAGATAGATAGATAGATAGATAGATAGATAGATAGATAGATTTATTATTATGATTTATTTAACTCAGAATTGCAATGTATTACATGACACTGCTATTTGTTTTGCGTTACAGACTGTTGGTGCATCGACACTAGAACACTTACCCCTCCCAATACAAGACATAGGAGAGCCTTGGTATGCATACATTTGCACCCCAAAGTACATGTGAACTGATAGTTCATTAAGTCCTGCAACAGTTACAGTACACCACCAGAGGGAGCATGTAAGGGTGAATGAATGACCCACTGGGTATGTATGTACATAGAAAAGTGCGATATAAATCTAATCCATTATTATTATTATTATTATTATTATTATTATTGTTATATAACTAGTTTCTGTAAAGCAGGGTTAGGGTTAGTAATGAGTATATGCCCATTTGACCACTGGACCACTCTCGTCTGCCGTCTTCACCAGTGGGCTGAACAACAACAGGAAATACAACTTCCCTGCTGGTTTTTTGATTTCTTGAGGTCTTGGCGGGTTTTTGGGGGGCATTTTCGTGTCAGTATTAAATTATGGGCAAAAAGTGTGTTGTTATGCAAGTGTTATTGAACATGTACCAAGTGAAATATTACTGAAAATGTATTCAATTTCTACCTAATTATAATTTTCCATTTCAATATTCCATTTTGCTTGAATGTAGTTAAATAAATAAACAAAATCTGCCAATTAACAAGTGAAAATAATTAGATTTTTAAAAATCAGTTCTTATATCTCACTGAGAAGTTACTCTTTAGGCAATCATGTCTTATTTTAACCCTTTGGGCGCCCCATTTTTTTTCAATGTTGACATATTTTTTACATGAATATTTCAAAGAGCTGTTGCACAAAAGTGGTAAGAGATAGAGCTTTGCTCCAAATTACAAATTTGTAGGGCAGGACCTAAAGTATATTTTTAAGATATTTTTGTAGATCTAATTTGCATATTATGACATCATCATGACGTCATCAGTAGGCGGACAGCTGAAATTAAGGAATTTCACAGTGGGAGAGACTCTGGATCAATCAAATTGGGATGTTTTGCTTAAAAATTTAATGTTTTGTCATCTACTGAGTGTCTGTGACATTGTTGTTGCTTAAAATACTGTTATTTACTTTAGATGCATCCGTAGTGAGCATCCAAGAAAACATTGATGACATATGTTGACTGCTCGGAATTCTGTTGAAATTTCTCTTGTGTGTCTGGCCATAAAATAAGGTAATTTTAGACAATATGCATGGAAAAAAGAGAAAATACTTCATATATTATCAAGAGGGTTGAAATATCATATTTGAGTATCAATAACTCTAGCTAAGAATCCTTTTTAGCTTTTGAGCAAATTTGATAAGCTCAACGAACTGATTGAGGATATTTATATTTCAGGAACTGATTTTATATTTCAAAGAACTGATTCAAAATACAATTCAAAATATTATTTACATGGCAAAGAACTGATTCAAAATATTATTCAAAACAATGAAACATGTAGGCCTAAGAACTACACAAACATGCCAAATATTCATCCATACACATGCCTCAGGGGGTCACTCAGAAATCAGTTCTATTCTATCTGTCCAAATGACACTGTACGCAATAGTTTCCCTGGTCAGATTCCTCACTATCACTGCTACTACTTCGGTCAAAATCATCAAATGTTGGATCTTCAGGTTCAGAATCCGAGTCAGCTAAGACCTGACACAATGCCTCATGAACCGTGAACCTCTTTTTTGCCATTTCGTGTGTTTGATGAATAACTTTAGTCAGCAATGCGAGAGCAGCCGCCTCCGTTATACTCCGGAATAGCTCTGAGCGAGCGCTTCGAGGTGCGGTCATTTACCAAGGCATTTCCTGGAAAACTTTTCATGGGGGCAGGGCCTAAATTTGTGCTCGGGAGACAGATTTGCATGTCTGCCACCTAATAGTATGGAGTATGAACTGCATTCAAATCGCAGTTAGATGAGAGAGTGGATTAAACAGAGCACCGCCGCTTGTCGCAAATTTGCGACTTGGGCGCCCAGAGGGTTAAGTGTGATGAGATATTTTTACTAGGTAATCAGAAAAAAATACACTTGTAAGATTCAAATTTTTGCATTTCATCACTTTATAAGTGATTATGTCCCACCTAATGTCAAACCACAGCGCCAAAACCGGAGCTGTCATCAAATACCCACGGCAGAGACTCCATTTTCTGACGACTCTCAGAAACAACCATCTCTCCCTGAGACATTGTAACCAGGGGTGCCAAACTCACTTTAATTATGTTCCACATTCAGCCTAATATGGTATAAAATGGGCCGCGCCAGTAAAATAAAATAAATAATAAAACACATAAATAATGCCAACATCAAAAATAGTAAAATCCCATAATGAAAATGTTTACATCTATGAACTGTACTTGAACATAACATGAACAAATATTAACAACCTGAAAATTTTAAGAAAAATAAGTGCAATATTAACAATATTGCACTTTAGTTTATCATTTAAACATGTGTATCACAACTTAAAAATTACACTGGATTTGGAAATACACACAAAATTTACTAATATTCAAATTTTTTGTCGATTTATTCCTTTTTTTACACTGAAACAAAAAAGAAAAAAAAATTGCATTTTCTTTTAGATTACATTGAATTGATGTCAAAAATTTTAATTTCTGTAATTATTGATATCCTCTGTGTAATTTTTACATTTCAGAAATTCATCCCAGGGGTCAGATTGGACTCATTGGCGGGCCAATTTTGGTCCCTGGGCCGGATTTTTGACACCAAATGTTCCATTGTGGGGAAATTATTTAGACATAGGTTGGATATTTATTTTGTCATTAGTCATGTTTAGGTCAGACTGACCCAAGTGGAGTCTGACTGATCAGGAAAAATACCAGATGTTGAATAACTCTTGCCAAAATCTACAATGTTTGTTCCTGTCATTATTTCCTGTATTCAATATGAAGAGATGTTTGACGTCATTTGTGTTATAGTTTCTTAGAATCCAGAATGAACCAGAATAGCTTTGAGTCCAGACAAAAGTCTTTGACTGTTAGTCTGATATAATTGACAAATCACAACACCATTTGAACCAAAAGCTCTTATATGGAGCAACTTTTGGGACAAAATTAAGTGTATTCACAGAAAAGTAATGCGTGTATATTTGGGATATGCATGTGTCTTTGGTTGTAGTTGAGCATGAAATAAATATTGTCAAACTCTAAAATGAGTCTATTTGTACTTATGCGTTGTGTGTTTGATATTTGTCAGAATATGAATTGAAAAGATACCACATCCACAATTACATTTACGAAATGAAAAGTTACGACTACACTGTCTTCAGTACGAATATGATTTTGTCAGAAAGAAGAAAGTGACCAAAGATGCTTAATCACTTACGTCATCATGTCACAACAGACGAAAAGTCGATCCAGATCCAGAAAGTGACAGGTAGTTTTCTTATTTCTCCATCTTCTTTGGCAAACAAACAAACAAAACAAAAAACACTACTAACCCTTACTTCATGGTTCCATGAAAAGAGTGGATGTTAAAAGGTCAAAGGTCAGATCAAAACAATGCAGATGTTTTTATGTAATAGTAGACCGAGCTCAGCAGACCTGAGTGATTACATAACCTCCTTGGTGGAAGTAGAAACATAAATACTGTCTTATTGTCTTAGCTTTCATACCCATTACACCCTGAACCCGTCAATTATCACAGCAGCAGCAGAGGTATCTACACTGTAAGAAATGGCTGTACTTTTACAGTAATATCTTACAGGACATTACTATATATTCAAATTTACAGAACAATAATGTCATGTGCAATGCATTGTGGGATATCACATAGAGTACAGTTAACAGTTGTACATTTACTGTCAGACCATGACTGTAAATTTGACCAAATATTCCTGTAAATTCCTGTTTTATCAGAATTCCTATTGTCACATGACTCATCTCAGACACATGACAATGCGCTAGTTTTTATGTAAAAAAAAAAAAAAAAAACATGTTAAAAGCCTGTTATGTTGTCATGTGACTTATGTTCTGCCTATGGATGTAGAGCAGTTCATTTAATTGATGAAAGAAGTATTCCAATTTGGACACCATATATATATATATATATATATATATATATATATATATATATATATATATATATATATATATATATATATATATATATATATATATATACACACACACAGTCATACCTCTACTTACGAAAGATCCAGCTAAAAAAAAATCCAACTTATGAAAAACCTTCACCTCAATTTTTCATCTCTGAATATGAAAGAAAATGAAACTGAAACCTCTGAGACATAAATACAGCACATTACTATACGTAATGTACGTAAATATGTCATGTATGTACTGTACGTAGCATTCCATTGGCTATGAGCGAGCAACCCATGATGGTTTTCGTTACCCTTTGACCCTTATTCATCATTGAGCGGCGGCTGCTGTGGCTCCTAGTAACACAGGCACTTTAATGGTAATTTCTCCACCTAGACTGCATACACTGAAGTTTTATGAATTTGAAAGGGTTTGAGGGGTAGTATTCGGGGCCTTGCAATGAATTAGGCCTTTTACATGTAAAATGTGACTCTATTTACGAAAGATTCATGTGACGAAAACACTTCGGTAATGAATTTATTGTGTGTGTGTATATATATATATATATATATATATATATATATATATATATATATATATATATATATATATACATATGTCTTCCAATGATGAGATGGAGTGTTTAGTAGATATTATACAGACATGCCTGAGACATAGGCCTCATAACTATACTCACTCTCTCACACACACAAACACACACACTCACACAGACAGACACACACACAGCTATTATAGATCGATCAGAACTTATTATGTCAACCACATAACAAAACAATTTTAGACGAGTCTAGAGTGGGGGATGTGGAGAGTCAAGGGGATGGGGGTGGGGTGAGCAAGGATATTGAACTTAAACATCTATTTTCAGATGGGGTAGTGGGTTTGGGGTAGGGCAGGTGGCCTCTTGAGCCATTTAGGCGAGTCATCCATTTTTAAAAGGGATTTGATAGAAACCAATCCCCTGGTCTGAATCTTTCCAGCATTTCCCCCCTGGTTCTGATAATGGGTGGGGGACCTCCCCAGCTGGCTCACTGTCAATCAATCTTAAACATGGCGCACTTGTCCCCACAGTCTAACCCTGGCGAATATTGACAGTTATATTTGTTTAAGTGTCCGTTGCCTTTCGCAGGATTAAATCTTTCATTTTCTCTGAGAGAGTGGGAGGAATATGACGGGGGTCTGGGCTAACCTCTGGGGAAAGGCCAGTGCATTAGACAGAGAATAGATCAGTTCCAGCTAAGATGAATATGAGCGCATAGATTGGCCTACTGTCTGGGGAGACTCAGAAATGCAGTTTTGTGCACGCCGTAGAAGAAGAAGCAGCAGCGAGGCTGGGAGGCAGAGCGAGTGCGGAGGGCAGGGAAGGAGGCAATCACTGCATAACCAAACAGACCTGGAGCACAGCACATCAGAGCCAAGGGCCAAACTCAGACACATACAGATTGCTTATTGAGCTGTTTTTAGAGTGACTGTATTAACAGCATGTAGCTTTTTCTCTTACACTCTCCTGTTGTTGCAGGATTCAAAACAACTAGTCCACGCATTTATTTCTTGATTATTGTAATGCTCTTCATGCCAGAGGTGGAAGTAACTGAGTACAAGTACTGCTTTTACTGTACTTAAAGGTGTCATTGCGCTGAAAACCACTTTTCTACGCTCCTTTTGGAATCTGAAGGGTGATGCCGAGTTACCGACACATGCTGCCTTTGAAAGTGGTTTGTCACCTCCACTGGCTGCATACTGCATTCACACAAAACAACAAGAAAAAGCTGGTCCATCTGATGTCAGATGGACTTTAGTGTCACCCACATGGGGTTCAACCTGTCCCCCATTGCAACGAATCTAAAGTAACATTAGCATTAGCATCAACAAGAGAAGACTGAGCCACAGTAGCTGCTGCACAAACTGGAAAAAGATGGCGGATCAAACTGGTTCATGTGCTCTCTGTGGAAATAAAGCCTTGTTTTTTTCCCCTGCACGTTTTCAGAACAAGCAACGGCACGAAACCTAGCTGGATGCTACTTGGGTAAAGGTAAATACATACAGAGAGAGCAATGGGGGAGGGGGGAGTGTTCCTTCACACATTCTGAGCCAATCAGAGACGCCTCATCATCACGTCACATATGAGGAAGTACCGGTAAACTCTGTGGTTCGACCTCAAGTCATTTTTCTACCGTGAAAAAACAGCTGGAAACAAAATAGAAACAAAATAATTTTTAAATAGAACCAACACATAATGTATTCAATGACAATGGAGAACACATTAATATTATATTAATGAAATAACCATGGAATGACAGCTTTAAGTCCAGTTTTTAGGTATCTGTACTTGAGTATTTATTTTTTGGCAACATTTTACTTTTACTCCCTACATTTTTGTATAAATATCTGTACTTTATACTCTTTACATTTAGAAAAATATCTGGACTTTATACTCCTTACATTTATATAAATACCTTTACTATATACTCTGTACATTTATCTAAATATATGTACTTTATAGTCCTTACATTTATATAAACTTTAGACTCATAGACTCTAGAATACTGGAATAGACTCATTTTTTCAAACTGGACAAATGGAATAGTATGAAAAAGAAGTCATAAATTAGAAATTGTGACTTACTATATAAATTTAACTCTCATACTTTTTTCTCATAATTTTGACTTTCATCACACAATTCCTACTTTTTTCTCATTATTCTCCCTTTTTTTCCCTCGTAATTTTGACTTTTTAATCCCATAATTTTGATTCATCTCATAATTCTGATTTTGTACCCCCTCATAAATGTGACTTTAGTCTCATAATTTTGCCTTTTTTCTTAAAAATTTTGAGATTAATCAAAATGGATTTTTTTTTTTTGCCTGTCCCCGACTACAAGCTTGTCTAAGCCCTATCGGCACTGCAATCACCCTCGGATCTTCGACCTGAACTGCATCTACACATTGGTAACGTTTATTGGATTTCCTCTTTGCCCTGATTTGGATCACCTGTGTATGAACCGTGATTGTCTGACGACTGATTCTGATCTTCTCCCAGGTCCTGTGGTGACTCATTGAACCAGGTGCTCCACATGTCAGGATAAATGGCATTATTTATTTCGTCTGTGTTTGTTAATAAACATTGTAAATCTGAGTCTCAGAGTCCTACATTTGGGTACCAGAAGGAGAAATTAATTGCAATATAATTGTGATCAATAAAAGCTTTGCATTTGGGTTCCATCATGTTCCTGAGCCTTGATCGTACTTCTACTTAAGTACATACCAACTCCATTTAAAATATATGTATTCTCTTTAGCCTATGATTTGTGACCTTAGGTTTTTTTCTTTTCTGTTATTCTTTTGATTTACTTATGTTTAAAGTGTGTTTTGCCCATGTGAATACATTTCTACTTGATGCACATTGTGTCTATATATGCATATGAAATGTCTTATACAAATAAACTTGACTCTGTGGCTTTAACTGCCACAAGGAAGGACGTGATCGCATATTAAACACCCCCGAGTTATAAAACGCCAACATTATAATTACTCTTCTTGTAGATTCCATTAGTTATGATGATCTCGACTTTCCTCTTCCATCTTACTCTGTTGTCATCATCGTCTTTTGCTAAACAAACCAGTGAACGATGCCTTATCCGCACTCATCCGCGTCACCGTTAATTAATAATTTGTCACCATCCGAGCCATTTGCATCAGTGTCCACATCAGTTATTCTGCTACATTCTTGTTCAAAATTACTTACTCTGTTTTGTTTTGGAACATTAAACCCTTTACACTCTGAGCTGAAGATGTAATTTGCTTAATCTATTAATTGTTTGCCAGAAAAATATTCAACAGCTATTTTGAATAATCACTTACAGACTGTATTATTTCAGACATTCCCAATAGACATCATGTTTGTCGCTTATGATAGTTATAAACCATAGACTTAATGTTTTTTTTTTTATTCTTTGGGGGACATATACACTCAGAAATAAAGGTACAGTAAGGGTACAAATCTGTATCCTAAGGTACAATAAACACCAGTGTACCCCCAAAGGTTTTATCAATCTTAATATTTGGTGCCGATATGTACCTTTTCAGCCTGGCAAAAGGTACAAACTAGTTGTCAAACAGTGAAAGGTACAAATGTGTACCTTTTCAGTGGTATCAGTGGTCTTTAGCCCCTGCCCCCAGGGGCTAGAGACCCTGTTGTGGATCCCTTCTTTGCACCTACCTATGTTGACAGTTGGACAGGTGCAGAGCTTTTATCATTCCATGTTGCTGCTTTGAGAGAATGAAAAATGTGGGGTGGCTGTGGTTCAGTTGGTAGAGCGGGTTGTCTAATGACTGAAAGGTTGATGGTTCACATCCCAGCTCTGCCAGTCCACATGCCTTGCATGGCAGCTATGAGTGTGAATGTGAGGCTAATGTAAAGCGCTTTGGATAAGGTGAATCTATGAATTGAGCGCAAATGGAGAAATGCATCAAAACAGTCCAACTTCCAACCCTGTAACAAAGACTCATCCCCATAGCAGTGTTGTTTGGTTATGGGGTTGAAGATTTTAGCTAAAAATAGCCATAGATCCACATTAGCTAGGGTATGCAGCATTAGAAACCATGAGGAAAAAAATAAATTAATAAAGTTTTCCAAGACAATTATTATTTTTTTTTCCTGAAACAATATTAAACATAATGTCTGCTTGTAACAGTGTTGAAAGGTTGAGCTTGGTGATGTCAATCTGATGATAAAAAAACAATTAAATAAAGATAAAGTATGGTAATACTGCCCTGTCTTTACAGTTTGAGTGTGAAAAGACTTCAGTGATGTCACTTCCTGGGTGCTTAGGAAGTTGGACTGAACCATTATTATTATTTTTTTTTAAAAAAAGCATGATTGACATCCTATTACGGGGTTGAATGAAAGTAGGAGAGAAAATTAGACATTGGTGTTTTATAAATATATTTTTTTTATTTCATATTTCTTATATTAAGGCTAAAGTAGACAGATAAATTATTATATTAGCAGAAAAACTGTGGTTACTGACTATTTTTATTTGTTTTATATTTAATAAATCAGTAACTTTGCTCAGTGGGGACATACTCATTTGGTCTCAGAAACCAAAAAATGTTTGAAAATATAATATTTCAAATATTTTTATGTGTTATAATGCAAAGGCACACGGACATTTGCATTTAATATTTTAGAATGTATTTAGTGGTTTAGTTTATATGAAAAGCTTAGAGGTTAAACCTGTGGGGACACAAAGACACATTCAGAAAATCACCCATAAAGGTGCTACATCAGTGGTACATAATTGTGCCTTTTCACCAGGGTACATATTTTTACCTTCACTAATTGTACTATACAAGGTACATATTTGCCACCATAGTAATAGTAAAGGTTCAAATATGTACCCTGCTTGTCAGCCTTTGTACTCCTCAAAGTACCATTCTGTACCTTCTTTTCTGACAGTGTAGTTTAGTGTACTCATCAAATGCCAGACACATATAGCAAGTACTTTGTGAACAAATTGAAGTATAGAGATGCTAAACAGTGTTGAAGAATGAATGTTGATTTGATCTGTGCGTGTTGTTTTGCTCAACAGACATTCTCTTGACATATTTCCACTTTACATAGTGATATCATTTCAGTATCCCAGTCTTTTTTATAGCTGGATCTGCATTGTTTCTCTTTAATTGCATGTGAGTTATTTGTTCTGCAATTTCAACTTTATGTCAAAGGACTTTTTAATCACTACAAAGTTGTTTACGTGCCAGGGTTATTAGTACCCTTTTGCTATATTATATTCTGTTTATAGAGTAAAACCTTAGTTCATCTTTGTTTTAAATTATGCTGTTAGGGGTTTTTTTTAATGTATTTTAGGCATTATGCCAAGAAGACGCTGGAGTTGAAAACGATCTCACTGACAGTTCCTGGTGTATTTAAAGAAATGATGATGGATTCTTTCAGTGAAAATAAACCAATTACCTAAAGTAGCATCAGCTTAATCTTCTTCTTCTTCCTTCTTTTCCATTTCTTATCGGCACCATTCGCTGCTGACACGCTCACATCCCAGATCGCCATCTCTCCTGCCCATTTCCATCTCACTTTAACACCTCCACCTCTCGAGGCCTTCCCAAACCAGCATCCACGCACTCTCAGTCATCTCACTCTAATGTACTGTCCACTCCATCCTTCATCCTCTGAGCCCCATCTTTCCCCTCCCTCTTTCTTTCCTCCCTACAACCCCCTTTGCTTTTCTGCCCACCACCACTCCCTGTGCTATCTCTCCATCCATCAGGCTGAGTAATGGCCATGAGGGCAGGGAGTCACCCTGCAGCTGTCTGGGACAGACACTGATCACACACACAGTCACTCTGGGCTGAGGACACAGTCATCCATTTTCTGCACACGCTCATCATGCCGTACTTTGGAGGCTGAAGCAATTACACCAGTGGAGACCATGCATATGAGTTTGATAACACTAACTCTGAGTTCAAGTGTAACTATAGCTTCTTCTTCTTCTTTTAAAAACAGTAGTACAAAATTGAGTTAATCACATTTTCTCCCTTTTTTATTTGATTATTACATTTTTTTAACATAGAACAAAGAAAAATATTGAGCAATTTTTGGGACAAAATTAAGCATATCCACAATAAAGTAATGCGTGCACATTTGGGACATGCATGCAAACTCTAAAATGAGTCCATTTGTACTTATAATGTGTTGTGTGTTTGATATTTGTCAGAATACAAATCAAAAAGGGGTGGGACAGTTATGCAGTGGTTCGCACTCATGCCTCACAGCAAGAAGGTCCCTGGTGTGATTCCAGCACCAGACCTTTCTGTGTGGAGTTTACATGTTCTCCCTGTGTCTGCGTGCACATAGACATGCACCGATAAGTTAATATTGGTTAATCTAAAAGTACCCATAGATGTGAGAGTTATTGTTTGTCTCTCTCTCTCTCTCTCTCTCTCTCTCTCTCTCTCTCTCTCTCTCTCTCTCTCTCTCTCTCTTTATATATATATATATATATATATATATATATATATATATATATATATATATATACAGCACCTGTGATGATGGTAACTCATAGAGGGTGTGATCCATTGCAGCTGGATTAGGCCCCCACAGAACCCTGTGACCCCAGTGAGGATAAAGCGGGTTCAGGTGATGAGAGACCAATCAAAAAGTTACAACATCAAAAATGACATTTACGAAATGATAAATGGACTGCACTTTTATAGTTCTTTTCCACCTTCATGGTGCTTAAAGCGCTTTACATTAGCCGTACATTCACCCATTCACACACACTCAGTCTCCCAGTAGCACTGACAGAACCTTAGAATCCTACTGGTGTATAAGTCAGGGTTCAATATCTTGCCCAAGGACACTTCGACATGTGGACAGCCAGAGCCAGGATGCGAACTGCCAACCTCTCGGTCATCGCGCCCAAGGACGTTCAAGTCTTACACTTGAACGTCTTGTTCAAGACCAAGTCTTGAACAAGACCAAGTCCAAAAGCCTCGAGTTACTTACCCAGATGAATGTATAATAAGTTAGGAGTTCATTGTCTTTATTTGTATTTTAGCTTATTACATCAACCTGCCAAAGGGACAACAGGGAAAATAGCAGGAAATGCTACAGCCTGGGACATCTCTCCTTTACCGCAAGGTTAATATTTATATGTACACTGTCCCTTTTAAAAACAAATAAACTCTAAACTCTTCAGTACAAATACGATTTTCTCAGACGGAAGAAAATGGTCAAAACTACGTCATCAGCTGCTGTAGACTCTTGTCGTGTCATTTTCCTTCTGCTTTAAATCCTAAAGTAAATCCAGTTGTTCTCATGGACAGAGCCGCACAGCGAGAAAAGTCACAGATTTTCTAGAATTTAATTTAATTTAATTTGGTATAGAGGGACAATGTATATTAATGAACATTTCTGTAAATGCACCGAATTGTAGCCAAAAGGCTAATTTGCATTGACAGTCCCCCTGTGATAAAAAATAAACAACAAAGAACCACAAACAAGAATTAATGTGCGCACTTAACACTTAATGACGTTAACATTACACGGGACCAAGAGAAATAAAGCACAGGCAGTATAGGTGAAGAAAAAAAGAAGGAAATAAATAGATAGAATACATTACAAATATTCAGGAGTTCTCGGAGTGAAGTTGATGGTTTGAATTCCATCTGTTTTCTGTGTACAATGGATAATGTCTGTGACGTGATGATGTAAGCCATGATGTATTTTGACCACTTTCTGAAAATCATACTGAAGACAGTGTACTCCTAACTTTTCATTTTGTGGAGGTAATTTTTGATGTAACTTTTTGATTAGTATTCTGACAAATATCAAACACACAACACATTATAAGTAAAAATGGACTCATTTTAGAGTCAATTATTATATTTATTTCACGCTCAATGTGGCACCCTGGAAAATAGTTCATTTGTTCATAAAAGGGACACCTTCATCTGTGAAACTGTTTGGTTCCAGTTGCGATATCGCATCACGCCAGTAGGTGTCAGTAATGGCACAGTGATCAGAGACTTGACCTATTGACATGCGCAGAAGCAGCTCAAGCTCCGTTGTAGGCTGCGAGTTGTCAAGAAGAGCCATTACTGAACGAAGTCCTGTTTTTAATCTGTTTTCACAGGTGGGTTAAGTGCACAAGCAGTCAGTTAGAGACAATATAAGCCTTTTATTTAAATGTGTACAATGTTAGATACGCAGTCAGATCGCATTTTAAAGTGTTCTTTTGTTGTTTAGCTTTGTAACGTTAGCGGCGCTAGCTTAAATGCTAACATCCTTGTACTTCTTTTGTGTGGATGGCGCGCGTGAGGTTCTTGAATGTTCTGGTTCATATATGTGTAGTAAAAACACAAATAGGAAGTGAGAGTGCTGGTCCAGAGGTACAAATGGGTTTTTTCAAGTTGTACAAGTAGTATATTTAGTACAAGTTTAAGTTCGTTTTTCGTGTAAGGTGTTTTATTTTCGAAAAGTGACACAACAGAGAATGACGTGTAGCAGATTGAACTATGTATTTACTAAAATACTGGACTGCATGGTATGATGCGCAGAAGCAGCTCAAGCTCCGTTGTAGGCTGCGAGTTGTCAAGAAGAGCCATTACTGAACGAAGTCCTGTTTTGAATCTGTTTTCACAGAGAAATAAAAAAAGTCTCCTGTTGCACACGGGTGTGTTGTCTTGACGTGTGTTACATCAACTACAACCAAATGCATTACTTCCCTGTAAATATGCTTAATTTTCTCCCAAAAATCCCTCAAAAGAACAATGTGTTAGTAACTAACAGTAAATCTACAAAACATTCTAAAACATTTTTGCAAACAAAACTAGAATATGATAATACTCTAACTCAGCCATCAAATTAAACAAAAAAATATGAGTGAAAACCATGTCAGAAAAAAAAACCAGTGGTGGTGGTGGTGGTTGTGGGGGTTGGGGGCAAGGATTTAAAATAGTTAAAGAAAGTTCCATTTCTAAATAAAAATATTAGAACTGTGTTTCACTGAAAAATTTATTTTCTCCAATTTAAGAAAAGACATAACATCCTCAAGCCATAAAGAATTCGAGTGAAATACAGCATCTCACCAAAAGGAATGAGAAGGATAGTATTTTAGATTGTGAAGAATTAACTATCAATTTCTTGTATGGTAACCCAAATATTATGATGGAAGGATCCATCTGTATCTGAATACCTAGAATATTTGTTAAAATAGGAAAAAAAAAAAAGGTTTCAATAAAATTCAGTGCAGAATTTGTGCCCCCTTCTCATATTTGTACATGTCGACGCAAGCACCGCTGGCTGTGCATCAACTGCAGTTCACCACTCAGGCAGTAGGTAGTAGCAGAATCATCTATGTCATTTACGGGTTGTCGGGTGACATCAGTCAAAATGACACCTGAAGACGAGTTCATTTTATTGCTACTTTTACATCGCGGTGGTATTTTCAGCCTTTGAACATCTGCAGAGACCTGGATGGAGAGTTTGTTTTTTCCCGATACAAGGCATAGATGAGGAGAGACATTTTTATTACTATGCAATTGCGATATAGTGTCATACAAATGACGATATTGTCTAATCACTTCACACAACTTCTTCTCTTCTTCTCAGCCATTTTTGGAATACTTCTTCTATGAATATAACAAATACATGAAAAAAAAGTATGATATTTGCAGTATCGCCCCCACCGACAACGCAAGGTATCGTGCAGATCGGCGCATCATGTATCAAAAGTTGAGAGGCCGTGTTTTCCTACGTATCGCCGCGTAATGCTGGCTGATGCATAGCTTTGCATCAGCCGGGGTAGCAGTTCGTCAACTATGTTCGAGCCTGAACTCTGAGTTCAAGTGTAAATACACAGAAGCTTCTTAATACACAACTGGAATGTTTGTGTGTTTCACTTTATGACCCTCTGAGGCTAAATGTGGAATCTATTTGCTTCCAGTCACAGTTACAGTCACAGTGTCTGTTGTTATTGATCACTTCTTTTCTACAGAGCTTTCATTATAACAACAATGAGATCAATGTTTATTGGATATTATAAGGTACGGTGTTTTGTTTATTGATCCACTCTTATATTTTACATTTTCTCTAGTATTTATGACCAGCAGCTTCAGTGAGCAGATGAGTTATCATTACAGAACTGAACAAGTCCCCTTCCTGCTTAAATGTCACAGGTGTCCAACATGTGGCCTGGGGGCCAAATGCAGCCTGCCAAAGGTTCCAATGCGGTCACTGGGATGTATATTCAAAGGTCAATAATTCCACAGTCAAGGTTGTGGAACTGATTTTAGTTCAGGTTCCACATACAGACCAATATTATCTACAGTCAAATCACAGAAAAACCAACAAAAAATAATAAATCCATATTTTCTTCTGGGTTTGATGTGAAAAACATTTGACATTATGCCAATGATGACAACTTAAAATTGATTATGTTATATACGCTCATATATAATGTTGATGATGCTCATATTTGGCATTGATTATGCTTATATTTGACGTTGATGCTCATATTTGACATTGATGATGCTCATATTTGACATTGATGATGCTCATATTTGGCATTGATGATGCTCATATTTGACGTTGATGATGCTCATATTTGATGTTGATAATGCTCATATTTGACATTGATGATGCTCATATTTGACATTGATGATGCTCATATTTGGCATTGATGATGCTCATATTTGACGTTGATGATGCTCATATTTGACGTTGATAACGCTCATATTTGATGTTGATAATGTTCATATTTGACGTTGATGATGCTTATATTTGACATTGATAATGTTCATATTTGACGTTGATAATGCTCATATTTGGCATTGATGATGCTCATATTTGATGTAGATGACACTCATATTTGACGTAGATGACACTCATATTTGTTCGTAGATGACACTCATATTTGACATTGATGATGCTCATATTTGACGTTGATGATGCTCATATTTGTTCGTAGATGACAGTCATATTTGACATTGATGATGCTCATATTTGACATTGATGATGCTCATATTTGACGTAGATGACACTCATATTTGTTCGTAGATGACAGTCATATTTGACATTGATGATGCTCATATTTGACGTTGATGATGCTCATATTTGACGTTGGTGATGCTCATATTTGACGTTGATAACGTTCATATTTTGCTTGGATGATACTAATTTTTTGTTTATGACGCTCATATTCCGTTGTCAGCATTAGTTTGCTGATTCCTATGGTTGATAGTCCAGCTGCTGCTTCATAACTGTCATAAACAATTAGGTCAAACATCACATGTAGTATCAGGACTAACATGGTGATCGTTAAAACGAACGCAAAACAGGAAGTGAACGCTATTGTTTTCCTCCAGTAGACATCCAGATGTTAAGCGGCTGTTCTGTCCAATCAGAACCCTCTGTACATCCAGCTGTGAAGGACCAATTAACTAGAGTGGAATACACCTGTTTCTCACATTCAGAAAAGTTTGACAATTCTCTACTTAAACAAATTATGGCAACAAAGTGACAATTTAAATAGAGGAAGTGATTTTAAGTTTTTTTTCAAAATTAAACTCTATTCAATGTAGTTTTTTTTTAAACTATTGATTTTATTAAGTAAATGTAAACAATAATTCAATCCAAAATAATTAACTTATTAGTTGAATTATTTTGGATTTACTTCAGATTTTGCACATGTTCAGTAAATCCAAATCAATTTTAGGGGGAAAACTATCCAATATTTAATAGTTATTTGGAAAATACTAATTCAGATTTACATTGTAGATTTTGCAGTGTTAATGTGGAGACAATGGGACCAAATACACTCTAGAAGAAGTTAAATAAACTCTCTAAGTGTTGATTTAACACTGCAAAATTTACTGTGTACCAAATATCTGCCAAAATAGTTTTTATTTAGACTTACTAAAATGGGATTAATTCCTATTCTTAATTATCTGGATGATATTGATTTATACATTGTTGAATTTACTGATAAAATATAATGAATTTCTACACAGTGATTTTCAGCTGATATTATTCAAACAAAAATTAGTAAAATGCAATTGATAAATAATTAAAATGTCATTAACTCAACATAACAATAAACCAAACTGCACGAAGTATTTTTCTTTTTCATGTAGAGTTTAATTGAATATATTTTGTTACTATTAAATAAGCAGTCACACTTTTAGAGCAGATATAAACATTTATTCAGAATTAAAGCGTCCATGTAAAGACGAAACAAACTGCTTTAATTCTGAATTATTTTATTCCGAATAAATAAAAAACATTATGTAAAGGTAACAGTTGAAAGACATTATTTGTCCAGTTTACCAGTTTTCCATTGGGGTCCCTTGCAATGTGTGAAGTGTAGTTTTTGTCTGGGCAGCGGCTTGTTGAAGGGCACTGGAATAGACTGGAACTGTATCCTTCGGGTGCTAACCCTCTTAATGATATCTTAATTGCCTTTTTGTTCATATTATGAAATTTTAATGGCCTGCTGAGCTTTTACCTACAGACCAGCCTCAGTCTGTTAGCCTCTCACATCACGGCCAGTTATGATATCATTTGTCAAAAATTATGTCCCATTTGTCATTTTGAGCCACTAAATTATAAATGGAGCAACAGTGAAAGGAAAATGACCATTCATGTTGTTGTAAGTGCAGAGGAAACAAGCAGGAATGGGACAGAAAACTGAAGCAAAAATGCAGTTGCATGCATTGCATTAAAAACAAAGCGATTAAAACAATAAATACTTAATCACAATTAAGTTGATTAATTATGACAGCCCTAATTATCTAATATACTGCAAAATATGATTTGATCATATATTCACAAATATAAAACATATATTTGCGCTGAAGGCAAAAGCTGCCCTATATTTTTACAGACAGTTTTATTGAAACACATTTCTTTGTCCGTATATTGCAAAGTTTATTACTAAATATATAATTGCATATATGTAGTACTACAGTTCACTATATAAGTATAAACAGTGTGTGTGTGTGTATATATATATATATATATATATATATATATATATATATATATATATATATATATATATATATATATATATATATATATATATAGTGTAGTGTAGTACCGTTCATTATGGGATTTTAATATTTTTGCTCAAAAACAGAGGAAACTTTGGAGTTGACATTACTTATATGTTTTTATCATATTATTTCTTTTACTTTACTGGTTTAGGTCAGTTTATATCATATTAAACTGAGTGTGACCCCTGAACAAAGATGAGTTTGACACCCCTGCTCTATATAATACAGGGGTCTCAAACATGTGGCCTGGGGGCCAAATGTGGCCTGCCAACAGTTCCAATGTGGTCTGTGGGATGAAGAACATAATAACCTATTAAATCATGCCATATTTTCTTTCGTTTTTTTCTTTGCCTATAAATGATGACAACTTAAATTTTTGTCATCATTTTACTACTGAAAATAATATTAAACGATGAAAATATTTACATTAAAAAATTATCCTGTAACAATAAAATGTGAAAAACCTAAACAAATATGAACAACCTGAAATCTCTAAAGAAAATTAGACACAATTTGAACCATTTTCTGCTTTTGTTACTAAGAGTTTAGTGTCTTTGTAGAACTGATCCATAATAAAACTGGATTAATGATGAATTGAGGCACAATATTGTTAAAATTGCCCTTATTTTCCTTCAAAAATTTAACTTTTCTTGCGTTTAGATCATTTATAAAAGTATTTTCACAATTTTTATGGGTTTTTGGGGGAGTGGTTTGCAATAAAACAATGAAAAAATATGTAGTTGTCATTATTTATAGGTTATTATGTTTGCATTTTACTGGCCCATTGGAGATCAAATGGGGCTGAATGTGGAACATGGAGAAAATGAGTTTGAGAGCCCTGGTTTATATAATATATACACTGAGTTACAGAAATGCTAAATATTCTAATTATACGAGTAGCCCTGTATAACTTCCAGTCTATGTCCTGCTGTATGTTCCTTTATAAATAACTGCATTAGCATCACCATGCTGTTAACTTAGCTCATTTTGAACATTTTCTGTCTGTTCTTTTGGTTTTTCATGATGATAGCCTCAGAAAACTTCCTGCAATTGGTCTGAAAGTGGAAACTGGAAAGTGGAAACTATTTCATCCAATAATTGCTTCTGCATTCTTTCTCTTTTAGCCAGACAAAAGGTCTGTAATGTTGGTGGAGAGAGGTTTCACAGCTGGTTTGAACTGAAGAATAATGATGGAATAATTACAGTGTTACTAAAAGCATATCCCAGCAACAAGACGGAGACTGACAGTTACTGTAACTCATGCCAACAGGTGAGCTCCAATCAGAAAACAGAGTAGGGTGACATCCAAACCATTTGTTAGGGCTACTCTTGCATTTTAAAAATAATAAAGTAGTCTTTGGAGGTCTATGACTCATTAAATATCTTAAACCATTCAAGACAATTGTGTCGCCGGTGATTTTTACATCACTGTTTGTTTGTGTTGAAAATCCAAACGTCATCTTTTATCTGTATTTTCTATTCTAGAACACAATAAGGTAGAAGCCAACATTGGCAGAGGGGGAGAGGTGGAAGTGGGTGGAGCTTAAAGCAGCAGACGGCAGATGGTGAGAGAGAAAGTGTAAACAAAAAAATTAGCACTATTTAATTTTTCCCCTAGTTTAGTTCAACCCCGCAATAGAATATCCTTTTTTTTTTTTTTTAAATAATAGTTTGGTCCAACTTCCTAAGCACCCAGGAAGTGCCATCACTGTAGTTTTTTCACACTCACACTTTAAAGACAAATCAGTTTTACTATACTTTCTTATCTATATTTCATTGTTTTTGTCGTCACATTGACATTGTCAAGCTCAACCTTTCAACACTGTTACAAGCATAAATTATATTTAGCATTGTTTAGATAGATAGATAGATAGATAGATAGATAGATAGATAGATAGATAGATAGATAGATAGATAGATAGATAGATAGATAGATAGATAGATAGATAGATAGATAGATAGATAGATAGATAGATAGATAGATAGATAGATAGATAGATAGATAGATAGATAGATAGATAGATAACCACACTGAAGGACAGATCCACTCCTATGGATGGATAGGCTATCATATATATATATATATATATATATATATATATATATATGATATGTGTGATTTGCTAAAAAACAGGGGGGGTCTTTTCACAGAAAAAAGCTTTTGTTGGATGTTCTGTTTCTTACATGAATAACGTAAATGCCCCAACCTGACTCACCGCCCTTTCCCTTTGCAGCCCCCCTCCCTCATTTTTTTCCGATTATGTCCTCGGAGCAGACAAGACGATCCAGTGCATGTCAGCATATCACTAAGCGGAGGGTCTGTCTTGTGTTACCGCCACACACATTTCCTTCATGCTACCAGCTCAGGGAGACAAGGTAGCTTACCAGGCCCCCCCTCTGCCCAGACTTTGCTGCATGTGAGGTTCCACATTTTGTGTTTACGCCGTCAGAAAATCTCATTAACCACAGGATGCCCAAAACCGGGTGTGTGTGTGTGATCTCCCTCTCAAACCCCCTCTCAAATCACACCCAGTGTATATATATATATATATATATTCATGTTAATATTCATATATTGAAAAAATTCATAGTCCAGTCACTGCTCCACACAGGAAAAAACACAATCATACTACATCATCACTTCAATAAAGGAACAAATACAAAATGTAAGTAGTTCTAAGCAGGGCTGTAGTCAAGAATACCACTGTTGAGTCCAAGACAAGTCCAATACCAGGACTGGTTGAGACAAAGTTAAGACCGCATCCAAAGAACTTCAAGTCCAAGACAAGACCAAGTCTAAAAGACTTGAGTCTCAGTCAAGACAGAAAAAAAACAATTGTATGCATGACAATATAAAGTCAATCATTTTGGGTTATTATTTGTTGATCTAAAAGCAAAAACAGTGTCACAACACCCAGAATGTCTAAGCAGAACCATTCCCCTGGATATCAAATCATCTAATCTAAATGAAACACAATGATATAAGGTGATACCTATAGTTACAATTATAACTGATACAAAAACTAATCCACTACTATTCCCACTATAGGTACTAGTACTGAGCATTTGAACAATTAAATTACATTATAGCTTCAGTCCAGACATAGACCACTATAACCAGTATTACCAGTTTACTCCTATGGTGGGTTTATGCCTTCACTGGAAAAACTATTTTCTATACTTTCGTTATTTAGATGGGTTAGGGTTTGGGTTAACCTTGAGACCAACCCTAATGAGAAATATATCTATTTTCAGAAAACATTAAAGTTTGGTTAAATAAAAATAAACAGAGTCCAATTTAAATAAATATGTCATTTTTTCTGAACAAACTGCAGGAGTTGTTTACGGAGTACACACATATACACACACATGCGAGAACACACACACACAAACACACACATGTTTACTTTACCCAAAAGTGAATGTTAACATCATTGCTGGAGCGTTTGTGTATCTGCTACCCTTTGTAACACCAATACAGTGTCACACAACCACAAATGGAATTCACGGCAACCAATTGTTTGATTTTATTTTTTTAAATATCTCATGAAAGCAGTAACACCAGATGTACAGTAAGTGATGATAACTATGTCCACAAACACATGAGCTACCTTGGCTTATCTTCTGCTATGTTAGCTAATGTTAACATTAACATAACACATAACCTAGCTTAAGAGGCTAAGCAGCGCCTAGCTCTGCAGTTCACTTACCCAGATGAATGATGCCTTTTCCTTTGAATATTGTAACAAAATAAAGACGCGGTCAAGAATAAGAACCATATTTGCCAAGACCAGTAGCCGAGACTGAGACAAGTCCAAGTCAAATACCAGTGAGTCTGAGACAAGTCCGAGACCATAAAAAAACAGACTTGAGTCCAATACCAGAAGAAAAATAGCTCAGAAAAAGTTATGATTAAAAGATATGATTATGATTAAGATTAACAGAAGCGGAGTTAAACAAGATAAAAAAAAGTAAATAAGGTTAAAAGAAAAAGATATTTAGAAAAAAAAATTCCTAATTGTTTTGCTTTGTTAATTTCCTGTTTTCCTCATGCTTTCTAATGCTCCATACCGTAGCTAATGTGGATCTATGGCTATTTTTAGCTAAAATCTTCAAACCCATAACATTCAACCCCACAAACAAAAACACTGTTATGGGGATGAGTCTTTGTTACAGGGTTGAAGGTCGGACTGTTCTTATGCGAGCCGCCGATGTGCACCCAGTTCAGAGAATCACCCTTATATAAGACTTTAGATTGTATATGTTAAAACCATACCATTCTTTAGTTAGTACTGAGCTCTCTCTGCTTCACTAATGATCTGTTTACATTCCATGTAACATCTTAAAGTAACGAGGAACCTGCACAACACTTCCTCTACATATTATGCCTGTTCATGTTCTCTCAGGGCTGTGTGGGTGTGTGATTTTAATTGACAGATCCCTCTCTCTCTCTCTCTCTCTCTCTCTCTCTCTCTCTCTCTCACTCTCTCACCGTGTTGAAGTGTTCAGTGCTGTAAATACTACACTTGTATGATTTTGTAATTAGTAATGCTATTTTGGTGCCTCTTAACTTCTGTTGACCTATTGCAAAGAGTTTGGTAGTGTCTGATTGAAAGGATCACTGGGCATGTGCAGAGCATTTAAAAACACACAAAAAAAAACAACACCTAAGAAAACAAAACACCTTAACAAGTGGTTGATTTTGTTTTAAATGTTTATATGAGGAGTGAGGTTAGAACAGAACCTTATGATCTTTAACATCTCTGTACAATTGCAATTTTTAATCAGATTAAAAGGGTAGGTGTGAATTAATTTCGATAAACCATAATGAAATATTCATGTTTAAAACTGTATTAATGTTTTTTTTATTTCAAGAAAGAAAAGAATATTGTATATGCACTTGTTTGTCACAAGCTGGGTGACACCTTAGCTGAAGGGTTAGCAGAATCCCCAACTAATATATGTTTCACATTTGTGTGGTATTTTAAGGTGGAACTGCTTTAGTTGACTGTTATGTCTATTTTTTTTTTTTTTACTTCATATTTCTATCCAGCAGACATGGGGACTCAAGTCTGACACTTGGACTCAAGTCGCACTTAAGTCGCACAGACAAAGACTTGTGACTTGACTTTAGACTTGCCCTCAAAAACTTGAGACTTGACTTGGACTTGTGTGATATGACTCGGGAGATCATTATCATGGAATTACTTATTTTATTATTTAACTTGTTTCAATTCTTCCAGTATGTTGCCCAACATTATGGGAAAATCAGAGGTAGAAATAATAGTTTCCCTCCCTTGATATTTGTGCAAAGGTTTGTAACTGTTCAAATTATAAATAGATTGTATTTGTAATTTGATCAAAATGCATTGATCAAATTTAAACAAAGCTTCTAGGATGTTATTTTACATTGCACATGCATTGTTCTAATCAATTTTGATGGTGTAGTGTAAAATAACAGGGTATATAGGACAGTAAGGCCTACATGCTTTCACCATACTTAATTACTACATACTTGTAAGGGGTAATGTATTGCCCACGCGTTACTATCAGAAATGGCTGAAGGCGGAGGCGTGTTGTTCTAACAGACTGCATAAAATAGCCAGTATAACGTAGCGAATATTTACTTTAAAAGTGGCCGAACTACCTGCTGAGTAATATGGTACAGTAAATCTGAAGTGACAAAACCTGTTGCCATTGGCAGCGGCCATTAATCCGCCCGCTGAAGGCTGGGAACATCAATTCAAAGTGAACGGGAGCTGCCGCAACGTTCTAGAGGGCCATAGAATAAAATCCAAAATAATATAACAATGCAGTATTATCTCAAATAGCATCTAATGTGAAAATGCTCATTTCAGGCATTTGAGACTTGACTTGGACTTGAGATGAAAGACTTGAGACTTGACTTGGCATTACTCCTCGAAGACTTGAGACTTGACTTGGATTTGGAAAAAGTGACTTGTGAACATCTCTGCTATCCAGAGGCCAATGTGCTGTTTAGAGTCTTCCATTAACTGAACATTTGTTTTTGCACAATGCTAGAGTTCGTATTGTGTTTAGGTGGCTCAGTTGGTAGAGTGGGTCGTCCGTTCACTGAAGGGTCTGTGATCCATATCCCGGCTCTGGCTGTCCACATGTCGAAGTGTCCTTAGGTAAAGACACTGAACCCTAAGTTTGTCTCCCAGTAGGACTGGCAGAACCTTAGAAACCTACTGGTGTGTGTGTGTGTGTGAATGGGTGAACGTGAGGCGCTTTGAGCACAATGAAGGTGGAAAAGAACTATAGCTGTGCAGAACATTTACCGTCTTTTAACATATCTTGAAATTTTTAGTGAGTTTTTGTTATTGGCCATTTTTAGCGAACACACGTCTTTGGCAGCAGGAATGACCAATGACATATTTAAAGTCCTGGTACTACAGTGTCTGTAATGGAAACAGGTACTATGGTATCTGTAATAGAAATACATACTATAGTATCTGTAATGGAAACATACAATAGTATCTCTAATAGACACATGTACTATAGTGTCTGTAATGTTAACAGGTACTATAGTATCTGTAATGGAAACAGATACTATAGTATCTGTAATGTTAACAGGTACTATAGTATCTGTAATGGAAACAGATACTATCGTATCTGTTTCTATACAGTACTTCGATAGTACAAGTAGTAGAACATTAGCATACCACATCGGACATTATCATTACATAACATTATAATCCTTTATTAACTAAATGTTACAGCCATCTACTTCACATACTAATATTAAGAACACTTTCTTAAATTGAACATTTTTACCAATTTTCTACAGGCAATTTTTTTGGTCATATCAAGTCGTGCTGCTCCAGAGATGCCCCAGCCTAAAAATACTATCCTCCAGATGTTGAAGAGCATGCATCAAAGACTAGTTTAAGTGAAATCCAACCCAAAAATAACTATCTCAGTTGAAACTGTGACTCACATGACAATCGCAGCCCATCAAAGTAATTACAATAAGGGGAGGTTATGAGGGGAAGGGGAAGGAGAGAGAGGGGGGGGGGGGGTTCATATCACACTGTTTCAATAATAGTAGGGCATTCATTAAGCATAAATACTGTCAAGGAGGTTCGTTCACAATGACTAATGTTCTCTTATCTTGATAAATCCCCCTTCTGTCGAGTGGTCTCAGCCTTCTTTGTTGTAATTTTTACAATAAAGAAAATGAATGAACACTATATATACTTAGTGCCATTAAAAATGCACAGTCCAAACATGTAGTGGAATTTCCATAAAATGATTTACTCACTTGACTATTTTGTACATTTTGCTACGAGATGTGAGTTAACAGCACTCTAAAATGTATGAGTATTAACAAAATTAATTTTATTAAACTACATGACAAAAAGACTTTGCAGTTTAGTATATTGTTATGTTGTGTTAATGGCATTTCAATTATTAATCAATTGCATTTTAGTCATTTTTGTTTGAATAATATCAGCTGAAAATCACTGTGTAGAAATTAATTATATTTTATGAGTAACGTCAACAACGTATAAATCAATATCATCCAGATGTTTTAAAATATTAATTAATTCCACCTTAGTAAGTCTAAATGGGTTTTTTTGCAAATATTTGGTATATCTGAATTAGTATTTTCCAGATAACTTGCAAATATTAGACAGTTTCCCCCTAAAATTGATTTGGATTTACTCAACATGTGCTAAATCTGAAGTAAATCCAAAATAATTCAACTAATAATTTCATTATTTCTGATTCAATTATTATGTTTAAATGTTCTTAATAAAATCAATACTTTTTATCAAAGTTGAAATACCAAAAAATCGGTTAAATTATTTTAAGTGTCACATTGTTGCCATAATGTATTTAAGTTGACAATGGTCAAACTTTTCTGAGTGCACTGCATTTTTCATACCTAATGCACATGACGTCACCCAGTGGTTCACAATCTTTTTTGTCTCAACATTCAAAATGGAGATTTTTTTAAAAATATAAATTCATAAATTTTAGACAACATTTAGTCTATATAATGTATATTATTATGGATGGAGGCAGAAAAGCAGATACAGAGAGTTAATTACTGCACAAAGAGAGCTTTATTTTAATTTTATTTATTTTTATTTTCCCATTTATGTTTCAGTCAGTCCACTTTGTATTTTTAATTAATACTGAACAAACAAAATGGTGCTCGGCACAACAAATCCTGTCCCCTTTACATACATGTTACCTGATTGGCCCACTGGCATTTTAGTCTTATTTTAATCAGTTATCCATGAGTATTTTCATTTAGGTTTAGTCAATGAAAACTGATGTCATTTTAGTCTAATTTCAGTCAATTAAAATTGTATTTGTCCCTACTGAGTAATGCAATTCTTGAAACCACAGTTCTCTGTCTCTGTCACTCATGAAACTAGTGTAGCATATGTGTTATTACAAAGGTACAAAGACTAATATGTGTGAATAATATCAAAGGTCTATGTAATGTAATAGTAATAACATGGTAAAAGGCTATAGTGAGCAGCTCTATGAACAGCTCAGAGAGGCACAGACTAAAACTTTGATTATAAATTGGTACCATGTTGAATGTAAAACCAACAGTAATATGTAACAAATGATGCATCAGTGAATGTCTGTTCAAAGCAGTGGTTCAGAAATTCAACTAAACACACAATTACACACAATATTCACATTTGCATTGAATAATTGAATAATGTTTTGACAAAGCAGAAGACTGAGAGAGTTTGCAAAATGTGACGTCCACCCACTAACACTTCCATACCTATGTTGGGTATTTTATGGAAGTGGCCATGAATGTGTCCAGAAAGTGCAACAGAATTTGTATGGGGGGAAAAGGTTAGCGGTACTAAGACAGGTGGAGATTAGCTTACCTTTAGCGGTACTAAGAAAGGTGGAAATTATCTTAGCTTAACTATAGGGGTACCAATACAGGTCGAGCTTAGTTCAGCTTAGCTTTAGTGGTACTAACGGAGACAGAGCTTAGCTTAGCTTTAGCAGTACTACGACAGGTGTTGCTTAGCTTAGCTTTAGTGGTACTAAGACAGGTGGAGCTTAGTTTAGCTTAGCTTTAGTCGTTCAAATACAGGTGGAGCTTAGCTTAGCTTTAGTGGTACTAAGACAGGTGGAGCTTAGTTTATCTTAGCTTTAGTGGTACTAAGACAGGTGGAGCTTAGCTTTGAGGTACAGGTGTTCAACCCCCCCCTGCCAACCCCACCCTTATATCCAAATGGAATGGATGCATTTAATATTTCTTCATAAAAAAAAAACAAAAAACCAATGTACACTCTCAATAGAAGGTACAGTAGGGGTACAAATCTGTAGACTAAAGTACAATATATTTATTATTTATTGGGTCCTGCTATAGGATACATGCACATATGTACTATGCACAGAAAGTCATGTTAATTACATGCACACCTGCACTGTTCCTTTATTAATACTCTTGTAGAATTGTAAATGTTTAGGATTTTATTTTGTATCTATATTTATATCTGCACCCCGTCTTACGCTATTTCTTTTTACCTGAATGCACCTTTATTTCTTATTGTTTACCTGCCTGACTGGAAGATGCGCACAAGAATTCCAATGTGCCTGTGCTGTAAGTGTACTTGTGAAAATTACAATAAAAGTCTATTCGAATCTATTCTATTCTAAAGTGACAAGCCTTTGTACCCCTTGTTGCATCTTCAGTACCCTCAAAGGTACATAATTGTACCTCTTAAGAAGGGCTTTCACTGTTTGACCCTTTTACAGCGCTGAAAAGATACATATCAGTACCTTAAGGTCCAAATATTAACCTTACATTGGTGTTCATTGTACCTCAGTCTACAGATTTGTACCCCTACTGTACCTTCTTTTCTGAGAGTGTACAAGTGTCCACCCCCCTCCCCCTGCCCCTTCTCCCTGTATTCAAATGAAATGGATGCATTTATTTCTTCATGAAAAAAAATCACAATGTACTCTAGAAACAGGAGGGTTTGATTACTGAGTTTGCTGCATCAGTTGAGTGATTTTAAGTCAAGTGACTGCTGGTGTGAGTGGAAAAAGCAGTGTGTTAAAGACCCACACACGTCCCTGTTCTTCGTTCTCATGAATTTCAAAATGAAAAGGGGCAGACGCGAGGGGGCGACGTTGGTCTCTGGAACAAACACCCTGACAGAGACTGTGAGGTAGAGAGGGAGAGAGGGAGGGAGGGAGAGAGGGATGGGGGTGGGGGTCCGCCGTGCGCTCTTGCTCTGGAGATCCGACTCCGGTGTGTGTCAGCTCGATTCGGTCACACAGCTCCGCTCAGACATGGGTGGAAATTCATCTAACGTGTCCCCTTTGTTTCTCCTGACTTGTATGGCGAGATGCAGAATCGCGTATCACACACTGTTTAATCCAATCCTCAATGAGCACGTCGCTTTGCATTAACGGCCCATATTGTTGCGCTCCCCGTCTATTACATTTGGAATTACAGACTTATGTTAATTAGTTTCTATTACGCTCTTTTTCATCTTTTTGTCATCATCCTTACAAATGGCAATGCAAGCAAGTAGTAAGGAGTAAGTAGTTAGACCCCCACTAGAGTCGTGTCTCCTCCTCCTCCTCCACCACCGCTATAGGGCCATTTGCATATGTAATTTATGCTTTATGAATTAAATTAGTGACATGATGCAACTCCACCAACAGTTAAGGCCAGCGTGTGAGGGGGGTTAATGATAAGAATGGAGAAGATAGGGGAACTAATAGGCTCCAGGCTATTAGCGACACGGTAGGACTAAAGGAAGACGCTTCGTTACACTGAATTAAAGGAAGTCATGTGTGATCCTGCATTGATGGAACCTTTGCGCAGCTCCAAAACTGTGCAGGATATGTGACTTTATATCAAATGTTTCATTCTGTCCTATTATACCTAGATGTGTGTTTTTCATAAGAGAGCGAGCGAGAGAGAGAAAGAAAGAGGGGGGAAAGAAAAAAAAAAAAAGAGAGAGAGAGAGAGAGAGAGAGAGGATAGCTGTGGCTCTGTGGACTGTTGCGTCACTGGCTGTCTTTACTTGCGCAGGCTCTTTCCATGGTGGTCTTTGGCTGTAGGTATCCTTGCTTCTTTCTCTCTGACTCATGCATGTGTTCCAAAGCTTTTATAGTGCTTTAATTCCAACCCGTTGACACATAATTGCGTAAAAAAACAAACGTTATCAAGGGTCCTGATCTTTTTTAAGCAAGGAAGAAAATATAAGGAATATTATAAGGAAGAAAAAAACATACATATGCTGATGAGACCACTAGATGAAATAATAATAATAATAATAATAATAATAATAATAATAATAATAATAATAATAATAATAATAATAATAATAATAATAATAATAAATGTATGAAGCAATTTCCCGTTAAAGTTTTCAAGAAGCATTCTCCACACCCCCACACTTTTACACATGTAATATGATCTTTGCGCCGATTCAAAGTGTCACCCACTATTTGGCGACTTCCTTAATTCGCTGGATGTGTAAAAAATATTTAATTTCCCAGCTACAACTTTGGCTGGGAATGGAGGAGAGAGAGGGGGGGGGGGGTGAGAAAAGGAGAGGAGCGCAGCGGCACTTAACTGGTTTTGTTATGAGGGGCCCGATGTGAGCTCTGGATGGCGTTGCAGAGCCCCAATCAGGTGCCATTACACCCGGTGTTTGAGAATACCATTGGCTGGTGGAGAAAGGAGCTGTGCGCAAAACCAACCCCGCCGCTCACACTCGCCTTACAGAAGCCGAGCTGAGAACATCATCCGCTTTGAGCGCTTAGGCGCAGTGATTACATCCTCACTGAGAGAAAGTCCGAGTATTCCGCAAGCCTATATTTTTTTTCCAAGTTGTATTTTTTTGTTCTGATTTCAGCCGTGCGTAAAAATGAGAGTTTTCACCTTTTTCCCTTCTCGTGTGGAATTTCTTCTTTTGTTTTGTGACTTTATGTGAAGATTCCAGTGTGTTCTTGTGCACAGGGAGTGTTGGCTATGCGTCCTGGCTCCAGCCTGCAATGTTTGCGCTGACGCCAAAACTCCCAGACCGGTGCAGAATTGATTAAAACAGAGAAGCTCGGATCAAATGGCTGTGCTTCTTCTCACAGCTGAAACGACACAATGTTCCACTGACCCACGGCAAAGGAGAGGAATTTCACCATCGGACAGCCTTGTTGCTGTTAATTTCACTGCCTTTCTACGGACAGGGGAAATAGGAAATGCTCATTTCTTGTGAAAAAAGGAATTAACATTTTGTTTTTTCATCTTTTAAGTGCACTTTGAAAGAGGGAGATGGAGATGATGATGTGGTTAGTATTCCTGCTCTCCATCCTAGATGGAGCTGCCTCTCAGCTGCACTACTCCGTGCCAGAAGAGCAGGAACCTGGCTCCGTGGTTGGGAATATTGCAGAGGATTTGGGGCTGGACATTACCAAACTTTCCGCTCGCCGTTTCCAGACGGTGGCGAGTTCACGGACACCGTATCTGGAGGTGAACTTAGAAAACGGTGCGCTCGTAGTGAAGGAGAAAATTGACCGGGAAGAAATCTGTAAGCAGACCATCCCGTGCCTATTGCACCTGGAGGTGTTTCTGGAAAACCCGTTGGAGCTGTTTCGTGTGGAAATTGAAGTGATGGATATCAATGACAATCCTCCCAGCTTTCCCGAGACGGACATTTCCGTGGAGATATCGGAGAGCGCAATACCCGGGACCCGTTTCCCGGTGGAAAATGCCTTCGACCCTGACGTGGGCACAAACGCGCTCAGCACATATGCCATAACAAATAATAACTATTTTTACCTTGACGTGCAGACACAGAGCGACGGGAACAAGTTCGCGGAGCTGGTGCTGGAGAAGCCGCTGGACCGGGAGCAGCAGGCGGTGCACCGGTACGTGCTGACGGCGGTGGACGGAGGGATCCCGCAGCGGACCGGGACGGCTCTCCTAGTGGTGAAAGTTCTGGACTCTAATGACAACGCACCCACATTTGACCAGTCCGTTTATACGGTAAATCTGCGCGAAAACTCACCCGTGGGCACCCTGGTCATTCAGCTTAACGCAACGGATGTGGACGAGGGACAAAACGGGGAAATAGTTTATTCTTTCAGCAATCACAACACTCCGCGGATAAAGGACTTATTCAGTATTGATGCCAGAACCGGTAGAGTCGAGGTTGCGGGGGAGGTGGACTACGAAGAGAGCAACACGCACCAGATTTATATCCAGGCTAAAGATCTGGGGGCCAATGCGGTCCCTGCGCACTGTAAAGTCCTGGTCAAACTCGTGGATGTGAACGACAACACACCGGAGATCGGTTTCAGCACCGTGACTGAATCCGTCAGTGAGCAGGACGCGCCCGGTACCGTGATTGCACTTTTCAGCGTGTCAGACAGGGACTCTGGTGAAAATGGACAAATGAGCTGCGAAATACTGGGAGACGTTCCTTTCAAGCTCAAGTCGTCTTTTAAGAACTATTACACCATCGTGACGGACGGACCGCTGGACAGAGAGAGCACGGACTCGTACACCATCACTGTGGTGGCCAAAGATAAGGGTCAGCCCTCGTTGGCCACGAGCAAGTCCATTAAAGTGCACGTCTCCGATGAAAACGACAACGCGCCCCGGTTTAAACAAGCTGTGTACGATGTGTATGTGACTGAGAATAACGTGCCCGGGGCGTTCATTCAGGGCGTGAGCGCTTTAGACCCTGATATTGGACAGAACGCGCTCATTACCTACTCCATATTGGAGTGTGATATCCAGGGCATGTCTGTGGAAACCTATGTGTCCATAAACAAGGAGACCGGCTACCTTTACGCGCTGCGCTCCTTCGATTACGAGCAGCTGAAGGAGTTTAGTTTCATGGTTCAGGCGAAAGACTCTGGAGCTGCTGAGCTTTTCTCCAACGCTACTGTAAACGTGATCATAGTTGACCAAAATGATAACGCCCCCACTGTAATAGCCCCCATCGGGAAGAACGGCACAGCCAAGGAGCACCTGCCGCGCTCGGCGGAGCCCGGGTACCTGGTGACGCGCATCGTCGCCATGGATGCGGATGATGGAGAGAACGCGCGGCTGTCATACAGCATCCTGAGGGGCAACGAGATGGGGATGTTCCGGATGGACTGGAGGACGGGAGAGCTCAGGACAGCCCGCAGGATCTCACCCAAGCGGGATCCCCAGGGCTACTATGACCTGCTGATCGAAGTGAGGGACCACGGGCAGCCCCCCCTCTCCTCCTCTGCCAGTGTGAGTGTAATCTTAGTGGACAGTGTGGTCGAAGGCCGCAGTGGGGACCGCGGCTCGGCCTCCTCCAAGGCTAAGGAGACCTCCCTTGACCTCACCCTCATTCTCATCATAGCCCTGGGCTCGGTTTCCTTCGTCTTTCTCCTGGCCATGATAGTGCTGGCCGTGCGTTGCCAAAAGGACAAGAAGCTCAACCTGTACACGTGCCTGCTGGCCGGTGACTGTTGCCTGTGCTGCGGCTCGTGCTGTAGCAGGCAGGCGCGTGGCCGGAAACAGAAAAAGCTGAGTAAATCAGATATTATGTTAGTTCAGAGTACCAACGTGACGTCAGGGGTTGGACCCGTGGGACAGGTGCCCGTGGAGGAGTCTGGTGTGGGCAGCGTAGGTGGGGGTTTCGGCTCCCATCATCACCATCAGAACCAGAACTCCTACTGCTACCAGGTGTGTCTGACACCGGAGTCCGCCAAGACAGATCTGATGTTCCTCAAACCGTGCAGCCCCTCCCGCAGCACAGACACGGATCACACCAACCCCTGCGGCGCCATAGTCACGGGTTACAGCGACCAACAACCGGACATCATATCCAATGGCAGTATTCTGTCTAATGAGGTAAGAGAAGCCTGGACCAGTGCCATCCACCCCCCACTTCCCCCAGGGCCCACTTTACTTTACCTCCCCACATGAATATTAAGAGTCCTAAGCCAGTGGTTCTCTTATCTGGTCCTCGTGGCCCAGTGTTCTGCATGTTTTAGATATTTCTCTCTTCTATCATACCTAGTTCAATTATTGATCAGCACTTCAGAAACCTGATAATGATGTAATGTAACCGTTATTTTATTTTATGTTTATTATTATGATTTTTAAATATTATTTACATTTAATTTAATGTTTAATTTTTTGTTATTTATGTATTTTTTAAAATGTTTTAATTGTTTTATTTTATTTAATTAAAATATATTTTTTAAATATATTATTTTTTTAAAAATGTATTTTAAATAAATACATAAATTATTATTTTTTTTATTTTATATATATTTTTAATTTAAAAAAGAAGAAGAGGGAGATATCTAAAACATGCAGGCCACTGTGCCATGAGGACCAGATTTGAGAACCACTGTCCTAAAGAATGGTTTCCAACTGCTGGTCCGAGGGTTAAACCAAAGTTAAAAGATCAACAGTCGTGTCTGTTTCATGTCAATGTATGTTATTCATTCAGGTCATGCGCAGCTAAAGTCTCCAACAGAGTGGAAATGGTATCTGCTATTGACGTGGCTGTTCTTGCTCAGTGGCCTTTAATCATCGTCATGCGTAATGACGATTGGATATGTCAGTTGTAAAATCTCATGTGGCCTTTAAGTTTTATTTAAACCAGAGTGCTGTCAGAGCCGCCTGGGTATCATATGCGATAGACTGATTAAAAGAAATGAATAAGAGGTTAAGGCATACAAATCAAGGAAACCAAATTGGAAATTTAAATTTAGCACTGGTTTAACCCTTTGCTGTATACTGGTCACTCCAGTGGACAGTTATTCTACAGCTGTTCGCTTGTGTATATTCATGGGTTTTGTTGTTTTAGTTCCATATCAGTCACTTCACATCATTACTTAATACATCTGTTCTTAGTACCGGATCTCCACTAACATGTTTACCTGTAAATCAATTGCTTGTTGTTATTAGACTGTAATTAACAGTCTCTGCTTACACAAAAACTGCATTACAAATGTTTTATTTCATAGTGGTCGGATATTGTGTTTTAAATACATGTTTCTTTGGTTCAAAGATTAAACACATGTTTTCCAGTTGAGTGAACATTTATATAACTGTAAAAAATAGGTTCATTAAAAAAATTTCAAACACATTGTTTTTTTTTCAGACTAAAGAAGAATAAAAACACTCGACTAAGGTTCTCATAATTCATGCATCAAAGGGTTAATGTGACTACAGTGCTATGTATAGATATGGGTTCAGGAGGACTGATCTGCCGTGGCAGGAGGTGCTTTTCTAGGTTTGTTTGTAAAATAGAACAGGATGGATCAATAAACAAAACTCCGTACCTTTTAATATCCAATAAATATTCATCTCATTGTTGCTATAATCAAAGCTCTGTAGAAAAGAAGTGATCAATAAAAGCAAATATAATGTACTGTTAATAACTACAAAGGGTTAATCTGAATATAGCCTGTCATCCATGTGTGCAAACGTCTATGAGCAGTTTTAGTTTTATTTAGAAAAAAAAAACCTTTAAATATTATGTTGTGCATGTAACTGTGGCACAACTCAGCATTCTTACTAAAAAAATCCCCTTTTACCATCAGTCATCACCGAGAAGGAGACATGATGCATTAACTAACATCAGAGTTGTTTAGTAACAATATTTGAGTGAATTGGACCGGAACCTTCCACTTTTCTGCCTGAACAGGTAGTACACTTTAGGTTGCAAATATCATAAAATAAAAAAAAAAAAAAAGAAAGAGGAGGTGGTAAGTGGCTGTGCGCCCTGTTTTGTTTTCAGCCTGTGCGTTCTGCTCAGGGAGCTGTGGAGTTGAGGCTTTTTGTTGATTGCGATGTGGCTGGAGCGCAGCCAGAGCGCCAGTCACAGTTCTGCCTTTGCTGCGCGTTAAGTATTCCGTGCACGACCCAGCACGGCGGCACCGCGAACAAAGGTTGTTCAGTTTGAGCATCGTGCGGCTCAATCATTTACGCATTCAATCGCCTCCCCCTAACCCACTCTCCCCCCGCTCTCATCCACTCACTCACCAAGTGGGTGCGTGCACCAGTGGGTGCACCCCGCTTCATACTGCCACTGCATTAACGACTGTTCTGACAGAATTAGATGATGACAGCTATCGTGGGCATTAACGTTTGGGTTTTAAGTGTTAAATATAGAGATTTGGGTCTTTAAGGGTTAACATTCTGGTTTGTAAGGGTTAAATATGGAGGTTTGTACCTTTAAGAGTGAACATTTGGGTATTTGAGGGTTAACATGTGGGTCTTTAAAGATTAAAGATGGAGGTTTGGGTTTTTAAGGGTTAACAGTTGGGTCTTTAAGGGTTAAATATGGAGGTCTGGGTCTTTAAGGCTTAACATTTGGATCTTTAAGGGTTAACATTTGGGTACTTGATGGTTAACATTTGGGTCTTTAAGTGTTAAAGATGGAGGTTAGGGTCTTTAAGGGTTAATATTTGGGTTTGTAAGGGTCAATTATGGAGGTTTGTGCTTTTAAGAGTGAACATTTGGGTCTTTAAGGGTTAAAGATGGAGGCTTGTGTCTTTAAGGGTTAACATTTTTGTCTTTAAGGGTTAAAGATGGAAGTTTGGGTATTTAAGGGTTAACATTTGGGTCTTTAAGCATTAACAGCCTGGGCCTCTGTGGGTTAATGGCTTTGCAGTGTGTTACCTTTGTCCTACAGCTTTTATTAAAACACAATCTAGTTACTACATTGATTTAAATGAACCCTTTAAGCTTCCAACAGTCCACATAAGGGCCTGAAGTAGTCACTCACAAATGTAAGCAACCAAACCTGCAGCTCCAAATTATATAGACCACTCTCAATGTAGTTTGACAACAGAGGTTCACAGACGTGGGCTGATATAAGACATATTCAGATAAAATAACCACTGCAGAACAATCACTCAGTTGTTTAAACAATAACAGAAAACAATGTGTCTTACATTTTATGTTTCATAATTATCCACAGAGGAACAATATTCCAAGAAATGTGGTCATTGTCCAACAAAAACACCCAAACCAAAAAATATGTAGTCCAAATATAGTCTAAATGTAGTGTAAATGTAGTCCAAATGTAGTCCAATCGTAGTCTAAATATAGTCAAAAACATGTCAAAACATCAATACATATTTTATCCATCATCTAACAGGACCTACCTCCAATATATGTTTTATTTGTAATATAAGAAAACAATTGCATGTTATCAAAATGGTTCAAGGTATGTGTAGGGGACATTGAATGGAAGCTGTAAGTATTAAAGCTTTGTTATTTGACATCAGAAGTAACTGAATACATTTCTGTTTCCAGACTAAACACCAACGAGCAGAGCTCAGCTATCTGGTGGACAGACCCAGACGTGTCAACAGGTATTCAAAATGACACCCCCCCCCCCCCCCCCCCCCCACACACACACACACACACACATCTATGAATCACCACTACTCTCTCATAAACACATCACATTATGACTAGTGTGTCCTCCAACAGAAGACCTATAACGTCCAATAGGCCTTGTGGATCCACATTCTATTCAACTATCTATAAAAGTGAATATTGGCCCCATCAGTGTGAATCCTCTATATTATCCCACATGGTTAATTGTGGCTTTGAGAAGCTACATGTTTCCCAATGTATCCATAACGTTCATCTCTAATTTGGCACCAGTCCCATAACTGACAGCGCACTGTAGCCTGTTAGAGCTCTTGTGCTGGATTTTCATTACATGCCATGTGTAACATCCAATTTGGACTCTTGACGGCCACTGTGACTGCATTAATATGGTGTTGATTTCTGATTCTCCACGCTCGCTCCCCACCCCCTCACGCCCCCTCCCCCTCTCACTGTCTTTCACTCTTCCCTCCCTCTTCCTCCTCCTTAATTCATTGTTCTATTTTTCCTAATATGTTCCGTCTGTCTATGCCTCCTTTCATATATATTTTCTTTCTTACTCCCCCTGTCTACACTGGGAAAAGTGTAGCCTCGCTCAAATAAAAAAAAAGAGGTCTGTTTGTCAGATCTAAAATATTTGACTTCACAGAATCTAAATTAAGTCATATTTTACAACCTGATTCTTTTATTTTGTCACCAACCATATTACTCCACTTGACCCAATCCACAATTCATGTTTTACTCAAAATAAAAACATTACATACTGATCTATTTTTGATTTATGTCCTTTGGAAGTGTATTTATTTCAGTTCGAATCAAAATTGACACTTCAAAATGCAAAAAGGTAGAGTCAAAAAAATCAATAATTTTACATTCATTGGTAATTATTAGTTTGAATGAACAGCTCCATGCTACACTTTTTACAGTGTACTACTTTTCTTGTATTTCTTGTATTATCATTTAACATATGCCAAATAAGCCTAGGCTTCTGCTATTCCTTTTTCAGTCACAGAAGTAGTAGAAAAATATTATTATTGGATGTATATATATATATATATATATATATATATATATATATATATATATATATATATATATATATATATATATATATATATATATATATATATATATATTTATGGAGTGTGTGTGTGTGTGTGTGTGTGTGTGTGTGTGTCTTAAGGGAATGCCCAGAATGAAATTATGGTGCTGTAATTTTGTAACTGAGAACTAACGAGCTTTCACTTGGCTGCTTCTTTCAGTTCGGCATTTCAAGAAGCAGACATTGTCAGCTCCAAAGACAGTGGTCATGGCGACAGCGAGCAGGGTGACAGTGACCACGACGCCACCAACCGGGGCCATTCAGCTGGTGAGTTCCTTCGCATGGCATAATTACATTTAAGCAGCTGACACCCCTCCCTTCCTCCCTCATTCTTTTCACCAGTGTGTGTGTGTTTGCAGTTGTGAATGGGAATAATGCTGAATTGTTGGTGCGGACCGGTAACTTTTAATTTCCTTAATTTGAGTGTGTGAAGGCTCCAGACCAATACTGGATTTCTGGTTTGTTGGAATGGAATGAACAACCCCTGAGGTGTTGATTTGATGTTGAATCCACACAGAAGGGAGGAATCTCCTTCTATGGAGCAATTTTTGGGACAAAATTAAACACAGAAAAGTAATGTGTACATAATGGCAATTAAAGCACTGAAACACTGGCAAGCCCCTTGCATTCTGTTTCAAATGTGAATTTTAGGTATTGCTTTATAAAGTAGTAAATGATCATTCGAGATAAAATGAATACATTTAATATTGGTTTATCATGATGTAATTATATATACTATACATGTAGTAAACATGGTAGATTTATATGAAAAATCATGTTTATTCAACAAAATGGAATTTGTGGAGCTATTTTTGGGAGTAAGTGTATTCACAGGAATCTTAATTCATGCATATTTGGGATATGCATGTGTCTTTGTTTATAGTTGAGTATGAAATACATATTTGCAAACTCTAAAATGAAAATTATTTGTACTCATAATGTGTTGTGTATTTGATATTTGTCAGAATGTGAATGGAAAAGTCACGGCATCAAAAATGATATTTAAGATATGAAAAATTATGAGTACACTGTCTTCAGTATGAATATGAATTTCACAGTTGGAAGAAAGTGGTCAAAAATACGTCATATCACAAATTGGACTTTTTATCTCATAATATTGAGTTTTGATCTCACGATTTTGACTTTTTATCTCAAGTTTGACTTTTTATCTCACAATTCTGATTTTTCATCTCATAATTCTGAGTTTTAATCTCACAATTTTGACTTTTTATTTCATCATTGTGACTTTTTCTCTTATATTTATGATTTCTTATGACACAATTTTGACTTTTTAGCTCATAACTTGGCATTTTTAGTTCATATTTCTGACTTTTAAAATCCCCATAGTAGTGACTTTTTATCCTTGGTTGTAGTTGAAAGTCTAAAATTTGTCCAATTGTACCTATAATGTGTTATGTGTTTGATATTTGTCAGAATACAAATATCCTTCTCTTTCTGTCTCTGGCCTATTTCTCACAATGGTGGGTGGTGCTGAAAGGACAGCGACTCCCTGTGAGCAGCGGGACTCCTGTAACACAGTAGTGGCACAAATCAATAGACCCACTCAAGTGAAAGGCAAAAGCATGGAAGTTAAATTGATGTAATGAGATGCATTTCAATCAGCTGTATAAATGACCTGGCAGTCAGTGTGTTGTGCTGCAGACATTGGTTTTAGACTCAGCTGATCAAACACATTAGCAGCCTTTGCTGTTGTTTTTGCTAACCTGGACCTCTGCACTGTAAGCCCAATTAAATTGAATCTACTTAAAAAAAATAGAGGAAAGTGGTTTCCTTAAAAGAGTTAAGTAATGTACAATAAAAACTTCAGTCAATTCAACTTCTGGAATTGTTATTTTAAGTATGATGAACTTAAAATGCTGAGTGTTATCAATTAATTGTATGTAGTATTTTAAATTGATACAATTCAAATTAATATTGTAATGTGGTTTATGTATTGACTTAAAGTTTGCTTAGTGGAAGGTTCTAGAACAATACTTTGGGGGCCGCCATGGCTCAGTTGGTAGAATGGGTTGTCCAGTAACTGAAGGGTTGTTGGTTTAAATCCTGCTCTGTTCCTGTCGGTCCGTTGTGTCCTTGGAAAAGACACTTCACCCTCTTTGCCTCCAGTGTCACTCACACTGGTGTATGAATGTTTGGTGGCGATCAGAGGGGCCATAGGCACAAAATGGCTGCCACACTTCTTGTCAGTCTGCCCCATAGCTATTAGTGTTGTGACGTTTGTGAATGAGCCACTTCTTCTGAACGGCTCGTTACAATGAACAACAGGAGCTGAGTTGTGGCTGAGTGGGAGCCGTTCTCTTTGTCATTCTTTTTTCCCTCCTATGGTATCAGATTTCACACACATGGTCACACAAAAGCCCCACCTTTGCCCCCCTACAACAAGAAAGAGAAAGAGAGAATCACGCAGAACTCCCTCCCACTGTCGGATGCTTGCTGTGCTGTGATTGGTCAATTAACATTCCAGGGTGGGGAATACTCCAGTGTAAAATTACATGCCTCTTTACTTGTGAGTATTTCCTCCCTATAATGTTAATGTCAATCACAGTGCAGCAAGGGTCCGGCAGTGAGATGGGGTTCTGCGTTTTAACAGCGGGAACATCAAAAGTCAGTTAGTCAAATCACACAACTTTCCAGCATATTTGTTTGTTCAGAGATCGAATGAAATATTTAGAATTTAAAATGAGCCTGAGCCAAAGGGAAAAGAGTAGTGTCTGGATCCATTTTAATCTAGAGGGGGAAACCAAGACAAAATGCTGGGTACCCAGTTTAAGCCTAAAACACTTTAAAAAAAAAAAAGAGCCAAAGAGCTAGTTTTTTGAACGGATCTTTAAAAGGAATGAGCCATAAAGATCTGGATCCCCCTAAAGAGCCAAAAATCCCATCACTAATGGCTATGTATGTAGTTTACCACCACCAGAGGGAGCATGTGAGAGTGAATGAATAATGGATCACTAATTTGAAGTGATGGATCACTAACATGTCAATAATAACTGACTATAATTCTTCTCTTTGATTTTGTGCAAAATGCACCCAAAAAAACATGTTTGTTAGGGTCAAATCCTCCAGCAAGGTGATGCTGACCATTAGCCTGGTTCTAATGGCTGCCCACTGCTCCTTACAGGTGCCCCAATGGCATGAAGGATGTTGTAAAATGTGTAATTACAAATAAAGTACTTAGAAAAAAACACCAAAATATTTCTTCATTTTACAAACAAACAAACAAACAAACAAAGGAAGAAATAACCAATAAAAAACCTTGAATTTCCTAGCAAAAATACATGCAATTTTAACAATGTTGTGCTTCAACATATCATTTTTACATGAAGAAGCAAAAAATGGTAAAAATTGTAGTGTATTTTCCTCAGACGTTTCATGTTGTTCATACATAAAAAGTCAATATTTCCAGATTTTGATGAAAAAATGTTTTGAAAGCTAAAGCAAAGATAAAAAAAAAGAAAAAAAGTTGTCATTATTGGCATAATGTCAAATGTTTTTCACATCAAACCGAGAAAAAAATGTGGATTTATACATTTTCTTAGGTTTTTCTGTTATTTAACTGTTGATAAGATAGATTGTTGTGTATGTGGAACCTGAACTAAAATCAGATCCACAGCCTTGACTGTAGAATTATTGACCTTTTTAAATTTATCCCAGGGGCTGCATTGGAACCTTTGGTGGGCTGCATTTGGCCGCATGTTTGAGACCCCTGTTTTAAAGTAATACAATCAACCTTAAATCATATGAGTAAATTCTACTTTATTTTGTAATTACATATGAAATCCGGGCTAACGGTGTGGAGTGTAAACCTTGAGTGGAGCAAATGTAACTCACACTTACACAAGCTCATACATGACGACATTAGAAAAATAACCCCTATATTTTGTGCAATTTTGCTTTTTTTTTTTTTTTTAGACAATGTCTTATCATATGCCTTCCCTTGTTCTCTCTCCAATTCTATTAGGTTAGTACCTGTTTATTGATCAAAGTGGAGTCAGACAAAAAGTGGAGCATTACAAAATCTCATTTCATATCGAATTGCCCTTTTCTTTCTGAGGGATTGTTCCACATGGCTCGTGCAAAGACCTCTGTCTAGACCAGACGCTGCCAAATATCATCTGAGTGCTAGGAATACAAATAGAGATAGGTGTTGGACGACAGTGAATGGACCTCGTCAAGCTCCATGTTCTTTGACATTATTAATGAACTCAGTCCAAATACAGAGCTGATATGCAGTTGCTGGAAAAGTGTCACTTCTGGCCTCGCTGATGAAACAGGTCAGATGGGGTGCAACTGAAATGACTGAAGTGCACGAGTAGCTGGAGGGAATCCAAAGATCCTTTTTTAAAATTTTAAATTCAAAAACAGATTATTATATGAAGTCACAATATTAACCTTCATCCGGCCAACATATTTAACATACAGATAATACCAACTGCATATTTAACCCTTTATTGAATTGTTAAACAGTAACAAAGTGTTTTTCTACTTGAAACCTTTTATTTGGTTATTACAGAATACATTTATGTCAAATTTGTAAAGTCATCTCACATATAGACTGGAAATAATCTGAAATAAAAATGACAAATTACTCACCTGCATGATCATTAGCAGTGTCTTAAAGAACACAAACACAGAACAAAGACCAATATTAACCTTGACAAACCAGAGGTTGTAGAACTTGTAAGTCGACCTTTTAGAGCCATCATGAAGACATGTGTATGGGGTCTGACTGGACCCCACTGGGTAGGATGATAAGGTTTGTACAAGCCTTCTTAGATATTAAATGGTAAATGGTCTGCACTTATATAGCGCTTTTCCACCTTCATGGTGGTCAAAGCACTTTACATTAGCTTCACATTCACACTCATACACCAGTAGGTTTCTAAGGTCTAAGGTCAGTCCTAACTGGGGGCCTAAGTCAGGGTTCAGTGTCTTGCCCACTTCGACATGTGGACAGCCAGAGCTGGGACGCCAACCGCCAACCTCTCGGTCATTGGGCGACCCACTCTACCAAACGTGCGGGCCTTTCTGCGAGGAGTTTCCATGTTTCTCTCCCTGTGTCTGGATGGGTTTCCTCCGGTTTCCCCCATCACCCAAAAATATGTTAGTTAGGGTCAAATCCTCCAGCAGATGATTCTGACCATGAGCCTGGTTCTACAGCTGGAGATGGGTCCCCAGGTGCCGCCCATGGCTGCCCACTGCTCCTCACAGGTGCCCCGATGGCATGAAGGATGGGTTAAATGCAGAGGACACGTTTCATTGTACAATGTATAATGACAAATAAAGTACCTTACCTTTTACCTTTACCTTAAAATATCACCATCACAATGGAATTCATTGTCGTCTATTTCTAGGTATCGGCCCTATAGACATGTATGTGTCTTCAGGTCCTGTTAAATCAGTGTCCTTCAGAGGCCCACATTTCAAATCAAGCCACAGCTCCTCAGTTTTATTTGGCTGTGACTGTGTTCATTTGGCACTGGCGTTGGGAGTGTACACAGTTGGTGCTGTTCCCTGTATTTCATACCAGGAACCAAACATTTGTTCCTCTTGTTAGATTTAGAAAGGAACAGCTTACCACTCCATGGGAGGTAATATCACACGACTGGTATTTTGGAAAGAAGGACACTTGAGTTTCTCAGACTTCTGTAAACAAAACCAGATGGCGTGCGAGTGTGTAAAGGTATATCTTTGTTTGGTTTATTAATATGTAGGCGTATACATGATACCTGTATGTAATCCACTGGGTGTGTGTCTGTGTGTTTGTACAGAGAGGAGGACGAGGATATGTAATGATGTGTGTATTAAAAAGCCTCAGAGGCAGAGCGCTGAGAAGCTTAAATGAGATTCACTTTAGGACCGACAAGTGGTGTGTCTTTGCATTATAATACTAAAATGTATTTAAATATTATATTTATAAAAATTTTTTGGGTTTCTGAGATGTAGAGTTCAGCCAAATGAGCATGTCCCCACTGAGTTTTATTGAATAAAACAAAAAAAAAATGTCTGTTTTTTTATGCTAATATAATTATTTATCTGTCTACTTTAAACTTAATATAAGAAATATGATTTTTTTTTTCAAATTATTTATAAAATAACACTATGTAATCTTCTCTCCAAGTTTCATTCAACCCTGTGACAGGATATGAATCACACTTTTTTTTTCTTTTTAAATATTGGTTTAGTCCAACTTCCTAAGCACCCGGGAAGTGACATCACTGAAGTCTTTTTCTACTCTGTGCTGTAAAGACAGGTCAGTATTACCATACTTTATGACCTATATCTCATTGACATTGTCGACCTCAGCCTTCCAACACTGTTACAAGCATAGATTATATTTGGTATTGCTTGATGAAAAAAACTAATAACTGTTTTGGAAAAGTTTATTACTTTCTTGTTTTCCTCATGCTTTCTAATGCTTCATACCCTAGGTCAGTGGTTCTCAAATCCAGTCCTTGTGGCCTAGTGTTCTGCATGTTTTAGATATTTCCCTCTTCTATCACACCTAGTTCAATTATTGATCAGCTGTTCAGAAGCCTGATAATGATGTAATGTAATGTCATTTTTAAAATAGGTTTTTATTAATTTTTTTATTTAATTCTTTTATATTTGTATGTATATTTATGTAGTTTTAATAAAAAAATGTGTATGTATTTAAAATGTATTGTATTATTATTATGATTATATATATTGTAGGAAATCTTACGTTTTTAGTTTCCTCTTACTCGTGTTCGTTTTTATCGGGAAGAAACCACCAGGATCCAAAAATAAAGTTTCAGAAGTTTTATTACCATTAACCCTAACAAAGAAATCTAGAAAAATTGTGCGACAGATATCTGGGTTTTTCTCTGTTCTGGTCCGGACGAAACCGGGGAGCTACAGAGAGAAAAAGAACACAGAAGAAACACAGACGTGATATTTTATAGTTGTCTTGATGACATCATCTTCTTCACACTGGAGTTGAAGATATATGACCTCGTTGCCCTAGGATCACAGCTGCACCCAGGATGAGAGAGATGTCCTTCAAACCTGTATACTGGGTACTTTGATCAAAACCAGACAGGAATTTCACCCCCAGTTTAGACCGGTGGTGGGTTAGATAAGAAAGGTAATTTAGGGAATAAACCCTTGGCGTGTTTAGATAAACAAGCTGATTTAGGGGTGTAAAGGAATGCCAGGTTAGTCATATAAGCACTTTGTTAGTTTTGCATGTGTGAGCACTTTGTACTTCATTTAATAGTTATACAAAGCAAACAATAAAACTTGATTGTGAGTAGAATTAATAAGTGATTAATTAAGTAATACAAGCATATTTATATATCTTCATTCTAATTAAGTGATACAAACATATTTATATATATATATATATATATATATATATATATATATATATATATATATATATATATATATATATATATATATATATATGTATTTTTTTTTTTATTGCAAAAAAAAGAAGGAGAGGGAGATATCAAAAGCGTGCAGGAGACTGGGCCACGAGGACCAGATTTGAGGACCACTGACCTAGCTAATGTGGATCTATGGCTATTTTTAACTTAAAATCTTCAACCCCGTAACAATCAACCCCATAATAAAAAAATCAGTGTTATGGGGATGAGTCTTTGTTACGGGGTTGAAGACTAGACTATTGTTATGTCAGCCTTCAACGTGCACCCAGTTCAGAGAATCAGCCATCTGTGTGTTTGTACAAAGAGGAGGACAAGAAGGATACGTAATGATGTCTGTATTAAAAAGCCGTTCTCCTCAGAGGCACAGCTCTGAGAAGCTTAAATGAGATTCACTTTAGGACCGGCGAGTGGTAGCTAATGTTTGGCATCCTTCCAGGTGCATATAGCCTCCATTTCTCATTTGCGTATGTATCTGTATGGTTGTTGGAGTGTGTAAATATAGGGATGCTGCTCCTGGTCTCATGTGGGTTGTAGGCTTGTGTTTGTGTTTGTATTGTGTGCCTGCATGTATTTTATGCTGAGTGCATGCTCTTCACTTGTGCATAAAAGGCAGGAGTGAGTAAAACAGTGTAGGTCTGAGCCAGGACAATGTATAGACCATAGTTATTTATAGATGTTTCTGCAACGTCGGTATGGATAAGCTTGTATGGTTGTGCACGGAACTGTAAATACACACGTGGGTTTAGCATGGCTGTATATACCAGGGTCAGAGGTGGAAAGTAACAAAGTACAAGTACTTTGTTACTGTACTTTACTCCCTACATTTGTTCATAAATATCTGTACTTTACTTAAGTACAGTAAAGGAAGTACTTCTACTTAGTTACTTCCACTTCTGATCATGAGCCATTTTAATGTCGACTACAAATATTGTTAAATATCTGTGAATTCCCCAGCTTCTGGCATATGTGGTGCTAGCTTAATAATAATAATAATAATAGGTTACTACTACTACTAACAACAACAACAACAACAATAATAATAATAATGATAATAATAATAGTAATAATAATAATAATAGTCATAGTAATAATAGGTTAATAACATTTATCAGAGATGAAAAATGCACAATTTGAAGAGAAAAAATTTAAATTGTGAGATAAAATTATAAGTTAAAAGGAATAAAAAATGTGAAGTATAAAGTACAGATATTTATATAAATGTAAAGAGTATAAAGTACAGATATTTATATAAATGTAAAGAGTATAAAGTACAGATATTTATATAAATGTAAAGAGTATAAAGTACAGATATTTATATAAATGTAAAGAGTATAAAGTACAGATATTTATATAAATGTAAAGTGTATAAACTACAGATATTTATATAAATGTAAAGAGTATAAACTGCAGGTATTTATGCAAAATTGTAGGAAGTAAAAGTAAAAAAGTTGCCAGAAAAATAAATACTTCACAAAAGTACAGATACCTAAAAAATCTACTTAAGTACAGTAACGCAGTACTTTGACTTCGTTACTTCCCAGCTCTGCTCTGGTGTATACTGTGTGTGTGTTTGTGACACACATGTTGTCTTGTTGTTGTGGCAGGGTCTCATCCTTCATTCTGTCTCCCCCACACGTTGGCTCTCTGCAACACTCGGCTGATCAGTAATTCATTTCTAGAACCTTTGCATAGCAATTATCAAAGGAGGGTTAGAGGCAAGGCTTCCTCATGGGACACACACACTCTCCCTTTTGGTGCACCTCCGAATATTTCAAATCAAGGGAAAACCATTTCCACTTGGCATATCATCAACTACACCTGCCGTAGCTTCCCGCTCGGCCGCTCGTCTGACACTTTAGAAAATAAGTCTCCTGACGTGGTTTTAAATCAAAGGGACACCGCCTGTGAGGCTGGATATCACTCCGTTCCTTTAAAAAGTAGGCAAATGGCTTTTCTGAAAGCGGCGCGTCTGGAGTGAACCAGTGCTGTGTCAGGAGCCAACGCACTATAGATCAGGGCTCTCAAACATATGGCCCGGGGACCAAATGCGGACCGCCAATGGTTCCAATGCGGCCCGTTATAATAATCTATTAAATGACTCCAAAAATTCCTCTTATTTTCCTGATGAAATGTAATCTTTTTTTGCATTTGGATAATTTATAAAAGTATTTTCCTAATTTAATGGGGTGGTTTTTTTTGCACTAAAACAATGAGAAAAGTTTGGAGTTGTCATTATTTATAGCAAGGGTCTGAAACATGCAGCCCGGATGCCAAATGTGGCCCACCAATGGTTCCAATGCCTATTAAACCTATTGAAATATAAAATAAACCTCTTAAATGATTGCATATTTTCTTCTCAGTTTTTTTGCCTATAAATGATGACAACTTCAAATTTTTGTCATAGTTTTGCTGCCAAAAAATAATAAATTGTGAAAATATTGCCATTTGCAAACCTATAAACAATAAAATGTGAATAAACCTGAACAAATGTGAACAACCTGAAATGTCTAAAGAAAATTAAATACAATTTGAAGCATTTTCTGCTTCTGTTACTAAGAGTTTAGTGTCTTTGTAGAACTGATTCATAATAATGGATCATGGACTAATGATTTTTTTTCCCACTGGGTTTGGAAGTTTTTTCTTGCCGAGAAAGAGGGTCTAAGGACAGGGGATGCCTGGGACTTTTCATGTATTTCTGTAGTTGATTGTGTTTTTGTAAAGCTCTCTGAGACGACTTTGTTGTGCTTTAGGGCTTTATAAATAACATTGAATTGAATTGAATGATGAACTAAGGCAGAATATTGTTAAAATTGCTCTTATTTTCCTTATGAAATTGAATCTTTTTTGCATTTGGATAATTTATAAAAGTATTGTCATAATTTAATGGGGTGGGGTTTTTTTTTGCACTAAAACAGTTTGGAGTTGTTATTATTTATAGCAGGGGTCTGAAACATGCAGCCTTGAGGCCAAATGTGGCCCGCCAATGGTTCCAATGCCTATTAAACCTATTGAAATATAAAATATAAACCTATTAAATGACTCCATATTTTCTTCTCAGTTTTCCTTTGCCTATAAATCAATCAGAATCAGAATAGAACGTATTGTCATTGGGTATATCACAAGGATATATCAAACAAAATGTAAAGTTTGTTTGGTCTCTCCATCACCAAGGCTGATCCGGCAGCCGAACCGGCGCTACCAAATGAATAAGAAACAGAAAACAAAGCAGAGCATGATAATCAAGCACAAAAAAATTGGGATTGGGAAATTGGGAAATTGGGAAAATTTGGGATTTTTAAAATTTACTTCAAATGTCACAAAAGGTATAGAAAGATAAAAGTGAGAAAACAGCCAGAACAAGGGACAGGGCATTGGGAGGGTGGAAGTCAACCTAGGTCTGCTGCGTTGACCTTGTGAGAGAAAAAAACTATTTATTAATTACTTTTCGCATTCTCAACTTCCAAGCATCTCACTTCATGGCAGTCAGAGTCACCACTTTGATTTTGATTTCAACTTAAATTTTTTTGTCATTGTTTTACGGCAAAAAATAATACTAAATTGTGAAAATATTTACATTTACAACCAATCCAGTAACAATAAAATGTGAACAACCTGAAATGTCTAAAGAAAATTAGACACAATTTGAATCATTTTCTGCTGTTTAGTGTCTTTGTAGAACTGATCCATAATAAAACATATGAACTAATGATAAATTGAGGCAGAATATTGTGAAAATTGCTCTTATTTTCCTTATTAATCTTAAGGTTTTTTGTATTTGGGTAATTTCTAAAAGTATTTTCATAATCGAACTGGGGTTTCTTGCCCTAAAACAATGTCAAAAATATTGACTTGTCATTATTTATAGCTTTTTATCTTTTCATTTTACTGGTGAAATAACTTGAATAAATCTTTGAAATGATGTCCCTCCTTCACTAGTTTCAGAAGTCTGACTAAAGCTGCTTTTATAAATAACCCACACTTTCTGATCTTTTTAGTATCCTTGTTTATTATTTCTCTTTAAAGTATATATTTAATTCATGTCCATGTGTCATTATAAGTAATGGTCAATTATTTTTTTGCATTTGTGTTTTTATTGGATGGTTTTATTTACTTTATTTAAGGGATTTTTTGTTAATTCATTTTAAATGTGTTAATTAAGTTGATGAAGGGAGGATCTATAGAAGCAGATTAACCTTTTGGACTTCCCTGTACTGTTGGATTTTATTTGTATTTATATTTGCTTATGTATTTGTCATCTTTTAAACATTGAAATAAACTAAATTAAACTAAACTAAACTAACCTAAATATGGCCCCTGAAGAAAACGAATTTGAAACCCTCGCTCTAGATCCACCACCACATCTTCTTCTTCCCTCAAACCCTCTGTTTTTTTTTAGGATACCTCATTCAAATTAGGCACTGTTTCCTCATTATTTTCCCTTATCGCCTTAATAGGAGATAGCGGCGGAGAATGAGCAAGCAAAACTGAAAAAAGAAGGTGACAGATAAAAGAGAGGAGAAGATAAAATATTCATCAGGGAAAGGAGAAGAAAAAAAAAAAGAAAGAAGAAATTGGCATCTGTAAAATGTTCGATTAGCTGTGGATGTGTGCGACGGGCTGGGGGGTGGGGGGGTGTGCTGGAAATGATCATTATCATGACGTTTGTTGTGGTGAGAACAACAGCCGTGACAAATGGGACAATTAAATCACTGTGGCAACGGTGTATTAGATGGCTGATTATGAATTAGTGGCAGGCAGCGGGTTGCAGTTTCCCATGTCACTGAGCTGTCACAGGAAGTTAGCGCACCACGCTTTGGACACCGCTGGCGTCTCTGGCCTTAGACGCTAACGTCATAGGACCAACATTAGAAACAGATATAGTATGAGACACATCTGCCTGTCTGAAATTGACCAAAAAGTTGAGACTAATAACTATTGTCACTATTGTTTGGTCCGTAAAATGTCAATGAACGGTGAAGAAGGCTCATCTGTGTTGTATTTTATATACATATACATACATCCATACATCCATATATATATATATATTACAATGGTTTATACTGTGAGTAAAGTTGCATCATTGACATGTTTTTCTACCTTTGCCATTGCTATAAGGTCAAAGGTTAACTATGCTTTAGAAATTATCCTATAGTTTAATAAAGCATCATTATATTATGAGCTTTTATTACATTATGAGTTGCTATGTAGCTGAGCTCATAATGTAACAAGTTATTACATTATGAGCTGATGACTTTATTACATTATGAACTTTTATTACATTGAAGTGGAGCTAGACAATCTATGGCTTTGAACTGAAAATTGTAATTTCAGATGACACAATTGTGGAATTGTCAAGACAGGTTTTTTTTTTGCAACAACTAGTGATTGACTGATATGGATGTTTTTTTGTAACAGTTAAACTAATAAATCTGACCACACATTCACCTTTTTCTTTACTTTTTTTCCTCCTGTTTTTCTCCTCTCCTTTTTCTTTTTACATTTTTTTCTTCCTTTTACTCTCCTTTTTTCTCCCCTCTTTTTCCTCTTTTATTTTCTTTTTGCACCTTTTTATTTTCCTTTTATGATTTTTGTTTTTTCCACATTTTTTCTTTTCTTTTATCCACATTTTTTCTCTCCTTTTTTTCAGTTTTTCCTTTTGTTTTTTTTTCTCTTCTTTTTCTTCTTTTTGCTTTGTGGCAGTATATTGGTATTTACTGTTCAACTGTTATTATATACATTTCTGTGATGTTTTGCTGAACCACTAAAAGTTGCTTTGAAGAAAATCAGGAATGAAATCGAAACTGCAATATCTGCCAGAAAAATCACAATTACATTTTTTTCTTAAAATCATTCAGTCCTACACTGAAGTTATTACATTATGAGTTGCTACACATCCTACAAATGTTTCTATCTTATTATACCGAGGCTGTTTGCTGTCTGTTGAAATATATTTTAGATGTATTATTGTAGCTGACATCAATGGTTTAAGGGAAACATTTAGTAATAGATATTAAAAAATAATGAGGATTCAAACAAAAGCTACATTCAATGATAATATGACTGTATAATAATTACATGATAAAACAGAATATTCCTGCTTTTTCAGGTTGAATAAATTATTTATCTAAAACCATCTTAGCTGTTGTGGTAAATTATACATGATGTTACATGATAGATAATAGTAATTTTTTGTTAGTATAAGGATATAAAAATGGATCAAATGAAAGCATTAAGAAAACACCTAAACTAATTAATGAATTATCAAAATATTTGATGAATAGTTCACATGTCATTTATTCATGGTTGCTGCACATGCTTATATTTTGCATCTTTGCACAGTCATAAGGGAGTGTCGCTTCCATTTCACTGTAGATGCTCATCCACACGTGACAAATATAGAATTCTGATTCTGATATGTTCAAAACTGTTTAAACTGGAATAATAAGGTGGGGAATAAGACGGGCAATAAACAGGGGCGTTATTAGGGTCTGTTGGAGTTCAGACCCAGAAAACCCTGGGGCCCCCATGTCACCTCTACATGCCACAAACAATTGTTTCGCAAAAAACACAGTCAAAACCAAAAACAAACCGCTCATAGGTTGCATGGGGACAGCAGACATACTCGCACCGAGTGGAGAAACATGAGGACTTAAATACTCAATAGACAGGTGCTCCACATGAGGGGAAAATTAGCGAGGGGGCAGGACAACACTGGTGGCAGGAAGCAAAGTCAGAACGAGTAACATGAAGCCACATAACAAAATAAAAGCCCAGACACTAACAATGATAGACTCACAAAAATAAAACACTTAGAAAAACATAACAGCCATGACACTTTGTTCTTACAGCCATCTCGTAAAATCTTCCTACACGAATGTCGGCAGCGCAGAATATGTGCCTCATCAACGTAAAATATGTACATTGTTCTTACAAGACCAGGAATTGGTGGAAGTGGAATTAACTGTTTACATATGATAGGAATTATCTTATTCGGAATTAACATAATAAATCAGTGACTTTATTCGGAATTAAGTTTAATTCGGAATTAACATTTTCAACTGGAATAAGTTGTTTACATGGTTCATCTTAACTTTTATTGGGAATTAAACAGGAATAAAAACTCCCATGTAAACAGGCCTAATGTGTATTTTCAGTCCTTCAACTGATGGAGATAAAACTGACTGTGCTAAAACATTTCACTTTACTTCATTTCTAACAAATTCCTTTTATATCTAAACTTAAATATGATCTGAGTCCATAGATAGTGTCCAGTTTCTTTCTGCTTTGTAACATGGGTTCAGATGAATAAAAAGGATGATTCATTTGTCTGTACAAAAGCTGTGTTTAGAAAATACACTGAGACATTTGATTGAGTCTTAGAGAATGTCCTCTTGTAATGAATAAGCTGTGTGCTCTGAATGCACTGAAGAGCAAATTGAGTGTTTTTAACTGTGGCACAGCACACAAAGACATTACTCTCCACTTATAATACTTTTCAAATGAACATAATAGAACTATATTGGAAAATAAAAGCAGATGCATCCTCAGCCACTCTAGTCTTTGGGTTTGTAAACACAGTCGTTGAGCAGGCAGTAAAGACACCAAGAACAACTATCACACTTTGACCATGAGTAACACACACAGTATTCACTATTCCTATCTTTATGGGGACATTGATGTGTTTACACCAGATTTGACTTATTTGAAATTTTTTTCTGTATTTTAGAATAATTTTTGAATATGTTTGGGATGTTTCATTGCTTTTTTTGTGCTTGTTTCTTTTTTTTTTTTGTCAATTTTAGTGGAACATGTTAACATGTTTTGTATACTGTATGCTCTGCATTTGTTTTGTGTTTTTGTGCATTTTAGGGGAACTTGGAATCCGACCCCCGGGACAAAACAGTTGACATAAAGTGTTTTAATCATAATTAATCCAAATTAATAATAATAAAAAAAAAACCTGTGATTAATCTGATTAATTAAATTGATTTTAATAATTTGACGGCACTGTTATGCTTTGTCTGGACGTCCCCATAAAGCATGAGGGAGATGTGTTTACCTTTTTTTTTCTCAATTTATGGTTTTTTTTTCAATTATTTACTTTTTAAAATTTTAGCTCTAATTTAATTTAATTTTATAGATTTTTTTCTACTCTTTTCCAATTTTGGGGGGTATTTTTAAAAGACATATTTCTTTTTTCCATTAAAAAAATATATTTTTAATGTTTTTCTTTTTTATTTAATTCAAATCTATTACTTTAGTAATTTTGTGCAATATTTCTTAAAATGTATTTAAAAAATTTATTTATTAAAAACATGTTTACGCTCTCTATCCAATGACTACTTTACCCACAAGTGATGATTACAAATTTTGTCCTCATGAGACATGGAAACAAGTGTGTGTGTGTGTGTGTTTGTGTGTGTGTGTGTGTGTGTGTGTGTGGCAATGTTTTTCCTCACATAAATAAATAAATAAATAATGCTCCAGTAGATGTTCAGGGCTGGAGGGAATCTCATCTGTGGCTTTCATTGAACGTCCTGCTAATATGACCCAGAACATCACTGCTGCAGAGGAAGCAAGAGTACATACGTTCTGTGACACTAGTTCACCACAGACTTATTTTGTAGGGTTTTATAGAGTTGGTTTGAAAAAACAATAAATAAAATATACAGTAATCAATAATAGGTTTGAACAGACTGACGATAAGCACACATTTCCAACAGCCTCCAGTTCACAGCACACGGAAAAGCATGTGAGTCTGTGGGCTGAAAATATGGAATAGTCTGTCTGAAGAACAGCCCAAATATATTTTATGACTTTAAAAACACTTAAAAATTGTTTAAACATATTATTATGAACAAGTACAGCTCTAGTATGATCTGTCTGCGTGTGGTTTTGCCTTTTTCTGCTGAAACTTTTCGATTCCACATTTGTTTTGTTGTTTGACCCTGTTTCATTATTTGCTTTGTCTTTTTTCTTTTTTGACCTGAAAAAGAAGATGATACTGACCTCTGTCATCTTTTTTTTTTTTTTTTTTACATTTAATAATGTAGTAAAGCATTGGATAGACACATGTGGTAGATCTTATGGTTCTTATGTTCTCTTCATTTTATTTTTGAATTAAATTAATGAATTAATGAATTAATTTATTCAATAGGGACAGTGCACATTAATGAACATAAATATGACACAAATGTAAATATGCCGGATTTTAGCTACAAAGCTAATTTTCATCCACAGTCCCTAGGCAGGCAAATATATAAAAACACAACATTTTGAAGATGATCAATAAAACTAAACAACTAACTAACTGACTGACCCACTCAACCACCCGCCCGCCCCCATCCCTGCTCGCCCACTCACTCACTCACTCACTCACTCACTCACTCACTCACTCACTCACTCACTCACTCACTCACTCACTCACTCACTCACTCATTTACTCACTACTTGGCTAGTAGTTAGTTTCTTAGTTGGTTAGTTAGTTTTGCTTAGTTTGTCATATTAAGGTTTGATTATAATTTATTTAATAGAAAACATGTCAAGGAAGTGTAAAGTTTACATTAACATTTTATGATACACATATTCAAATCTATATCCAGAGCCAGATACTGACATTAACATTATTAACATTCAAGTTCAGCATGCTGGTGCAGTGGTTAGCACTTGTGCCTCACAGACAGAAGGACTCTGGTTCAATTCCCACACCAGACCTTTCTGTGTGGAGTTTGCATGGTTAACCTAAATTACCCATAGGTGTGAATGTGAGAGTGATTGTTTGTCTATATATGTTCAGCTCTGAGATGAACTGGAGACTCATACAGGGTGTACCCCGCCTTCAGCCATTGTTGCTGGAGGCAACAAGCCCCCAGTGACCCCCATGACCCTAGTGAGGATAAAGTGGGTTCACACGATGAGACATTCAATTTAATATTATGGTTACTATCACTAGTTGTAATTTCAATTATATAAAATACATAAATCAATAGTGAGTATTAGCCTAAAAAACAATAAACAAAAACAATAGCCCCTTCCCCTTGGGGGGGGGGGTTATTTATTTAAAAAAAAATATTTCATGCAGGTATGGTCTTATAACACCATGTAGTTGATATATTACTGACTGTACTATAAGAAAATGGAAATGTAAGAAGGAGAAAGTAAAGAGGCATGTGTTAAATATAATAAATACAAGCTGAACTTTTGGACTGAGCTTCTTTACCCTGTAAAAAAAACAAACAAACTCGGAAAGATACTTCAAAGCATTTTCATCCTGTTACATCATTTTTATCCCAAAACAATGTAAACATCAGATTACAAAATAAGAGACTAAAACCATGATAATTTAATTTAGTTTCATATTTTATGTTTTTCTTTTTTTTTTTGCTTTTGTCAAATGTGATCGTCCATCACCATGGAAACACCAAGGTCGAAGCCAGATGCAAAAGGAACGGAATTAATAAAAAATAAAATGAAGGGCCAGTCAATGGGGTGATAGCTGGACTATTACTCTTGTATATTTGCTTTTCCATTGTTTATGTCTGTATTTATTTATTTATTTTATTTTTATTTTTTGGGGGGGTGCTTCCATGTTTTAATTCTGTTTGTTAAGCACCTTCAGAATCTTGGAAGGCACTGATAAATATAATGTATTATTGTTATTGTTATTATCGGGCAAGAAGGACCCTGGTTCGAATCCCACACCAGACCTTTCTGTGTGGAGTTTGCATGTCCTCCCCGTGTCCGCGTGGGTTTTTGCCGGGCACTCCGGTTTCCTCCCACCATCCAAAGACATGCACTGATAGGTTAATTGGTTAATCTAAAATTGGCCGTAGGTGTGAATGTGAGAGTGATTGTTTGTCTATATGTGTCAGCCCTGCGATGAACTGGCGTCTCATACAGGGTGTACCCCGCCTTCGCCCATTGTAGCTGGATTAGGCCCCCAGTGACCCCCGCGACCCTAGTGAGGATAAAGCGGGTTAAGATAATGAATGGATGAATGTATTATTATTATTATTATTATTATTATTATTATTATTATTATTATTATTATTATTATTATTATTATTATTATTATTATTATTTGTGTATGTTTGAGAGCCCAGTCCTATTGTATTATTGTCATATACCAAGTGAATATTTAAAAATTATTATTGTTTAAAAATAAGTAAATACATAAATAACAATTTAAAAAAAAAACTTCAAATGCATTAAATTAAGCCTGTTGTAAAAGTTTAAAGAGCAAAAAGTACAGATATGTGTCTGGAAATGATGGATGATGGATGGAAAACGGGAAAAATAAAAGTTTCCAGAAAGATAAATCAAGTAAAGTTTTTGTTCTTGGAGCTTTTGGATCATAGCCATAAGTTAATGGAAACAGTACTTTTTGAGTAATTGCTAACATCTCCTCCTATTTTTGAAAAGAACTATGTCTTCTCCAAACAAAAAAACAAACCAAAAACAAAAGCTTTCCAATACGTTTACACAGATTATAAATGAGGCTGGATGTCTCAGCAGTACTTCTGGCATTTGGTGTGTGTTATACGTACACATTTTCTTTAACGCCATTTGATTCTGTGTCAATTTAAGCAAAGATCTTATATAACATGGTATATGACACATCCATTTACAGACAGACAGAGATGGATGGATGGATGGATGGATGGATGGATGGATGGATGGATGGATGGATGGATGGATGGATGGATGGATGGATGGATGGATGGATGGATGGATGGATGGATGGATAGATAGATAGATAGATAGATAGATAGATAGATAGATAGATAGATAGATAGATAGATAGATAGATAGATAGATAGATAGACAGATAGATAGATAGACAGACAGACAGACAGATAGATAGATAGATAGATAGATAGATAGATAGATAGATAGATAGATAGATAGATAGATAGATAGATAGATAGATAGATAGATAGATAGATAGATAGATAGATAGATAGATAGATAGATAGATAGATAGATAGATAGATAGATAGGCTGTATCCCTTATGTGATGTTATGGAACATGGACAATGACTTTAGTTCTGTTTTTGGAAATTATAGGAAAATCACATGGTTAAGAAGAGGTACTCCGTTTGATATGTATTTTATTAAAATTCTTTTATTGCTCCAACTGTAAGGGGTGAAAAGAAAGAAAAAAAAACAATAAAAAGTGAGTTACATACACAGAAAAAAGATGAGCTCCTGCTGGCTTCTTATTGGAAGTGGTGTTACTTCCCCCCACCAACCATCACCACCACCCACCCACTCTTGTAGTGCTCACAGATATCATATCATACCCAAATATCATATTTTTAATGATATTTGGGTTGCGGTCAGTTGGGTCGTTGTCATTTCAGATAAACATTAAAATAACCTGGTAAATACGCTTTATCAACTGAATTTCTATGAGGGTGACGTACAACATTGGAAGTGTCTCCACGGTATGGAGGGAGCAAGAGAGAAAATAAAGTTGCGAGTTTGGTAGCTCCGAAAACATACAAACAAAAAAAGGAAAAGTTTGGGACACATTCAGTGACATTTTTAAAGATGATGAGCAGCCCCCAGTGTTGTCGTTTCCATGGAAACCAGGTTCAAATGTCTCTTTGGGTGTTGCAGGTTGTCAACCTCTGGTTTAGATGCTGCACGCAAGCAATGACCATTGACTACTTTTTAAAAATGCTGGTCCAAATGCGTCCTTTTCAAATATATTACTTACCACCCTTCGGGGGAATATTTTTCTGATAGTAACTCGTGTTCCATGTATTATCCCGCTTATTCTACGGGTTATTACAGTTTTTTACTGTCACTACTCAGTACACTACTCAGTACTCACTACACAGACTAGTGTTGTGAAATAGGCAGGGCAGACAGAAGGGGGGTACAGAGAGTTTCAGGTCGAGAAAAGAGAAAGACGGATGTACACAGTCAGGTCGGCAACCGGAGCAGGTGTTGTCCCGTTCCTGCAAATAAATACTGAAAACGAAGCTCACTGAAACCGCTCCTTGTTTTCTAAAAACCAGCATAGAGGAGTAAACCGAGGGGTAAAATACTTACTTCGGCCCTAGAGATTTTGTACGAGATGAGGACGGCAATTTCCCCTGATTTCCTGACTACGATCAGGATAATATCAGGATAGGTTAACATTGGATAAGCTAGCAGTTACAACGAAGCTAATATTTACTTTAAAAGTGGCCAAACTACCTGCGGAGTGATATGGTACAGTGAATCTGAAGTGACAAAATCTGTTGCCATGGGCAGCGGGCGTTAACGGCGCAGCGGGCCGCTGACGTCATTCAAAGTAAACGGGACATTCTCGAGGGACGTAGAATAAGTTAAGAAAATGTGTTGTGGCATGTCAGGACAACTATGAAAAGAATAGCTCAGCTTTTGTAATAATAATAATAATACAGTATGTCTGCTCTCCTGTAAAGCTGCACTTCAACTCCTTGCGTTCAAAGAGCACATGCAGTGACGGAAAGTGTAGAAACCACAGATAATATGCAGCGGTCATCCACAACCATCTCTCTTACAATATGTAATTGGTGATATTAATCAAACAGACTGTGTTGGGCAGGAGGCCAAAAGAGAAGTCAACTGTTCTTTTCCAGATGGTTTTCTGTGTAGGATCAGACATGGTGGTTTCTATCTCTGTCTGTCATTACTGGATATACTGGGAGCTACAGCTGCACAATATATCTTAATTAATTTATTATTTAACATCCACATCACGATGTACGTGTGTACACATCACAGGTCAATGTACTCCCATTCTGTATTTAAGTACAAGTACAGGTGTGGAAAAATAATAAGTACTGATTCAACTCCTTTACTGAAGTAAAAGTAAAAAAGTAAATTTTTTTTTGCTGTGGATGAAATAATATTTAAGCAGGAAAAAACACAAAAATGTAAAAAAAATAATAATAATAATTCAAAAATAAAGCCTTTACAAGTGAGTTCATGTGTAGATGATGTGTTTTATCAGGTCACAGTTCCTCAGTTTAGTGGGTATGGACATATGGAATATTTAGGAAATTTAGATGAAACATCATCATTATGACATAAAAACGATACTTAAATGCTTAATTATGAGATAAAGAGTCAAAATTGTGAAATTGAGTCATAGAAATCAATAATTATGAGAAAAGGAGTTGAAATTGTGAGATAAAAAGTGTAAAGAGTATAAAGTACAGATAATTATATAAATGCAAAGACTATAAAGTACAGATATTTATATAAATGTGAAGAGTATAAAGTACAGATATTTATATACATGTAAAGAGTATAAAGTACAGATATTTATATAAATGTGAAGAGTATAAAGTACAGATATTTATATACATGTAAAGAGTATAAAGTACAGATATTTATATACATGTAAAGAGTATAAAGTACAGATATTTATATAAATGTGAAGAGTATAAAGTACAGATATTTATATACATGTAAAGAGTATAAAGTACAGATATTTATATACATGTAAAGAGTATAAAGTACAGATATTTATGAACAAATGTAGGGAGTAAAAGCAAATAGTTGCCAGAAGAATAAATCCTCCAGTAAATGACATTTACCTAAAAAGTGTACTTAAACACAGTAATGAAGTACTTTTAGGTAGTTACTTGTGGGAGCCGTGTTGCTGTGTTTTTCTTTTTGGGCGGTTTGGGAGGTCTCAGGTTTACTCACCACAGTGGTGTAAAGGAAGCTCTGCTACTCCCTGCAGTCCTGGACAAGCTGCTGTCCAAATATTGACATTTTTGTGTCTGTATTCTCTCTGGAAGACAAGACGAAAAGCAGAGGTATGGATAGAACACACACACACACACACACTTCCTTCTGTCTACCTGCAGGGACAGAAGAGTGTATTTTAGAGAAAAGGCGATATGGAGCGAGAGGGAGCAAAAAATGGGCAGAGGATTAATAAATGTGAAGGCGAAAAGACTCAGAAAGAGAGGGAAGGAGAGACAGAAGGACTAATAGAGATAGAAAAGGACGGTAGACAGACGAGTGGGCGCAACGTGCTAAAGCTGCACGCAGCAGATACAGAACACGCTTCTAGAACACACCGCTCATGCTTTCCCAGGATTTGTTTTCCTTGGTCTCGCTGTTCCCAGGCGCTGCATGTACTGTACTGGATGTCAGCAGCCGCAATTAGTCAAATCCCAGCGATGTGGGGTTTCAGGAACACGCCGAGATGTAATGAGAATAGAAAAAAAAAAAAACGAAAAGAAATGAGGCGCTAATTGCTTATGAGCTGATAGATTGTGTTTGCATTGTGCAGCATCATTTACATTTCCATGTGTAAGCCTGTATGTGTGTGTTTATTTTCTTAGCTTTATGGGGACATTGGTCTGTTTACACAGTCACACTATGGGGACTTCTGACATCATGAGGACCAAAATTCAGGTGCCCACAAGTGTTAAATATAAATGTATCTATGTCAAGTATGCAAATGATGTCCCCTATAAACACAACTCTTTTTTTTCTGGAAGTCCCCATAAAACATGGGGGAAACAAAACACGTATTTTTTTTTCTCAATTTATTTTACTTTTTAATTGCTATTATATTTTACTTTGACTATTTAATTGTATTATTTTTTATATTTGTATATATGTTTAAGCAATTTTTTTTTTTTTACCATTTATAAAAAATTTTATTTTTCTTTTAATTTATTGAATTTCATTTTATATATATATATATAAAGTGTTTACATTCAGCACCCGGTGGCTACTTTACCTACAAGTGATGGTTACAAACTTAGTCCTCATGAGGCATGGAAGTCTGTGTGTGTGTGTGTGTGTGTGTGGGTGTATCTGTGTGTGTGTGTGTGTGTGTGTACGTGTGCGTGCATGTTGTGTTTGGCGTTCTCATGAGGTCATAATGCGAGCAGGAGCTGCTGGCAGGGCCTGTCATTGCCACTCACTGTTTTGGTTGTTGTTTTGCTTCCTGCCCACGGAAGAAAAAAGGTGCTTCATGGGATCAGCAGCCAGTGGGTGTCATGTGACCTGTCTGCCTGTCTGTCTGTCTGTCTGTGTGTGTGTCTTTTACTTGTGCGTTTCCATACCTCAGTGTATGGGGGTATTTTTGTGTTTGCAGTCATATGTGTTGATGTGTTATTTTTTAAAGCGACTGTGCCTACAGGCAAAAAAATAAATAAATAAAAATAAAGTCACATAGTAGTTGGGAGCTTGTGACAAGAGTTTGTGCAGCGAGCCTGATATGCAGCGAGCCTGATATGCAGCGAGCCTGATACGCAGCGAGCAGCAGACTATATTTACACATCATCTCCAGAGTACAATCCAGTCTCGTCCCAGCTTAATAATATACTGAGATGTGAGAAATAAGAACAAAAGCGCTCTCTTTCTACTAATCCTCTCACATTAACTGGAATCTTATGTTGGTATTATGTCCACATTTGTGTTCTGTTCTACTCTTTTATTTCTTTATTTGCTGATTGGCTTAAATATCTGCACATTAACCCTTTGATGCATGTCTTGGTCACTCCAGTGGACAGTTATTCCACAGATGTTCTCTTGTATATTCATGGGTTTTAATGGTGACACCGTTACTTTAACGTTGCTGTTCTTGATGGACAAAATAATCCAATTTTTGTATTTATTTTTTGCATATTATCTCCATGAAGTACTAACTAAAATAATAACTAGTATTCGAGTTTGTTAAAATGTGAGGAAAAAATTAGATTTGATGAATGATTTGTGTTTAAATTCACTTTCTGATTTTGGTTTTAAATACATGTTTCTTTTAATTCTTTTATTCTAAAGAAGAATAAAAACACTCAGGAAAGAAATCTTGACTAAGGTTCTCATAATTCATTCACAAAATAGTTAAAGATCTGTACATTAACCCTAGAACCTTAGTCAATATTTTTTTCCTAAGTGTTTTGATTCTTCTTTAGGCTGAATCAATGTGATTGAAATATTTTTAATGAACTTATTTTTTATGGAGTCATAAAAATGTCCACTCAGCTGGAAAACATGTGTTTCAGGTTTGAACCAAAGAAAGGTGTATTTATAACACAATATCAGAGCTCTATGAAATACAACAGTCTTAATGCAATATTTGTTTAAGAAGACTGTTTTATTTTTATTTTTTAAAATTATTCCTGTTATTTGTTTTATTTATGTTTCATTATTTACATTTATTTTTTATTATAATTTTTTTAAATTTTCAAATTAAAACAATTTCATTTCTTTAAGAACACTGTTAATTACAGTCTAATATCACCAGGTAATTGATTTCCAGGTAAACATGTTAGTGCAGATCAGGTATTAAGAACAGACCAGTTGCAGTAATGATATAAACTGACTGATATGGAACTAAAACAACAAAACCCATAAATATACAAGAGAACAACTGTAGAAAAACTGTCCACTGGCGTGATAGGTATGTATGTAATGTACAGTAATAGTACATTTACATACGCACACACACACACACACACACACACACACACACACACACACACACACATATATATAATAAACGCTGTGATAATTAAGTAACTGATGCTGTTATTTGATTGTAATTCTGAGCTAAGGTTACTTTGTGTATTATATGTAGTGTTAATGTTGCGTATTGTGTATACACAGTAGATGGAAAAAAGTAACTTGATGAATCTGGCACAAAGCACCTCTTCTCTTTGAGATTAATATAGGGCAGGGCAAACATGCGGCCCTGGGGCCAAATGTGGCCCACCAAATGTTCCAATGCGGCCCCTGGGATGAATTTGCAAAGTGCAATAATTCCACAGTCAAGGCTGTGGAAGTGATTTTAGTTCAGGTTCCACATACAGACCAATATTATCTATAGTCAAATAATAATAGAGTAACCTCCAAAAACGAATGAGTAATGTGAAAAAAATAAGACTAAATTAGGAAAATATTTCCATTTCCAAACTGTCTTGTGACAATAAAATGTGAAAAATAGGAATAAATCTGATAAACCTGAAATGTCCAAAGAAAATTAAGCACAATTTGAACCATTTTCTGCTTTTGTTACTGTTAACTGTTTTGTATCTTTGTAGAACTGATCCATAATAAAACACATGTAGAACTAACATGAGGCAGAATACAGTATTGTTCAAATTGCACTCATTTTTCTCATGTAATTTCAGTTTTTTCAGGTTATTCACATCATTTTTGTTAGGATGATTTATAAAAGTACATGTTTTCGTAATTTAATAGTTTTGTTTTTTTCCAGTAAAAGATTTGGAGTTATTATTATTTTTACTGGTTCGGCACAATGGATATCAAATCAGGTTGAATGTGGCCTCTGAAAGAAAATGACTCTGAGATCCCTGATGTAGGAAAAAATTTAAAAATTACATATCTTGGCATAAACCATTTTCATTTATATAATATACTCTATATGACTGACATTTCTATTCTTCATTCATCTTTATTCAAGTGCATTCTTTTGGTTGAATATAAAGAAATTAATGTTAGAAGCATATATGTATGGAATGTATTATGTCTCCTATGTATGGGGACCTATGGGGACACTGTAGTGACCCGTATGCAATCAAAGGATTAAGACGCATATGCATTGTGGGAAATAATGGCTTTATCTGTGTGGAAGCAGAAATAAATCTTTAGGGTCTGAAGTCAATACCCTCATATGTCAGAGGGGAAAATAATTTGCAAGAAGTGCATTCAAAGGTTAAAGGTTAAGTGTAAGGTGGGAATTAAGAGAAATACTGTGATTTATAGACCCAGAGCTTTAAGAAGACATAAAAATGCCTTCTTTTCAGGGGTGAAAGAGAGGCTAAATGGAGGTAAACAGCATTTAAATGTATGAGTTGGCATTTGCAGATGGAGTATAGAGAGGCTTTAGCTCTGAGCCACTGTCTGCTCTGAATGGTCACATGACTGCTTTGGTTTCATCCCATGAACACAGAGACACAGAGCAGCCACTGACCCACAGCCAGCACACAGTTAGGTAGGTATGGGGGTGGGGGGGCATGATATTAGAAAAAACTGACATTGCAATTGTTTTTAACCCTGCGATATATATCATGATATGAAAAACTCCACAGTTGTGTGGCGTCGACACAAACGTTTAAACAGATTAGTGGTCGACACAGAACATACGTGTCACTGTCATCCTTCCGTAGCTGAAAATTAATTAATAAATCATTTAAAAATTTGTTTTTCTAAATAATATAAAATAAATGAATACATTTCAAAAACAGAAATGAGTACAAATAAATCCAAAATTAATAAATCAATAATTTTTAAAAAAATAATGAAATAAATAAATACATTTTAAATAAATTAAAAAATAAATACAAATACACAAAAAAGTCTTCCAAATAAATACATTTATAAAGAAAACAAAAACATACATTTAAAATATAAAAACATAACTAAATTAATAAAAGTAAATAAAGAGAAAAATTAATTCGTACTCGTCGTCTCCCACTTCATCCGGGTTTGGGTCATGGGGGCAGCAGCCTCAGCAAAGTAGCCCAGACTTCCCTGGACTTCTTTATAAAATAAATTATTCCACATAAATTATTGTTGCTTTTCTCCCAGTCAGCAAGCCTTGGTTTTTGGTGATTTTCTCTTGTTGGTTTTAGATAATTGTCTCTTGTTATTTTTACGTGATTTTCTCTTGTTGGTTTTAGATAATTTTCTCTTGTTAGTTTTACGTGATTTACTCTTGTTGGTTTTAGATAATTTTCTCTTGTTAGTTTTACGTGATTTACTCTTGTTGGTTTTGGGTGATTTTCTCTTGTTGGTTTCAGGTCATTTTCTGTTGTTGGTTTTAGGTCATTTTGTCTTGTTGGTTTTGGGTGATTTTCACTTGTTGGTTTTGGGTGATTTTCTCTTTTTGGTTTTAGGTAATTTTGTCTTGTTGGTTTTGGGTGATTTTCTCTTGTTGGTTTTAGGTCATTTTCTCTTGTTGGTTTTGCGTGATTTTCTCTTTTTGGTTTTAGGTAATTTTGTCTTGTTGGTTGTCGGTGATTTTCTCTTGTTGGTCGCTCTCTTGTTACCAGTGACTCAGTCCAAACTGCCTCAGAATGATTGTGATGTGCTCTGTGTGGTCAGGTTCTATTGAAATTAGAAAATTTTGAGTTAATTTGTCTCCTACATTAACAGTCTGTCATGTGACTATTGCGAACACGTACATTACGATGTTGATGCTTGAACAAAATATTTTGCAGCTCTAACTGGCACACTGATTTTTTTGTGTGATTCTAGTAAGGATGCATTAACGTGGATTAATTCATCATCATGATTAATCGAATTAAAAATGTTAATACAATTAACTCATCTGTAGCAGAATGACTCTGAATGTCTGTTAATGCATTTTTCACTTTTTAAATCTTACCAAGATCATATTCCCGTGTTCCATTTGCAGATTTTTTGTTTAGTTTAAGATTTTTTTTTTGCTTAAATTAAGTTAAAAAAATTGAATCAAACACAAACAATCTTGAATTAACCCAAAAAAATCTTAAATTATGGACAAGAAATTATTTGAATTAACCAAAAATATTTAAATTAAGCACAAAAAAATCTTGAATTAACCAAAAAAATTTTTTTAATTAACCACACACCAAAAAAATTAATTACAAAAAAACGCCCCAAAACAATCTTGAATTAACCAAAACAATCTTAAATTAAGCACAAAAAAATTGGCCTTGGCAGCGAAAGCACTAACTGCTACTGATCGTGTTCAACACAACAGACAACTGACTTATTTAAAACTTACTTAATTAAACATCATATGTTAAATAAAAGACAAAGGAAGCTGTTATTGTGCAGCAGATTTCACCTCATCCCTGTTTTCTTACACTTAAACTTTCATCAGGATGTAGTTTCAGGAGAAACGTAGATAGATTAAATATTAAGCATCGACATGTCAGTGTTGCTTGTGCTGGATTTAGTTTGAGTCTCATATGCAAGTGAACACAGACACTAATGAATATTTAGTTTTTATTACTCTGCTTGTTTTACTTCTATATTAACCCTTAAAGGTCCAGTGGTACTCTGGTGTCTGTTCCCAAATGAGTTTTTCTTTCTATTTCACATTTCTTATTGCCATTTATTACAGTATTATTTTCTGTACTTTTTTTCCAATGAAAATCAGGTTTTTTTCCCATATTTAATTTTAAATATGCAAATTAATCCATTACTTTGATTTAATTTTATTTCATTCAGTTGTAACATTAAATAAAAAATAAATAAATTTGATAAATCAGCACATGCAAAATCTGCAGAATTCTTTTGTCTCGTCTGGTCATCTGAACCCACTTTATTCTCACTAGGGGGTCGCGGGGGTCACTGGGGTTGAACATATATTGACAAACAATCACTCTCACAGTAACACCTATGGATAATTTAGATTAACCAATTAACCTATCAGTGCATATGTTTGGATGGTGGGAGGAAACCAGAGTACCTGGAGAAAACCCACGCAGACACGGGGAGAAGATGTAAACTCCACACAGAAAGGTCTGGTGTGGGAATCGAACCAGGGTCCTTCTGTCTGTGATGTATGAGTGGTAGAATTCATTTGTTGCAAGAAATATAAAATAATTTTGCATCATACGACATGAAAGTACCCGTACATATAAACAAAAGGTCAAAAAACAAATACAGCAGAAAGCTGAAAGTTGATGAAACAAAACCAATGTAATTTTTGGATTCAGCACAAAAACCCCCCCCAAAAATAATCCTAAATCAACACCAAAAAAACCTGAAACGATACATTTGTTGTGAACCAGCATAATCAGTACGTCTTTTTGTGTATGTGTGCTTTTGTGTGGATGTAATAGAGTTGCTAAGTCAAGCCTCATGGGGAAGTCAAACAGGCAACAGGGCCACAGATACAGACAGTGAAGGCCAAACAGACGGGGGGGGCTGAGTCACAGATTTCGCATAAAAAGACAGCAGGCGGCAGACACAGCGGTAACCATAAGGAAGCAGAGGGGACACCCAGGCCTCGCAGATGGGAAGGGCAACGATAGCCAAAAATTAAATATGACGGGGACGCCCAGTCTTTACATGAGGAGGAGGAGGACAGACATGGAGAGACAAGGACATTCACCAACCACTAATATCCTGATATTTTGTCTCTTTGCTGCTTCTATGTCCAAAAACACCTGTCTCATCTCTTATGTTTACAGTTATTAATCATCTTTAGGGTAGAAGGAACCTGAAACATATTGTTAACATGTTCATACACTGCCCATCCAAAAAAAAAAAGAAAAGATAGTGTTAAATGCAGTATTTGACTGCAACACATTTGGTTTTGGTTACAGGACACATTGACTTTGACTTTTTTGTCACATGCTGCTTATGTAGTGTCATAATAAGGTTTATTATATTTTTTTCCATCCACAAACATTCAGAATAATTAAATATATTAAGTTGTGAATACTCAACGTTGCAGAAATACTACTATTACCTCAAATGTATTAAGTTCGCGTAACATGTTCTTCTTTTTAAGTACTTCTAACTGTTATTTTTTATTAAGGGGAACTATTGTGGATATAAGTGAACATAACTTAAAAACATAGATGAGGTAAAACTGAGTGGAATTAGGGTTAGGGAGTCATTAAATGCTGAGAATGATATTGTTCTGTTATTTATATTGTTTCAAATAAGGATGATTGAAAAAAATAAACTGAACTGATGTAGTAGATGATGAAATACAATTTCAGAGCACTCCAAATAACCACCGATATCTATCACCAAAAAAATGACAATCACAAAACCAATTTTATTCAGGGGCGGCTGTGGTTCAGTTGGTAGAGCGGGTCGTCAGATGTCTGAAGGGTCAGGGGTTCACGTCCCCCCTTTAGCTGTCCACATGTCCAACTGTCCTTTGGCAAAGACACTGAACCGTAACTTAATCTCCCAGTAGGACTAACAGAACCTTAGAACGCTAAGTTAATAAGAAATGTTTTAATTTAAGTATACTTTAACAAGCATCTACATTTTACATTCTGGAAACTTGTATTTTCTAAGTTTCATCAGCTTAAAATAATTGAGGAAATCAATTGCCTTAAATTTTTTGAGTTCTGCTAACTTATTTTTACAGCGTGTTTGTATTAATTTTGGATTGATGATGATGATGATGATGATGATGATGGACTAATTTTTGTGTGAAAATTATGTCTGATGGTCCCTGAAGTATTCTCTCACAAAGCCTGATCAATCCTGGTGATATCTAATCTGTTAAACATTACAGACATGAGAGGACACTCACTTCGCCAGTTAGATAAATAACTTGTTCTAGCTCAAATATTATTAACCACTGAAGTATTTACCCATGGAAGGATCTGAACTATTACTTTAGTTACACAGAGTGTCAGTCTGCTGGAACCAAAACCAAAGGTGCTGCAGTAAAATGGTTTTATTTTTATTTGTTATTTAACTTTTATTTAACCATCCAAGTCATTAAGAACAGATTCTTATTTACAATGACGGCCTGAAGATAAAGATACTTTAAAGCAGAACTATAATGTCAATCTGTGTGTTTCTACATACATACAATGTTATAATGTCAAACATCGACTGCAAACCTCAGCAAAGTTACCAAACATGAGCTATAGTGTTTATGCCGTAATCCTGCAACCTGGTTTCCGACCACTATAAACAGCTCATTACCAGATGTTCACCAGATGTGTACAAAACCTGACGTCACGTTGAAGCGTCCAACTGGGACGAATGATCCAACAGTGTGGAGCCATATAATTCAAACTGTACCGTAAGGTGCGAGTGGTCCAAAATATTAACGTGCTTGATTCCTCCCAGTTCAATAGTGAGAGAAATTCATATTAAGACCGAAAAGGGTGTGACTTGATAGTTCTTTGAACAATAGCCTACGTTAGCCTACCGCTGTCACACAATGAACAAATACACATGTGGGGACACAATAACTTTAATCATAACTGATGTAGTGAGTAGTTATGTTTTTGTCTGTCTGTTAGTTAGAAAGATAACTCAAATATGTATGGACAGATCTTATTGAAATGTACAGGGTAGGTTGTAGGGCTGGGATGATATGCTCTCATGCCGATTCAATTCTTTTCCGATTTTTTGGGTGCTGATTCCAGTTAAAGAGCGATTCTTCGATATTCGCGATATTCCCGATTTTTCACTTGCCTTTTTAACACCAGACCACGTGAAAAAGCTGAATGATGCTGCCTACAGATCATGTTAGGAGCCATAGTAGGTTGCCTAGCCTAATAGGTTGGTAATGGGGAGATCTGGGAATAATTAGATTTTGGTGGTGATGGGCGGGGGGGGGGGGGGGTCAGGGGTCTACTTCGTTTCTAATGGTTTTAAAACAACATGAAGCATTTCACGTGGACATAGAAAACAATCTAATTCTGTGTCAGAATTGTTAAATTATTGGCCTGTATCACGCAGAGAAAACAATTAAGGACATACTTGAAAATACCAAAATAAAAGAAACATTTGAACCTCTTATTAAAAAGTGGAAGCATAGTGACATATAATCACAGAGGAGTACTTGTGGGCGAAAAAAGTCTTAAATGAAGCTGATCAAAGCTCATTTACACATTTAAACTCACAGCGATGGTTCATAGTGAAAGAGGATTTCCACACAGACACAATGAATAGAACTCAAAGGACTGGAAATGAACAGCTGTGGAGCCTTAAGAAGAACATGTATCACTGGAGAGAAATGGAAAAAAAAAAAAAAGCTTTGGTTTGTTTGGCAGCATAAAGACTGGACTGTGTTTGAATGGACAAAAGCTCCTGTTGTCTGGTGAGTCCAGACTGAACCTGTTCCAGATGTTCCACAGTGATCAGCCCCTGCACTGCTACCGTTTATTCATTCATTTTTACATTTTAATTTATTTATTTTTGCGTTTTTTCATTTTTACATTTGTTCATTACCTCTGCCAAGGAGCTTATATGCTTTTGCCAGAGTTTGTTTGTCTGATAGTTAGTCAAAAACTTATGGACAGATTTCAATGACATTTTCAGGATGTGTTTGGGGTGTCACAAGGAACAAATGATTAGATTTTGGTGATGATCCCGAAAGAGATCCTTGATTCTGGATCACTTTGAAATGTATTCTCCATTTACCACAATGTAAAATTTCAAAGTGATCCAGAATCCAGCATCTCTTTCGGATCATCACCAAAATCAAATCATTTCATGAAATTTTCATCAACATCCGTCCATAACCTTTTTGAGTTATCTTGCGAACAAACAGACAGACAGACAGACATAACCTCCTTGGCGGACCTCTCTTCATTCGGAGGGGGGCGGTCTGCCTTGGCGGAGGTGTGCGCTCTCAGAGTACAGTGAGGTTTTTTTGGGGGGGTTTTTTTTGGACCACCTCTTAATATGTAGAACTTAAATTAAATAAATATATCATTAAATAATGGATTAAATATATCATGAATTCCTGAAAATTGGAAATAAATACATAAATGTCTTATTAAAAGTCTCATTAATTCATTAAAATACCAATTCATTTGAGGAAAAGAAAGCAACAACAACAACATATATTATAATTTCACTAATTAATTGATCTAATGGTATAAAAATGATTTGAATGGAAATTCTACATACAGAATAATTAGATCTACATTGGGTCAGAACAATAAAATATGATCATAATTACCAATAAATAATGAAAGCTACAGATTTGAATGTAAAACTGTCAAATTACATGACCTTTATATTAACATTATTATTATAAACCTGAATAAATACCTGAACAAATATGAAGCAGCTGAAATATCTGAAGAGATCTAAGTGTTATTTTCCTCATATTCTGCCTTTTATTAAATGTTTAGTGTATTTGGATTCGAAATGTCAGTTGTTCTGCACATGTGCAAATGACAAACTGATAGACGGAGTCAGAAAAAGGTTAAAAATGTCACTTGTTTTTCTGAATATGTGTCCAGTTGTTGATATTCTTCACACTTTGAGGGAAACATTATAGATGTAAACATTAATATAATGTAATTTGACTGTTTTCACTCTTATTATTTTACTGGTCTGGTCCTTTTCAGATCATATTGGACTGAATATGAAACTGAATTAACATGACTTTGACATTCCTGTTCTAGAAGTTTCCCTCCATCACACCTAGAAGCCATTACATTATTATCAGTCTTCTGCAGAACTGATGACGACCTGATTATTAACTCTGATGCCTTCTGAATGGATGTTTTTTTTTTTTTTTTAAATATTCAGAAAAATTCAACGGTTTTTCCTTTGTTTTATTTTTTCTACTGTGCTTTCACTGAGTTTTGTTCATGGAACAGGTGTCAACATGCAACAAACTCACAATTAAAACTGCTGAGGCCAAATTTCAATACTAGTTGTCTTTTTCTTTAATTTTGTTCTATTTGTGTCTTACTTTGTTCATGTTACTAAATATTTTGTTGGTTTATTATTCATTTTTGCTAATGTCATTGATGACTTTGGCCGTTTTTGTTCATTTTGTTGTGCATATTGTTTATTTACATTTAGTTTTTTATTTTATAATTTTTTCTTAAATGTTCTTCCATTTGTGTCTTACTTTGTTCATATTACTAAGTATTTTATTGGTTTATTATACATTTTTGCTCATTTTATTGGTAACTTTGTCCGTTTCTGTTAATTTTGTGGCTTATTTTAATTATTTTTTTGCTAAAGTCCCAGGAGTTAAAGGGTTAAACTGAATCATGTGGAAGAGGGAAATATGTAAAACATGCAGGACAGTAGCCCGGAGGACCGGAGTTTGTCACATGTGATCTATAACAATGATTCACCAGTAAAACCCATGCAGTTTGATCCATCACAGTGGAAGGAAATGCTTGTTTTTACATTAAATGAAAAAGTCATTTCTTAGTTTTCTCTGATATAATAACCTTCAACTTTAATCTGAGTTTTAATGAACATCTATATTATCTCATCTCATCATCTGAACCCACTTTATCCCCACTGGGGTCGCTGAGATCTACATTACCTGAAAAACATTTAAAATAACACAAAATACAAAGGACAGTGTTATAATAAATGGTGATAAATAACTTAAGGTTAAATGGAGAGAAAAATTCATTTGGAAACTGACACTAAAGTAGCACTAGATCTTTATGAGTTGAGACAAGACAATCCACAACATCTGCAGCAGGTAATATTTGGAAAATACCCATTAAAATAAAGCAGCCGCTGTTGAAAATGCAGTTAAAGGTAGAGCCGTAAGGAAAGAAAACACATCTTCAGCGTCTTACATCACAGCAGTTCATTTTAGTTCTTAAATTACCTTATTCAGGTGCTTGTATTGATGTTTGCTGTGTACTATCTAGTTTTGTTGCTCAACATCTATTGACGTAAACATGCTTAAATTACAGTTGGTGTGTTTGTGCCTCCTGTTAGTAAAGGAGGTGCATTATCAGGAGGATGAATCAACACCATGGATTTGTGTAAATGGAGCCTTTTATCCAGGGCCTGGGGGAATTCCACATCCTAAATTGTCCACTCTTGCCCCCCCCCTCTCCCCTCTTTGAATACATTCCATTTCCATTGTAATTTTCATATATATATATATATATATATATATATCATAGGACACCCATAAATAAAAGAAAAACATGTTATATAATAAAATATATAAATACAGTTATAATACAAAACAAAATTTGACAAAAAAGAGGCAGTTGATTGTTTTTGCAACACACACATGAAAACAGTCATCTCCTATTGTAGAGCAGGTTGCACAATAACCCAAGGTTATATTTTTCTAACATTTATTTTTCTGAACAAACAAAAAAATATATATACATGTACACCCACATAATGAATAAAAGTAAACTCAAAAAATATTTCAAATTAAATAAGTAGATGAATACATACAAAATTACAATACATAAATATATATTAAAGACCTTAGTCTATACAAATATATTTACAATATTTACAAATATATTTCTAAGAACACCAGAAACTGACTGGACCCAATTGCAAGACTCAAAACACAGATGCACAGGTTTACAGTCTTTATTAACACATGTGACAGAAGTCTGCTCCTCCGTATGGTACGTCTGTACACGGACCTGTCTGTAATAAAATGCAACTGGAACACAGCAATCACACAGGCGTCAGACAAAACAGGTGATAAACTACACAGGCAGCAAACAGAGGCATTACCATATGGAAGCAGGAGGTCATACCAAGGGTCTGAGCCACAGAGATGGGTCAAACAGGAACCAAGTCAAATCCAGGCCAAAGATCAAAAACAGGGAGAGTGGAAAAACAGGACAGAAACCAGAATCCAACAAGTCAAACCACATCAAAACCCACATAAACAAGCCTAGAACTATTAGTCATAGGTATCACCAGGACTGATAACATACAATGACCAAACAGAGACAGGAGGGTTATAGAGGGCTGAAGACAGGTGAGACACATTGGGGTTAATTAATGGGTGGAGACACACACCGTGGCCAGGAGGAAAGTATGTGAAACATGTCAAAGTAAACACCCGGAACTGTAACAAAGACAAAAACAGAGAGGATTACAAACATAAGACAGAAAAAATAAGACACTGGGTACTAAACTTATGACAATATTGTGCAGCTCTAATCCTAGTATTACGTATATGGGGTTCCTTTCTGTATTTGCGTGGAGAATTCGCCCGATTTCACTTTTCCGCTTTGATCACACCATTCCAACGCTTTCCCCACAGTTTCCTGGAAAACTGGGAAAAGCTACCAAGGCCATGTGTGTGTGTGTGTGTGTGTGTGTGTGTGAGAGTGGAAAGGCCGTGGGGGCTCATTATTATGATGAGTGTGTTCATGTGTCTTGTTGCTTTTTTGTTCCTTTTGTAATCTCTCTCATGCTCTTCTCTCTTTATTCTCACTACGAGAGTGTAATTAACATAACTGGTACCTCTGCCGTTAATGGCTGTGTGTGTTCTTCTATTATATCATCTCACATGTTAATTTCATCTTTTTTTAATATGTTTATGCTTGGTTTTTGGCAGCTATTTGGTGTCAATTACACAGCTTGTCACTTTGTATAGTGATAATTGACATTTGAGTCTATGGAGGGATTTTTGGGACAAAATTAAGCGTATTCATAGGAAAGTAATGCGTGCATATTTGGGGTATACATGTGTCTTAGGTTGTAGTTGAGCATAAAATAAATATTTGCAAACTCTAAAATGAGTCAATTTGTATTTCAGTGATTACATCTATGCCTGACTATGCTTCATAGTCAGGGGAGGCGGGGCTAAATGGTTGTCTTTCAAATCTCTCTAGTTCTACAACCAATCAGCGTAATATTTAGAGCGTTGGAAAGTTCAAAGTACAAATGACTAAACAAAATGGTGGATTATGGAGCTTAATGACTGTTGTCGCTTCTGTAAAAAGAATTTAAAGATTGCTGATGTTTTCTCACATTCTTCACTCATCTTTGATAAAAGGAAATCGCCACCCATTGTTGTTCTTCTGCTGTGGTTGTTTCCAGTTGTTTCTCTTTGAATCATTGCAGCGTCACTTTGTTATGCCCGCCCTCTGACTCTATACTTCACTTTGATTCGTCGGCCAGTTTTAGAGAAATCTAGCCAAAAGTTACATTGAGCGTAACTAGATCGTCTATGGTAGCACATTAGATTTGCTACCGCTAGGGGTGTCTAGGCTACTTATAATGTGTTTGATATTTGTCAGAATACGAATCGAAAAGTTACAACATTAAAAATGACATTCACGAAATGAAAAGTTACAAGTTCACTGTCTTCAGTATGAATACAATGCGAAAAAATCATTCCATTTGAGTCCGATTAAGACCCCAAGGTCAACTGTTAGCTTTTGTGAAGATAATTGTAGTATGATGAAATGATGAAATATAGATTTATATTTTGTCTCTTGCTGCTTGAGAATCAATGGTGAATTTGACCATGTTTATGTGTATGTGTGTGTGGGGGGGTGTGAAATGTTTTGCAACACCCCCACCACTTTGATTGCGCATTTCATTCAGAATGAATGAGGTGAGGAGGACAACAAACAATTCACTTCATCAATGTTGGCCTTGTCTCTTTGATGAATAGGTTTTGCTGCACTTTTTCTGTTTTCAACATTGGCAAATGATTGCTAAGTTGTGTTCTCTTTCCTGCTCTCTTTTCTCTCATCTCCTCTTTCATCTCATTCTCTCCTCTCACTGTTTCTTCTCTTCCCATCCTCCCTTGGCTTCTCTTCTATCCTCTCCTTAATTATCTTCCTAATCATTTGTTCGCATTTCAATCTTTCCATCCTTTTTCCATTTCAGGCTCAGTTGGTAGAGTGGGTTGTTCAAAAATCAAAGCATTGGTGGTTCCAATCCCACTCTGTCCCACTCAGTTTGTTGTGTCCTTGGGCAACTCACTTCACCCTCCTTGCCTCCAGTGTCACTCCACTCACACTGGTGTATGGATGTTTGGTGGTGGTCAGCAGGGCCGTATAGATGTAAATTGGCACCCACGCTTCTGTCAGTCTGTGCCTAGGGCAGTTTGCATATTCTGTTGAGTTATAAGCTGTGTCCAAAATCACCCACTCACTCCCTACCCCCTACTACATGTAGTGGGCTACATAGTGAAAGCAATTGAAAACTTTTTGGACACTACTACGGCACTATCGCGTCTTCGCAGTCGAACAATTAAAATGTAACACTGTCGTCTCTCACAAAATTAAAATTACTGTCTGTGTAATAGAATAAAAATCATTTTAATAAACTTGGCTCACGAGTGTTTTATGGTTATTGACTTTTGTCTGGTGCCTGTCATCCAACAGATAGACTTAACATTTACCGTTACTTAACAGCTCCTGTAGTCTGAATCTCAATCTGTCCCTGTTTTTTTTAATTATACATCTCCCTGTCCTTCGGCCATTCGTGCAATGCCTAATGGGATATCATGCTTTGGTTAGTGATATCCAATCCAATATGGTAACATATATTGTGGGATACATTGAGTGCACTATTTAGTGATACATAAAAGATTTGGACACCCCTACTGAATGGCGTGGTCCCTATATAGTGCACTATATAGGGGTTAGGAAGTGATTTTGGACATAGCCGTAGACTATAAACTCTAGTCTGGATCTGCAGAAGGCTAGCAGCTGCTTAGGGCTGTGGGCGGGACCAAAACCATTGTTGTTCAATCTATCTGTGCAGGATGTAAGGATCTTTGTGTTTGTTAAGTGGAAGCTCCAAAAACCAGTTCAACATACAGCTGGTCTCAGTTCAAACATTTATTCAGGTCACATGGAAAATATAAAAGCTTGCACTGGTCTGTGTGGACCAGAACCCCACAGGGCTCAGGCCCAAAAAGCCTCGACTTCCAGATCTGAAATAATAATACCTTCTTGGGAGACTCTAACCCCAACAAATTGGTTGGACTTCGCAACGTCATCTGACTCTGTCTCTTAATTGGACCTCACCTATTGATGTAACTGAATAGATGAAAAATTTTAATGTGTGTTCATCTGTTCTCAAAACAATGTAAGTTCACAAAATATTATCTGTACCTTGGTCTTATCACCTCTCATGTGCCGTACTAGTTTGGCCTCAGAACAGCTCAGAAGGACACTATTGCAACAGATATATTGTAGGTAAAATAATGTAATTATAAATGAATAATAACAATATAACAAGGCCAACACTATGACCAATCAGCAGAACAGTGACTGTGATGTTTTGTCAGAGCGACTGAAAACTTTGGGAGGCAGTGGGATAAACAAGAATCACACAGTAGTGGCCATATTGTCATCCTGCCAAGCGCCTCCCCAAAGACTCAAACGGGAAAAAAACCTTGCATTGTGATTGGTAGTCTGGTGTAGCTAATGCTGAGCTTAGCAAGTCTAGACTCCAGGTAAAAATATTTTTGGCTGCGAGATGGATTTGTCAAGTTTACTAGGCTATAGTTTACCACCACCAGAGGGAGAATGTGAGAACGAATGAATGTAAAAAAAAATTGAGTGGCCAAGAAAGTGTTACATAAATCCAGTCCATTAATATTATTATAACTATGATCTCTTTTCACGTCTGCAGGCGCCGATCTGTTCTCCAACTGCACCGAGGAGTGTAAAGCCCTGGGCCACTCGGATCGCTGCTGGATGCCGTCCTTCGTCCCGTCTGATGGGCGCCAGGGGCCGGACTACCGCAGCAACCTGCACGTGCCAGGCATGGACGCCACACTGCCCGACACTGAGGTACCCTCCTCCGTCAACCTGTCCGACCAACTCACCATGACCTCGTCCGCCGCCTCGTCCAACGATAGGTCATTCTCCACCTTTGGCAAGGACGGTCAAAGGTCACAGTCACACCACAGCCTTCACCATCACCTCCATCCGCAACAGCAGCAGTACAGCTCCAGCACGCTAGAGAGGAAAGAATATGATAGGGGGACGCTTCCTTACAAATCCACCTTTCTCTGTGAGTATCAGTATGAAAGTTCCCTGGGACCCTACGACTTTGGTCTGGTCCAGTACAGATACTAGAGGAGGGGACCGTGAATCTGCCTCTTTGATTCTGATCTGGACTTTTGCTTTTTACTTTATGGCAAAGCTGTCAAACTCCAGTCCTCGAGGGCCAGTGTCCTGCATGTTTTAGATATTTCCCTCTTTCATCACATATGATTCAGGTTAACACTTTAACTCCTGAGACTTTTAGCAGTTCCATAGTTTAAAAAAACAAATAAGGAATAAAATAAGCAACAAAGTGAAGAAAAACGGCCAACGTCATCAATAAAATGAACAAAAATGAATCATAAACCAACAAAATAATTAGTAAGACACAAATGGAACAAAAGAAACAAAGAAAAACGTAAATGTAGAAAAATAAACAAAATAAGTAACAAAATTAACAAAAACTAAGAAATATTTGCAAAACTATAATGAACATGGAAAAAATTGCTAAAAATTAAAAAAAAAGACAACTACTACTGAAATTTGGTCCCAGTAGTTTTAATGTTGCCTTTTTCTAAATTATTTTTCAAAATTTCGATACCTGTTCCATTAACAGAACTTAGTAAAAACAGTAAAAATAAAGAAAAGAGAAAAAAAGAGGAAATTTTTCTGAATGTTTAAACTAAACCATTCATTCAGAATGTGTTGGTGCTGGCACTTAAGAGTTAATAATCAGGTCGTCATCAGTTCTGCAGATGACTGATAATGACCTAATGGCTTCCAGGTGTGGAGGAAGAGGGAAACATCTAGAACAGTCATTTTACTTCAGTTCTACATTCAGTCCAATATGATCTGAAAAGGATCAGACCAGTAAAATAATAAGAGTGAAATGAGTCAAATTACATTATATTAATGTTTACATCTATAACGTTTCCCTCAAAATGTGAAGAACATCAACAACTGGACACGTGTTCAGAAAAACAAGTGACATTTGAAGCATTTTTCTGCATCAGTCTATCAGTTTGTCATTTGCACAAGTGCAGAACAACTGACATTTTAATTACAAATACTCAAAATATCTAGTAACAGACAGAAAATGTGCAAAATAACACTTAGTTCTCTTCAGATATTTCAGCTGCTTCATATTTGTTCAGGTATTTATTCAGGTTTTGTAAAAGGAATGTTTGTTAATATAAAGGTTGTCATGTAGTTTGACTTTTTCACATTAAAATGTGCAGTTTTCATTATTTATAGGTAATTATGATCATATTTTACTGCTCTGATCCAATGTAGAACTAATTATTCTGTATGTAGAAACTGAATTATAATAATTTTTACACCGTTAATATCTTAATTTTCATTCATCCTACGGGCCAGATTGAATCCTTTGATGGACCGTATTTGGCCCCCAGGCCTTATGTTTAATACCTGGAATCTAAAACATACAGGACACCGGAGTTTGACACCCCTGCTTTATGTTGTTCAGCACCTTTTATTTCTTCTATTTCAAAGGAGTTTGGAAACACAGCTTGTTATTTCTTTATTTTATTTTTATTATTTGTAAATTATCAATTCTGTTGAATGTAAAATGTAATCTATTGTAATGTAATCTAACTCCCCCTCCCCCAAAAACCTGCTTTCACACAATATCCATTCTAACCTGACCCCCAATCTTCAATACTGTCTGTAATTATGTGACTTATTACAGAATAAACTCAATTGGAATTGGATTAAAATAAAACTGCTGTGGCCACTTTTTCTTTCTTTTCTCCTTTTGTTTTTTAACTTACCAAATTCCACCCCACTCCCCCCCTCTTGAAAACCTTTTCCACGGAGCGATTTTTGGGACAAAATTAAGCATATTCACAGGAAAGGAATTGGTCTTACTTGAGCATTAAATAAATATTTACAAAATCTAAAATGAGTCTATTTATACTTATAATTTGTTGGGTGTTTGATTTGTCAGAATACGAATCATGAAGTTACGACATCAAAAATTATATTCACGAAATGAAAATTGAATAGTCTTCAGTACAAATATGAATTTCTCAGATGGAAGAAAATGGTCAGTTTATTTAATATTTTGGCCATTTTTGTTCATTTTACTGAATATTTTGATAATTTTTGTTTACTTTACTGAATATTTTGGTCATTTTTGTTTATTTTACAGATTATTTTGGTCATTTTTGTTCATTTTACTGAATATTTTGTTCATTTTAATGATTTTTTTTTTCGTTTTTGTTCATTTTATTGAATATTTTGCTCATTTTGGTCATTTTACTGAGTATTTTGTAAAAATGTAAAATTACATTTATGAAACAAAAAGTTACGATTAGGCTACACTGTCTTCAGTACGAATATGAATTGTCAAATGTCAAACCTATCAGGAAAAAAAGTAATAAATATGAAATAAGGAATGCATAAAGTCACAATTGAGGTAAAAATTCACAAGAAAAAAAAAAGTCACTGATATAAGACTTTTTTAAATTATTGTGAAATAATAAGTCTAAATGATGATATAAGGAATGAAAAATTATAAGAAAAAAAGAGTTGAAATTGAAACTAAAATGAGTCCATTTGTACTGATAGTGTGTTGTGTGTTTGATATTTGTGAGAACATCAAAAATTCGTTACGAGTACACTGTCTTCAGTACGAATATAAATAATGGAATGATGGAAAAATGGAAGAAAATGGTCAAAAATACGTCATTGGTTCAGTGACTGCTTTAAATCCTAAAGTAAACCCAGTTCTTCTCATGGATAGAGTCGCATTGTGAGAAAAGTTACAGATTTTCTAGAACTTCTAGGAGTAAAGTTGTCGAAGAGGATGATGTAATAATTCCATCTGTTTTCTGTGTTCAATGGATAATGTCTGTGTCGTGATGACATGACTTATTTTTGACCACTTTCTGAAAATCTGAGAAATTCGTATTCATACTGAAGACAGAGTACTCCTAACTTTTCATTTCGGATATGTAATTTTTTATGTCATAACTTTTCGATTTATATTCTGACAAATATCAAACACACAACACATTAGAAGAAGAAATGGACTCATTTTAGAGTTATATTATCTCAGAATTCTGACTCAAATCTCTGAATTCTGATTCTTTTTTTCCTACACGTTTTAAGTTTTTTCTCCAAATGATGACTTTTTTCACAGAATGCTCACTTTAATCTCCAAAGTCTGGCTTTTATCTCAGAATTCTGACTGATTTCTCCAAATTTGGACTTCTTCCTCAGAATTCAGAGATGCAAATGATTAGTTAAGGCAGTTTCAGTGTGTGTTTTTGGTCAATAATAGGAATGGAAATGACACTCAACATCTTGAAGGCATCAATGAATTTCTATTGAATCTAAGTTCCAATGTGATTCCATTTTTATAAAACAGAACAAATACTAAAGACAGTGTACTCATAACGTTTTGATTCGTATTCTGACAAATATCAAACACATTATAAGTACAAATGGACTCATTTTAGAGTTTGCAAATATTTATTTTTATGCTCAACTACAGCCAAAGACACAAGCATATCCCAAATATACACACATTACAGTACTTCCCTGTGAATACACTTAATTTTGTCCCCAAAAAAAGCTCTGTACTTTTCAAACCTTTTTATCTGATGCTCATATAAGCAAAGGTCACAAACACAAGTAGACATTTCATCTTTTATATTCTCACCATCTCTTCACATCTAAATAAATAAAGCAGCTTGGAGTTCTAAATGTGATTTTCAGTTCAGACAGAGAAAATAAAAGATAGCATTTCATGGTAAAAAGGACATCTGTAACCATTTGCTCAACAACAGTTCTGTTCGAGCCCCATGGCTTCCCTACTGAATAAACTAGAAAGGTGAAACACACATCCCACGCGTCTTCTTCTTCACCGGGATTGAAGTCCATTTTGTTCTAAAAAGGATGTCTCCAGTATCTATACTTACTCGCTCGACGATCAATACCTGACATAGAAGAAGAAGCAGCTGGAAAGAAAGTCACGCATGCACCTGAGGAGAGAGAGAGATTAAAAACAAAAAAAAAGAAAACTAAGACTACGTTCACACAGCAGGTCTTAATGCACAATTCGGATTCTTTGGTGAAATCCGATGTTCATTCATAGTTCACATTAACCTTCATCCTGCCAAAATATTTAACATATGATAATACCAACTGGGGTCCATTTGGATTCTGCATAATATTTAAGTCTTTATTTTGACAGTGGTAATTTCATCAGATGAGACAAAATATGTTCATCGACGACCCTTTTGATGAAGACGGGACGATGACAAGACGACACAGCTGTTCTAAAAACGCTGGTGATAACCGGGTCAATGTGCGTGTTTGTTGACAAATAAAAACAAGACGAAAATGTCAGAGCGCTGCGAGTTGGAAATAGTTCAACTTTTAGAACAGCCCTGCACTCGTCAATGTCACAATTCTCTTACTGACCAATCAAAAGCAAGAAGGAGGCGGGACAACCACAGTGTTTATATATACAATGTATCTAACATGGAAGTGCGTGATGTCTGTGTAACTTGACAACAACACGTGTTCTCGGAAAGCGCCCAGGAGACAAGGTTTTTAGCTCTGGGTGTTAAAAACACTGCATAACACTGCAATTTTAGCTTAGAATAAACACATGCTAGTTCTGGATTGAAAAACACCAATAAACATCAACTCCTGAAAAACATTAGTACTGATTTATTGATTCAAATTCACATGCTTTCATATTGGCTTTCTACTGTAGACCTCCATGTTTCTGTTGAATCAGGTTTATTTGTGTTATAGTGATTTATTATTTAAAATAGGTTATACCTTATGCACTGTATATATATATATATATATATATATATATATATATATATATATATATATATATATGTGTGTGTGTGTGTGAGTGTTTTCACATTAGTTTTCTACTGCAGACCTACATCTGATAACACATATTTCTTTTGAATGGGTCGACCAGTTTGTGTGATGTATTATTCAGAATATTTTATGTGTACAGAATTTGATCTAGACTACTGTGACCTTCAATTCGTATTTCCTTTCAATGTGTTTGCTCAGCTATAAAGGTATCTGTAGTGCTGTAATGTTTATATGTGTTGCTATTTCTAATAAATTGAAGAAGCACTGATTCATACAAGTTAATTCAATGAAGACATGTAATCAATTTGTTAGATGTAGAACATAATTCAACTGGAAATAATACACAAGAATATTCCTGAAATAAATAGAAAAAGACTGACATGTTTTGACTAAAACTAGACTAAAATACCATACATTAACGTCTGACTAAAAGTAAACTAAAATGTTGAGACTTTAAGTTGACTAACAAAAATGATTTGTGAAAGACTAAACGGGACTAAGACTAAGAATGAACTTTGACAACAGACTAAGACTAAAAAAATAGCCTGGCCGTGCTATCTCCATTCATTTCATGTATAGGTCTTGGCATGCTTCATAGTCAGGGAAGGCGGGGCTAAAAGGTTGTCTTTGAAATCCTTCTGTATGCAATAGGATGGTACTACAACCAATCAGCGTAATCTTGAGATTGACGTAGTTAGACTGCTGGAAAGTTCATGGAGGAGTCCGGAGAAAGTTACGATGACTTAAACAAAAATGGAGATTATGGAGCTTAATGACTGTTAAAGAATAGTAAAATTGTTGAAGAATAGTTCTGTAAAAAGAATTTAAAGATTACTGATGTTTTCTCATATTTTTCACTCATCTTTGTCCTTCTTCTATGGTTGTTTCTGGTTGTTTCTCTCCGAATCATTGCAGCATCACTTTGTTACACCCGCCCTCTGACTCTATACTTGGCTGATTCGTCGGCCAGTTTCAGAGAACTCTAGCCAAAAGTTGCATTGAGCGTAACTAGACCGTCTATGGTAGCACATTAGATTTTCCGCAGCTAGGGGCATCTAGCGGGGCTAGACTATTGTTAAACAGTAACAAAGTATTTTTCTACTTGAAATCTTTTATTTGGTTATGACAGAATACATTTATGTCAAATTTGTAAAGTCATCTGACATATAGACTAGAAATAATCTCAAATAGAAATGACAAATTCGCCCATTGCACAATCATTAGCACTCTTTTGAAAGACATGAACACAGAGCAAAGACCAATATTAACCTTGATATGAACAAACCAGAGTCTGTACAGGCATGAAAATCTCTCACCTTTCGGCGAAATTCACCGTTTTGAAGTAAAAAAGGGTGACCCACGTGAATCGTGTAGATCCGAGGAGTTGTTTTTTTTTGGTGGGGGGGGGGGGGGGGGGGGGGGGGGGGGGGGTCTGGTCGGTCGAATTATTTATTTATGTATTTATTTATTTAATCATATGATATGATTGACTTTAATATGCAAAATGAAAACACTTTAAAATTTAACTTGGACAGCGATCCACAAATCCCCCTGACTGTTTTGCTGCCAAAAACCTATCTGCGGAACTTAGGCAGGGGAGCTAGTTTGACTGACAGGCTGCCTCTCCAATCCTAGCGCTTAAGGCGGAGCTTTTCCCAGATTCCGCCTACAATTTGCACGGTCGCTTCCAGTAGGCCAATCATGAGCATAGGCCTATTCTTCAAAGCCGCTAGAAGCACTTTACGGTCTCTGCGTGAGCGCGAGCATTTGAAGAGTCACCCTAACTACTTAACGTTACTTGCTAACTTACGTCTCTGCTAGAAGAACTATCAGGAAAAGCGGTCAGCGACAAGTGAACAGCATCTACGTTTTGCTGCCGGATTGAATTAGGTCATGTGAATAATGGTTTCGGTCTTTTTCATGTTTTCATTTTTCGTATTTATATCTGTGGTAGGCTGCTACACCAGAGTCCTGCACGGGTTCGGGTAACCGCGGGTGACCCGTGGGTGAACCGTGGGTGAACCGTGGGTGAACCGTGGGTGAACCGTGGGTGAACCGCAGATTTTCACGAAACGGGTGAAAAATGTTGTGCTGTGTCGGATACGGGTTCGGTTCAGGTGGGTGTGTGTGTGTGTGTGTGTGTGTGTGTGTGCGCGCGCGCATGAGCTCACGTATAAAAATAGTTTTTGAATTTATTATTTGTCTGCTACTGTTTAACAACATTTTTATTTGGCTCTGCCTTGGCTATGTCACTGTTCAGTATATTCGTGGCAATACATTTTGTATTTAAGCTGACATTTTCTTCCGGGTTCGGGTCGGATATCGGGTTCATTTATAGCGGGTCGGTTCGGGTGCAGATTTATAATTTTTTTTTCGTCGGAAAACGGGTCGGATATGGGTTTGAACATGACGGGTACGGGCGGTTGCGATTTGTCAAAATCAGAACCGTGCAGGACTCTGTGCTACACTGCTACAGCAATTTAGTTGAACACTACCAGAGCTGAAGTGAAAAATGAGCTCCCATTAACTAGGTATTAGCTCATTGACATGTATTTATTAGACGGCATCTGTAGTATTATCCCAAGGTAGCACCAAACTTGTGAAGTTAACAGTGACATAAAAAGAACCAAATGTTTCTTTATAATACCTCTGTAATTCGTTTTTGGGACGTGTGTATAGTAGTCGTGTGAGGGGCTACTGAGCAGGTTGTAAACGTACTAGAACTTGTTAAATTGGTGTACATGATTGAAGCCTTTTGTGACTAAATAAAAACATGTAAAAATTGGTATTTTATTACACTCCTTTTCGCCTCTGATGTTGTGTATTGCAGAATGAGTGTGTTAGGTGAGGAGGATGCATCGGTGAAGCAGGTAGATGCAGGAATGAAATGCTCCTGGAAATGGTCCTGACTGAAGATGGAGGGAAAAGTAACAGTGAAGGGACAGGAGCTTTCCTTTCATATAGGGGATATTTTCAAAAAAATTGAGGAAAGATGTCAAATTTGGGGAGGTGGACAGGAAGCTATGCAGCAGCAACCTACAGGCAGAAACTGAAAGCAAAAACAGTGGACAGAGAGGTGCAGCAGAGAAGATTTGGTTTAAAAAAAACTGGGGAGTGCTCAGCAGGCCAAGAAAGAGGCTACAGAAACTGAAAAGCAGGCGAGGCTGAGGCATGCAGCAACTCGGCGCAAAAGGGCCTTGGAGACACTGGTGGCCCAGGCAAAAAGGAAAAAGAAATGATTGATTGGACTTAGACATTGGGGTTTTTATCTTTAAATTATATTGTTGTTGTCAACAGCATGTTTTACTAACACAGTGTTGACCTTGTGGTATGTTGTGTTGATTATGGTTCAGGCATAATGATGAGTGATGAGAGGATGATGACTTAGCCTTGTGTCATTCCACTACCTAATTGGTCAGACATTATTCATTTTATTTCATTCATTTTTTTAATAAAATGGCCATTACAACATAGATATGAGGTAATTGTGTTTGTGTCTGAGAGAGCTGCGTGTTTTGTAGTGCCTCCTACAGAAGACTGAAACAGAGTGTTGGTGGACAAAGCGCTGAATATTTTTCTTCATAGTGTACACGCACTACCCCCCCCCCCTCGCCGCCGCCGTGCCGAGCTGCGCTCACGCACTTCTGTCACCTTTTTGACCGCTGTGCCATTTTCATGCCTGCTGTAGAACTTGTACGTTCTACCTTATAGAACCATCATTGTCTGAAAAACAACTAAATATTCATGTGTTTATATTAGTAAGGTCATATTTTCAACTGGGGTCAAATTGGATCCTGATCCAAAAATTTTACTTACAGTGCAGAAGACAATTGTATTTTCTATCAAATCAGTTTTTTGTGATGCACTCATGATGGCAAACAGAGTCATAAAACATAACTGCTGTGGTTGATCATGTGTGTTTTGTGCATGGGGTCTGACTGGACCCCACTGGATAGGATGAAGGTTAAAGTCACTTTTTCATCAGTTTTCTCTGTTTTTGGTATAATAACCTTAAACTTTAATTTGATCATCAACAGTATAATAGTAAATTAAATATAGAAGATACCTCATTTTCAGTTAAAAATGCAAAATACTGAGCATAATATTCTACTAAACGATGAGAAATCGCCAAAAAATGTGATCCATATATTTTTAATAGAACTAAGACTACATTCACACAGCACACCATGATGTACAATTCGGAAAAAAAAAATTCAAATCCCAATTTTTGTGCTTGTGCTTGTTCATATTACACAATAAATGCAACTTTTATCAGTATTGAGTGTGAACAGAATACGTCGCTGGGGTGACCAAGAGACTCCGACGTAATTACCAATGAAGAAATTACGGCATAGTATGTGAAAGGCTAAAATGTGGAAGGCTAAGACACTAGCAGTTGCTATGGGCAACAGTGTAGTATCGATATATAGAGCTGAATAAAATAAGATTCAAGATTATTAAAATTATAAGTCGGAGGTAAAAGCAAGAGGTTCAAATAGAGAGAAGATGACTGAAGGGATTTGGAGAAGATCAGAGATATGAAGGATCTGTTTATGCTACCAACTATTGGGATTCACCACTACCCACTGTCCCTGCCCCCCTGGACCTGTACCCACTGACCCCATCCCCCTGCATCTGCATACAGTTATTTTAGTGTCTGGTTTTGGGCATCAGTTCCTACACAGTGAAAAAGCAGATACGAACTGTTTGAATCAACTGGTTCAAGGTTTAGCATCTACAGCCTGATAACTGAAAACACTGTAGTGCTAAAGGTCAAGGGTCAACCTATGGACAGTCACATGTTTATGCATGTGTGAATTATAAATACATTAAACTAGTGGTAAATTCATAATATTGTACTTCTGGGCCTTTACATTTATTGTACTGAAAAACTGAAAAAGTCGGATAAATGCGACATGACCGTTCAGACTGAAGTCGCATTTAAAAATATGAGATATTTAGTACCACATATGAACGTGGCCTGGGTCTGATTGAAAAAAAAAGGACTGTCTTTAACAGGTCAGATACAGGTCAAATGGAAGCAAAAAGTCAGATTTGGGAACATTTACCTGTAGTCTTAATGTAACCTAATACGACACAAGAAGGTTTCATAATAAAAATGATATGTACCGAAATAAAATGAACTTTCCTGATCATATTTGGAAAGAAGATGAAAGGGAATCTTGAGGAACGGATGGAAGGACGCACGCCGCTTTCAGCTGCTTTCTTTCCCAGCTCCTACATTACATGAATATTCCATTAGCTCTAAGAGTAGAGAATGGATTCGATACACACATTCAGTAGAGAAGTCATTTCCAGTCAAATCACCACCATGTTTAACCACGACCATCCACCATGATACTGCATGCTGACTGTGGGCTGTCCATTCAGGTAAAACCATCAGCATGATGATACCTTGCCTGCTTCTTCTTCTTCTTTTTTTTTTTTCCTCTTCTCCCGCTAATGTTTTTCTTTTGTGACTTAGAAAACACAGCTGAGCAATTTTGCAATTTTCCTCTTGTGCACATCAGGTCTGTGTATGAAAAATAATTGGTATTTAGCCTTTAGGTGCTACAGCCTGCTTTGCTCCAAATATAGCTGCCTGTGCGTCTGCTCATCTCTCCGAGGGTTAAGATAAATGCACTTCTTATTCACTCAGTCCAAAAATCTTACAACTTTATTGTGTTTCTTTTTGTTGTTATTGTTGTTGGTAGTAGTGGTGTGTTTTTTTTTTTTTTTGTTTTTTTTTTTATTTAAGAATCCTGATATATTTCTGGTCTGAGAAAATAAATTGACTCCGCACTGCCACAGCAAAGGTTTTGTTGTTCATCAATCTGTAGAAAATATGAGAACAGTCCCGGAGGCTGAAGCTCTATTAGCAAATAGACATCATGTTCTACTTTTAAAAATAGCACCCTACTCTACTACTGGCTACGGCAGTGCTCTGATCACCAGGGTTGCCTTGATAAAGGGTTTATAAATGTTTAATGATCCATTTATAGATAATTAATGAAGCAATTAGAGCACTGTGTATTTTCTTTGCATGCATTATGTAGCCACCAAATTTTTAACATTTATCTTCACTGATGGACATGTTTTTAGCTAATTCCCAAATTAGATTTACCATTACAGGCCAGTTTATATATCCTACTGACACCCAAGAAAGTAATTTTTTTTTTTTTTTTTTTTTTTACATTAAACCATTATCTTGATTGTAAACTGGACAATGCAACATTTTTATACATGAAATTTCTTATATATATATATATATATATATATATATATATATATATATATATATATATATATATATATATATATATATATTTTTTTTTTTTTTTAATCAAACCAATCAAAGGGTTGCTGTGGATTAATTGCAATTAGTCATAATTAAATGTCATTCATGTTTAACATATACACTGTCAAAACAAATATAAATTTCACCATGTGTATTTTTGTCATTTCTAGTCTAACTGTTTAATCACACTTAAAATCAGTCAGATATAAGAATAGATATCCAAATAGGCTATAGATCAATAAATCTGACCAAGATCATTATATTTGTTCAATTTCCGTTTATTAATTCAATATACTTTTTTGGTAAATTCAAGATTTGTTTTTGTTTTATAATTTTTTATTTACTTTATTCAAGTAAAAATATCTTAAATCAATAAAAAAAAATCTGTGTGTATAAAATGCACTAACAGAGATGTTCAGAGTCTTTCTGCTGCAGATGAGTTAATTGCATTAATTACAGTATATAAATACATTCAGAGAGAGTTCTTTCATGGCACTTATCCTCAGAGATGTTATTTCAGACTGAGTGTGTTACTAAAAAGTCTCAAGGGAAAGGTATCATTTGTCTTAACAAGTGTGTTCTCTTGTCTTTTCAGCCCGCAAAAGGATTTGCTAGCTCATTCCACGTGGATCTGTCGGAGACAGCGTGAATTTCTGTACGAGACCACCAACACTGATGCTAGAGACAGCGAGAATAAAAGTGAAACAAAACAGTAACCTGGACAAGAACAGCAGCAGCCTTGGTTAAACTTCATTATGTCGGGTGGTGAACTGTAACAAAGCCTTGGCAGCGGTAGCCGGGGAAAGGAGACAAGGAGAAAGGAAAATACTGAGTAGCTGTAACCCTCTAGAATTTCTGAGGAACAATCCAAGGCCTTATTCCTCTCAGCAGGACTGAGACCGAGGCCGTGACACTTCACACATGGTGATGATGCGAAGACTATAAAGTCATCAGCATATACTGAGAAAGGAAAGAAAGAAACTGGAGTAAACAGATGGATGTTGATTAGATCACAGAGGTTTTTTGTTTTTTTCTTCTTCTTTTTTTGTTGACTGGAGGGTTAGCCTCTAGAGATCTGTGTGTGCCTGTTTACATGAAGAAAAAAAAAAACACTAATGTTTCTGTACAAACTTCAACCAACATCACACGGAACCCTTTAGCTATTTCTATGGTCACCACTAAGCCAACTGTACAGAGACTGTATGGGCAGAGGGAGGCGACAGACGGCAGGAGGAAAGGAAAAAAAAGAAATTAAAAAAGAAAAAAAAAATCCGGGGGAGGAGAAAGACTGTCAGCCGGAGTGAAAGGCTGAGACAGACACAGACAGAGAGCAGGTGTTGTACAGGTATAAAATGACAGAAAAAAAGAAAGGGCGACAAGCAGAGGCGATGTGCAGTAGTATAAATTCTGTATCTCCAGTTTTTTGACTTGACTGTCTTTATATAACTTCTCTTATTTTTTGCCGTTTCTGTTGTTCTTTCGGTGTGGTTTCAAATGTGCAGACTCTAACATATTCTGACTTAAACAGTTAAGACAGGGACATCATACAGCTAGCCCGGTCTGGTCCGGTCTGGTCTAGAGTTTGGTTTGGTAAAAAAATCTTTTCCAGCTAAGCCACTTCAGGAAGGAGATTTGAACAAGATATATTGAAAAAAAAAAAACACACAAAATACTAAACACTATACTCAGCGTTGGGTTTATCAATAAAGTATTGTAAATGAATGTTCTCATTTCTAAACTAGTGACTTTTTGAAACAAGTTCCTTCCTGAGCTGACTGCGGACAAAGCGAATGATCCTTTAACCGGGATGGGGTTTCCTTTGATTGACGCCATTGGCTTATACATAAACAATCAGACACATTCAGTGGTTTTTATCATGTGTGCAAAGTGTTTACCGTGCTATTTTAAAAGCTTATAAATGAATATAAATCTATATATATAAAACTATATATATACAATATACTTTTTTTCTGAAAACTGTGTAACCATTGGTTAGTTTCTACACCTCATAATGTCATTCAATCTAATACCAAGTGCTTCAAAACCAAGACTTGTGTTGACTCAGATGAGGAGGAGTGCTACAGCCTAAAAAGCAAGCCCCCTTTCACACCAACCAAGGATTAAAGGGATACTCCATCCCCAGGTCAAGTTGAGTGTCTCCCCACAGTCCCCAGAGTTGAACAAGTGTGTGGAAGCCTTTTCCTGGCAACTCAACTTGTCTGAATATGTCTGCACTGACCATTGCTTGGTTTTACGGCATAGCTGCAGTCTGCCAAAGTGAATTAATTTACTAGATTTTTCTTTTTTTTTTTTATTTACTTTCATTCATTCTTTTCATTTGATTTAATTTATTTGTTTATTCGAACAGGTAAAACAAAATAAATAAAACATACAAAGTATTAAAGCAGAAATTGAAATGACACCTCTTTAGTATCCTAGATAATTATACCTATGAATTTAACAAAACTTATCTAGTCGTACCCCTTTGTATTACTCAGTCAGAGCATGTATATACAACCAAAAAGAAAAGAAAGCGCATCAGAAAAAGGGAAACCTTTTCATATTTCTACTGAGAATGTGGTTTATAAAAACCTGTTTAAACTTTTGCATTGATTTGCAGGTTTTCAGTTCTTCACTACAGTTGTTCCACACATTGACTCTTTAACTGACATACAATACATATTTAAGTTAGTATGTACAGGCATATAAATTCCCCTCAGATTGTGTTTATTTTCCCTCACTCAAAACAACCTATGGACACCTTGTGGTAACTGGTTTTGATTAGCATTGTGCATTATTACTTACATTACTTATTACTTACATTATACTTTCCGTGTGCAGTACATTCACATTGAGTGCAAATGATGGTGGAACTAAATGTGCTGAGCTTCATTCGGTCAAATTGGTTTGGGAACTAGTTTCCGGTGCGGAAGAACAAGCATTTGACCAAGTGAAGCCCAGCGCATTGAGTTCCACCATCACCTGCAGTACAATGTACTGCAGATGGAAAGTAATTGAATAAAAAAATAGAGTAAAAAAATTTACTTTGGGCAAAATCTTTGGGCAGCTCCGGCAGACTGCAGGTACGCTGCGAAACCAAGCTGCAGTTAGTGCAGAATTATTCAATTCTTATTCTTACACTTATTCAACTGTGGGGACTGTGGAGAGACACTCAATTTGACCTGGGGGATGGAGTATCCCTTTAAGTAGATGTTCTTATTTGATTGTTACTTTTCACCGTTTACATAAAGACACTGGGCCTTGTTGTGTGTAGCAAAGACACCAGTTGAGTTGTTTTAGGCCTGTTGTGTATTTTAATAGCAGAATATGTGTTTATGTACAGGAAAGGGGGGGGGGGGGTGAGCCTATCCCGACCGAGCTAGATATCCAAGGTTTTACAATCATACAAGAGAGGCATACGCCCATAAATATGGTCAACATTATCATTCATACACACAACAAAGAGAAAGTACACACGCACGCACACACACACACACACACACACACACACACACACACACATACAAACACACACAAACACACACACACATACAGGTCAGGTGGTGATAAATAAACAGTGTCATTGAAGTTCTGGAATGTGTGTTTTGTTGCATTTTACATAGAAACACTCTTGTCTTCTGATCTGATGAATTATATTGTTTAACCCTCTATGGGACTTATTCAAGAAATTCATTCAAAATAAATACATTAATTAATTAATGACCTTTAATTTTAAGTGTATTAAGCCCTATGACTAAATTTCCTATGCTCACTTTACATAATGAAGTCATAATAAGGTATAAATAATAACAACTACACATTTTTGTCATTGTTTTAGTGCAAAACAATCCATTAAATTATGAAAAAACTTTTATAAATTATCCATATGCAAAAAAAAGTTACATATCATATAACCAGAAACCAGAAAATGGTTCAAATTGTGTCAAATTTTCTTTAGACATTTCAGGTTGTTCACATTTGTTCAGGTTATTCACATTTTATTGTTACAGGATAGTTTGTAAATGTAAATATTTTTATAATTAAAACATTTTTTTGCAGTAAATTACTGACAAACATTTGAGGCTATCATCAATTGTAGGCAAAGAGAAAACTGAGAAGAAAATATGGAGTCATTTAATAGGTTATTATGCTCTTCATCCCGCATTGGAACTGTCGGCAGGTGCCATTTGGCACCCGGGCTATATGTTTGAGACCCCGCGTTTAGGGTATATATTTTTTCATGAATTCTTTTTATATATATATATATATATATATATATATATATATATATACTATATATATTACTTTTATTTTCTTCCACACATCATATTTTTTTATATCACAATTTTCCTCCGAGGATTTTATAATGTTCATAACACCATATAAGAACACAATATCAATCAATGATACACTTCAGGTTGTAATTATATACCATCAAGCTTCTTGAGATTTTAGTGATGATCCAGAAGAGATCCTGGGTTCTGGATCACTTTGAAATTTTGGATCAAATTAAATGGAAAATATACCGTAATTTCCGGACTATAGAGCGCACCTGATTATTAACCGCACCCACCTCATTCTAAGAGGAAAACCGATTTTGTACATACACAAGCCGCACCTGTATATAAGCCGCATGTGCCCACATTAAAACATGTAACACAAACACAAAATTAACCCAAACCCGACTTCAAGTCCCGCGAATGAAACTAAATGTCCTTCATTAACCCTTGTGCGGTCCTTCGTAAAAGGCACACTGGCTGTGTCCTACAATCGGGTCTTAAAAACCCAGATTCCAAAGTTCAGTTCCATAGACTGATCACCCCACCCCCCAAGGATATATTACTGTTTTCAGTAGTAAGCAATGGCATCCTACAGTACGTATAAAAAGGTACATTTGTGAGCCACCGGGTCTCTTTGACTCGAAGGACCGTACAAGGGTTAAAGTCCACAGTCCAAAAATCACAGCCGGCAAAATGAATGGAAAATGATACTTAAGGTTTGATGCAGACCTGCAGAGTCCGGGTCCCATTGAAAGTAATCCAAGGAAAAAAAAGTGTATATTTCCAAAGGTAAGGGAGGGAAAAATATATATCCACTATTGTCCGCCGCATCCACAAACAGGTGGCTGGTCGCCGCCTCGCCTTATCTATCGCAGAGTCAGCGATAACTTTAATCTTTGGCAGAGAGATCAGGTCAAACTCCTCCGTGCCAACGTGCAAAAATAATCCACAGGGTCTGGTCGAGCCTCTGTCTTCTCTCACACACCGCCGCGGGTTTTTCTTTAAGCAACTTTTTACCCCCTGTACACCTGTCCGTCAACTTTACCGCTCCCACTTAAACCCGTCACCCCGCGTTTGTTCCGCCCCTCCTTTTTCATTCAGTCTTCCTCGACGCATATATTCCACCGGTCTAAATCTTACCATTTCTACTCGAGCGCCTCTGGCGGCCGTTAGGAAAATTACATAAATTGGCCACATCACTGAAAAAGCCGCAAGGTTGAAAGTTCGGGAAAAAAGTAGCAGCTTATAATCCGGAATTTACGGTATTTCAAAGTGATCCAGGATCTCTTCTAGATCATCACAAAAATCTAATCATTTGTTCCTTGTGACACCCCCAACACATTATGAAATTTTCATCAAGATCTGTCCATAACTTTGTGAGTTACCTTTGCTAACTGACAGACAGACAAACTGGCAAAAACATAACCTCCTTGGTGGACCTCTTTTCATTCGGAGGGGGGAGGTCTGCCTTGGCGGGGGTTTGCAATCTCAGAGTGCTTTTCTAGTTTTTAATAAGCATTAATTCAATAAAATTTTATTTATAAAGCCCTAAATCACAACAAAGTAATCTCACAGGGCTTTACAGAAACACAATCAACTACAGAGTATATGAAAAATCCCAAGCATCCCCTGTCCTTAGACCCTCCTTCTCGGGAAAGAAAAAACTTCCAAACCCAGTGGGAAAAAGAAGAAATCTTGAGGAGAACCACATTGCAGGAGACATCCACTCCCATGGACAGACAGGCTATAGATGAAAATCCATTCATAAATCAAGGAGGGGGGGGTTGTCCAGACACCAAACAGGCAAGTGAGGGGGTCTGGGGTCACAGGTTAGCACAGGCGAGTCACCACAGATCCTGTTGTCCATGGCTCCCACGCAGACACTGTCAAGAGAGCCACCACTTTCCACCAGGTGACTAGCCATGAACAGAATTGGTATGTAAGATAGGTTATAAAAATGACAAAAACAGGTGCGAGAGAGAGAGAGAAAGAGAGGGAGAGAGAGAAAAAGAAAGAAAGAACTCAGTGTCTGTACTTCCCCCAGCATTCTCGCTCCTAGGGCAGCTTAGACTGAACTGTGACTTTAGTCTGTTTTTAACTAACCTGACCATAGGCTTTCTCAAACAGGAATGTTTTCAACCTAATTTTAAATGTGGAGACTGTGTCGGCCTCTTTAATATTAAATGGAAGCTGATTCCATAAGACAGTAACCATGGTAACTAAAGGCTCTAGCTCCTACTGTACTTTTAGAAATGCTAGGAACTTTCAATAAACCTGTATTCTGAGAACGAAGAGTTCTATTGGGCTGGTACAGAACCAGATCATCTTTAAGATAAGAGGGGCCCATACCATTAATGGTTTTATATGTAAGGAGGAGGATTTTAAATTTAATTCTAAACTCAACTGGTAGCCAGTGAAGGGTTTGAAGCACAGGGGTGATGTGTTCTCTGTTTGATCCTTTTAATAATCTTGCTCCTGCATTTTGAACCAGTTGAAAGCTTTTTAAGGAATATTTAGGACGAGTAAGGTCAGTCATGTTATAAAATCAGTCAAGCTGATGCTGACTGATTTTCTAACATGATTTATGAATACAAAAGTTGGTGTCATACAGGCACCATGGTCAAGTAAGGAGTTACAATAATCTAATCTCGATGTAATAAATGCATGAATTAATTTTTCTGCATTATTTCTAGACAGAATATTCCCAAATTTGGCTATGTTGCGCAAGTGAAAGAAGGATCTTCTACATGTTTGGTTAATGTGCACTTTGAATGAAAGATCTGGATCAAATAAAACTTTTAAATTTTTAACTGTGGCACTGCAACACTTAAGTTGTCTAAAGTAACTATCTGGTTAGTTAGGGAGTCTCTAGCATTTTTAGGGCCAATTATAATGACTTCAGTTTCTTCAGGGTTCAATAAAAGATAATTGGCACTCATCCAAGTCTTTATATCTTGGACACATGTACTTAGTTTATCTATATGCCTGGTCTGATCAGGTTTAATTGATGAATATAGCTGTGTGTCATCCACGTAACAATGACAATTAATGCCATGATTTCTAATGATGGTACCTAAAGGGAGCATATATAATGTAAACAAATTAAACAATTATATTTTTCCCATATATTATTCCATATAGGCTGTTATGAAAATATAAAGGGTTAGCCCTTAATCATCTTCATCATGGTTTAAAAAGTTGGCTAATGAGGTGTACAGTTGAATACTGTCATATATGACCTGAGCAGGTTTTTTACACAAACCATCACTCACTAAATATGTGCGCACTTCACTTATTAGTACTTATTCAAATGCTGAATTGTGCATCACTGCCAAGTGCTATTTGGGAGTTTGATGAAATCCTTCCCCTGGAACTGCATATGTGGACAGAAACAACTGCAACAACAAGTATCTAGTGTTTGTTTGGTCCATTCTGGGCTTGTTAGTGGAGGAGACAATAACTCACATTTATGTTCAAACATACTAGGTGACTGGAGTGTTTTAGAGCTGGATGCCACCTGCTAAAAACAAAAGAAAGTCTGGTGGAAGTTTCTGTGGACACATGAACCTGACCTGCTCTGTGGAGGTGGAAATGGCTAATTCCAAAGAATCAAAATAACTATTCTTTTTTTCCCTTGTGATTCCTCTCAAATTAAAATACTAGTATGAGTATTGTGTGGTGTCCCTTCAGATGAGGGTGATGAGTGGATGATGAAGACTTTGCTGACACTGACTGATTTTATAACATGATTTATGAACCTAAAGGTTGGTGTCATACAGGCACCATGGTCTGCCTGTTGGCCAATATGAAGCTCTCCTGCCAACCTGAAGCTCCCCAAATGAAGTTTACCAATAGCATGTCACCTTTCCTTTTTAGGAGACTAAGTTTATATTCTGACGATGAAAACAAGATGCATAAGTTGTATCTCGTCTTCAATTTTTCATCCACGTTTAGATGGGTGTTTACAGGAGGACATCTTTGTTTATATGAAGACGCAACAGTGGGGGAAATTTGATTGGATAGTCATGCCAGGCTGATGTAGGTAACAATATAGCCGTCTCTGTTGGGTTGTGGTATGAGTAGAAATTCTGTAGAATTGCTAAAATGACTCCTGTCAAATTTTCACTTGGAAGCATCTGCATTTGTTGTTTCTCCCCAAACATTAGCACATGTGCTACGGCTGCTCTTACACCTGTGCTGTGTCCTTCAACCTAACTTGACATGAGACTAGCAGGATAATTGGCTGTTCTTACGTCTGTCAGAACATGGATCAATTAAATTCAATCATAATTGTCTTGCATATGTGTCATATTTCTACTGAGGAAAAGTGATAGCGCAGTATAAATCATTATCAATCAATTAAACTTTATTTATACAGCACTTTTCATACATGGTGCATGTAGCACAAAGTGCTTTACATCAGACCCCACATTATCCCACAGTTGTAGTAACAAGTTTTAAATACAAGAATTCAATAAATAAATAACAATAATAAAATACTTTATTAATCCTTTTTCAAGGAAATTGCTTTTGTTACAGCATCAGAAAAACATTCTGATAGCCCATCATCACAGATCTCACACACACAAAAAGAAATCAACTTAATATGTTGAGAAAATATTTTTGTCCTGCTTCAGAATTCAAAAGTAGTCAAGGTCATTCCCTTGCGCGCAGCATCTAAACCAGGGGTCAACAACCTGTAACACCCAAAGAGACATTTGAACCCAGTTTCCACAGAAAAGAAAACACTGGGAGCTACTCATCATCTTTAAAATCTCAATGAATGTGTCCCAAACTTCACTTTTTTGTTTGTATGTTTCTCTCTTGCTCCCTCCATACCATAGGCTACTTTCGACATTGTACGTCACCTTCACGAAAATTCAGTCAATATAGCGTATGTAGTAATAATAGAAACTTGTAATATTTAAATTACAATTATTTACCAGGTTATTTTAATGTTTATGTCAAATGACAAAGGACCTGACCGACGGCAACCCGAATGTCATTAAAAATATTCTTCAATGACCACGGGTGACCGCAGGGGCCCGCAGGATTCGGGTCAGCCCACGCATCACTGATATACATATATATATATATATATATATATATATATATATATATATATATATACTGTGTGCGATTTCCTGGGGGGGATGACGGGGTTCATCCCCCCCTCTGCTTTTGGACATCCTGTGATCTATGTGTCTTTCTGACAGCGTGAACACAAAATGCCTGAAAGAGGAACCTCACATTCAGCGAAGTCTGGGCAGATGGGGGGTTGTAAAGCTTGCAGCCGGACCCGCCAGCCACCTTGGGGGCAGCTGTGGCACAGTTGGTATAGTGGGTCGCCCAATGACTGAGAGGTTGGCGGTTTGCGTCCCGGCTCTGGCTGTCCACATGTCGAAGTGTCCTTGGGCAAGACACTGAACCCTGATTTAGGCCCCAGTAGGACTGACCTTAGACCTTAGGAACCGACTGGTGTATGAGTGTGTGTGTGTGTGTGAATGGGTGAATATGAAGCTAATGTAAAGCGCTTTGAGCACCATGAAGGTGGAATAGTACTATATAAGTACAGACCATTTACCATCTACATTCCTGCTGACCATTCCTGGTCCACCTTGAGCTGGTTGCGGCGCATCGCCGTGGAGTAAATGTGCCCGGGGGGAACAAAAGCCAGACCAGGGAAGAGGTCCATGTTCGAACGTGGCCCTCCCGGAGACGGGTCTCAAGCACTCAGTTTGACCAGACGCTGGCCTGAGAGAACTACGCCCTGGTCCTTATTTCAGTTTTTCACATGGGAATGCAAGCTTTTTCCTGTGAACAAAAAAACACCCTTCTGTTTATTTTTTATGAATAGCACCATGTGTACATATGTGAATATATATATATATATATATATATATATATATATATATATATATATATATATATATATATATATATATATATATATATATATATATATAAGACCCTTCTTCAGACATACATATTGGATCCCACTGAAGTTCTTTGTGACACTACAATTATACCTCAACTGTGCCGTTGAATCCGCATAATTCCACTAAATCGGTCACTTTGGACCTTATCGATCTCACAAGGCCATCTTACTTGTTTTCTCCTTTCATGCAGAGCACATTTATAGCATATGAATTTTCATGAAATGATATTCAGCTATCCCAGAAGAATCTCATGGACTTTCAAGATGTAATCACCACGGTTTTGCTCTACTTTCCTCATTTCCCTGACCCCAATAGCTCATCAAAAAAGAAACTTTTTTTTCTGGTGCCTGTCAACTCCAAAAGTCTGTCCATTTCCCTTTTCAAAAATATGTAAGAAAAATCACTGGTGCTAAGCCTCTTCAACCAAATCCCACTCCTCATCTCTAGCGTGATCTTCACATGGTCTGGCACAAATTCACAGTCACAAGTAAAATGAAGAAGAACATTTGGAATTTGGATGCTCCTCTGCAAAAAGAAGTCTGAGGTCACCAAGGAGTGAGTGTGAGTGCTGGGCCTCACGAATCAGCCTAAAAACAGAGATGATCTGTCTGCGTCTATCACAAGATAGCCTTCTCGGGAAAACGGTGATACATGGGACCGCAGCATGTGACTGATGTTGCGCTGCATCAGTGAATGAATGGCCTTTGGGGTTCTGATTCAAATCTTCTCCACAAACAATCCCTGTATATTTATGTATGAGTGTTTAAACTGGGTCAAAGAGGAAGAGAGCGAGAGGAATCCATTTTAACTTTTTTTTTTTTTTTTTTTTTACAGCTGAACACACAGGATAAAAGGTTATTATCTACACTTTGCAGTTATTAATGGAATTTTACCTTGATTTAACCTAGGCACTGCTACCAGAGGTGGTCAAAGTACTCCCATTCTGTACTACAGTAGAAGTACAGCTACTGGTGTGAAAAAATACTCTGGTAAAAGTAAAAGTACTGATTCAACTGCTTTACTGAAGTAAAAGTATAAAACTACAACTTCACTTTTTGTTGTTGCTATACTATACTATACTTATTTAACCAGGAAAAATCTGAAAAATGTCCAAAAAAAAAAAAAAAATTAAAAAAAAAAAAAAAAAAAAAAAAAATATATATATATATATATATATATATATATCTATATATCTATATATGTATATATATATATATATATATATATATATATATATATATATATATATATATATATATATATATATATATATATATATAAAATATATATATTTTATATATATATAAAAGTGAGTTACTGTGTAAATGATGTGTTTTATTGGGTTACAGTACTCAGTTTAGTGGGTATGGACAGGAAATTTCTGATAAATTCAAAAGTAATAAATAGGAGATTAAAAAAAAGCATGTAAAGTACAAATATTTATGTAAATGTAAAGAGTGTAAAGTACAGATATTTATATAAATGTAAAGAGTATAAAGTACAGATATTTATATAAATGTAAAGAATATAAAGCACAGATATTTATATAAATGTAAAGAATATAAAGTACAGATATTTATATAAATGTAAGTAGTATAAAGTACAGATATTTATATAAATGTAAGTAGTATAAAGTACAGATATTTATATAAATGTAAAGAATATAAAGTACAGATATTTATATAAATGTAAGTAGTATAAAGTACAGATATTTATATAAATGTAAGTAGTATAAAGTACAGATATTTATATAAATGGAAATAATATAAAGCACAGATATTTATATAAATGTGAAGAGTATAAAGTACAGATATTTATATAAATGTAAAGAATATAAAGTACAGATATTTATATAAATGTAAGTAGTATAAAGTACAGATATTTATATAAATGTAAGTAGTATAAAGTACAGATATTTATATAAATGGAAATAATATAAAGTACAGATATTTATATAAATGTAAAGAGTATAAAGTACAGATATTTATATAAATGTAAAGAGTGCAAAGTACAGATATTTATATAAATGTAAAGAGTATAAAGTACACATATTTATATAAATGTAAAGAGTATAAAGTACACATATTTATATAAATGTAAAGAGTATAAAGTACAGGTATTTATACAAAAATGTAAGGAGTAAAAGTAAAAAGTTTACAGAAAAATAAATATTAAAGTACAAATACCTAAAACTGTCCTTAAGTACAGTAAAGGAAGTAATTACTTATACTTAATTATTAGTTGGAGTTGGTTTGACCTATTTTGTCAAAATGTTCTTATTCCACTCTTTGATTTAACAAAAGTGAAAAAAGTTCATATCAAAATGTAGAGCTGCATTTCTGAGAAGTGATGAAACAGTGAAACACAAATTAAAACCTGAGAGGATCCAGAATTTCTCCCACTTATTCCTCGAAGAACTCTGGTGTTGAGCAAAGTTGGTGTCACATTACCGATTCTGTATGAAATATGTGTTAAAAGAAAATGTAGATTTAGATTTTGGCCCCTCCAGGCTAACACCAGCTGTTATTAGTGTAGATACAAACACCACCACACTGGGTTTTACCTGTGAGAGCATGAAGTCTGTCGGAACTGAATGTTGTTAGCCTATTCAGGCTAATGTCGGTGTCCAGGACCGAAGGGTTGATCCACGTCTGGGTGAGAATGAGGATGTAGCAGTGTGGTGGATCATGTTTGGTGTTTAAATCCAGCTTCAAGTGGTCCAGTTTTTTCCCAGTGAGCGTACGTTGGGCAGCGGCGGTAGGAACGGGTTAGCTCTCAGCTTTAGCTGTAAATCCACTGCAACAGCCACCTCTACTTCCTTCCTTCTACTTCCTCCTACAGATGCCGCCTCCGATGCCTCCGCATCTGTGAGTTTAGAATTAAATTTAAAATCCTCCTCCTTACATATAAAACCATTAATGGTATGGGCCCCTCTTATCTTAAAGATGATCTGGTTCCGTACCAGCCCAATAGAACCCTTCGTTTTCAGAATGCAGGTTTATTGAAAGTTCCTAGCATTTCTAAAAGTACAGTAGGAGATAGAGCCTTTAGTTATCAGGCTCCTGTCTTATGGAATCAGCTTCCCTTTAATATTAAAGACGCCGAAACAGTCTCCACATTTAAAATTAGGCTGAAAACATTCCTGTTTGAGAAAGCCTATGATCAGGTTAGTTACAAAACTGAACTGTGACTCATACATCATGTATACATGATATATGAGTCACAGTTCAGTCTAGGCTGCCCTAGGAGTTAGAATGCTGGGGGAAGTACAGACACTGAGTTCTTTCTTCTCTTTCTCTCTCTCACACCTGTTTTGTTTCATTTTTATAACCTATCTTTCATACCAAGTCTGTTCAAGTCACCTGGTGTCCCTTTCCCCCCTCCCCCCCTGGGGGGAGTGGTGGCTCTCCTGACAGTGTCTGCGTGGGAGCCATGGATGACAGGATCTGCAGTGTCTCGCCTGTGCCGACCTGTGACCCCGGACCCCCGCCCCTGCTTGTCTGGACCAGCCCCCCCCTCCTTCATTTATATATGGACGTTCATCTATAGCCTGTCCGTCCATGGGAGTGGATCTCTCCTTCAATGTGGTTCTCCTCAAGATTTCTTCTTTTCCCACTGGGTTTTGGAGTTTTTTCTTGCCGAGAAGGAGGGTCTAAGGATGCTTGGGACTTTTCATATATCTCTGTAGTTGATTGTATTTTTGTAAAGCCCTATGAGATGACTTTGTTGTAATTTAGGGCTTTACGAATAAAATTGAATTGAATTGAATTGCTGTAGAACAGTCCAAGTTTTTAACAGTTTTCCTTAAGCTGATGATTGTCTGTCGGTCATATACTCTTCTTGCACCGTTCGGCTGAACTTTTGATACTAAAAACACTGGTCTAGGTGGAGAAATGACCGTTAAAGTTGCTGTTAGCGGGAGACACAGCAGCAGGTCTGTGATGACTGAGGGTCAAAGGGTAACGAAACACATCATGGGTAACTCCCTCATAGCCAGTGGGATGCTACGTAAGTGACATATTTACGGAAATTACGTAGATGTGTATAGAAATGTACTATACTTTTGTCTGGGACGTTTCAGTTTCTTTCGTAAATAGAATTTGGTGTTTTTATACATATGTAGAGGTACCACTGTGTATGTATATATATATATATATATATATATATATATATATATATATATATATATATATATATAATACATCCCCCTTCCATCACACCTGGAAGCTATTACATCATTATTAGGCTTCTGAAGAACTGATCATTAATTGAACTTGGTGTGATAGAAGAGAGAACTATGTAAAACATCCAGGACACTGGGCCATGAAGACTGGATGTGAGAACCACTGATCTAAAGGGTTTAATACCTGTTGATCCACCAGTGATGAGACGTAAGTAAGGGATAATGTTTTGCCCATGTGAGCAATATTTCCCCATGGGGCCAAACAGCACTATTGTTCTGCCCCGAAGGGAAATATTTTTTGATAGTCACGCATGGGCAATACATTAAGGGCGGCTGTGGCTCAGTTGGTAGAGTGGGTCGCCCAATGACCGAGAGGTTGGCGGTTTGCGTCCCAGCTCTGGCTGTCCACATGTCGAAGTGTCCTTGGGCAAGACACTGAACCCTCACTTAGGCCCCCAGTAGGACTGCCCTTAGACCTTAGAAACCTACTGGTGTATGAGTGTGTGTGTGAATGGGTGAATGTGAGGCTAATGTAAAGCGCTTTGAGCACCATGAAGGTGGAAAAGCGCTATATAAGTGCAGTCCATTTACCATTATTCCGCTTATTTTACTGGTTATTACAGCTTATTCCTGCTTATTTTGAGAAAAAACAGAAATTTTTTTACCAAAATTATTAAGAATTTATTCATATAGTCCACTGCCACTGTCTAGGCTACTTTGTTGCGCTGCTGCCTAGCCGCTGCTGCCTAGCCGCTGCTGCCTAGCCGCTGCTGCCTAGCCGCTGCTGCCTAGCCGCTGCTGCCTAGCCGCTGCTGCCTCTGATCTGCTATCCATATTTATTGATGTTAAACTGCACGAATATTTACCTTCAAAGTGGCCAAACTACCTGCAGAGTGATATGGTACCGTGAGCCTGAAGTGACAAAACTCATCCATTCAAAGTGAATGGGAGCTGTCGAAACATTCTAGAGGGCCATAGAATAACTAAGTAGAAGTACTTCATTACTGCACTTCAGTTGTTTTTTTAGGTATCTGTACTTAATGGGAGTATTTATTTTTCTGGACACTTTTTACTTTTACTCCATACATTTTTGCATAAATATCTGTATCTATAAATATCTGTATCTTACATTTATATGAATATCTGTACTTTATACTCCTTACATTTATAGAAATATCTGTACTTTATACTGCTAACAATCTCAGAATAGACTGGTTACTTTTTCAAACTAAAAGACAAAATGTATTTTTTCATTTCATAATTGTGCCTTTTGATCTCATATTAATGACTTTTTTTTTTATCTCATAATGATGACTTTCTATCTGCATTTATCTCACAGCAAGGGCCATCACACAGACCCAATCCACACCATTTTATTTCTCGTATTTCCAACAAATTTCAAGCACTTTCAAGCACTTCACGAAAAAATTCAAGCATTTTCACAACCTTGAAAACACAGAATTGAAATTCAAGCATTTTCAAGGAATTCAAGCACCTTGTTGGAACCTTGTTTAGCAGCCATCCCCTTTAGATGTTCCTTGAAGGATAGTGTCATGCCAAGGTAGGTTGAAGGTTGGAGACATGCTTAAGCTTGAGTCTGCTCAGATGGATATTTAGTTCTCTGGCAGCTTTTACATTGTGGAGGTGGAATACACTGGAGAAGGATTTTTCTGGACTTGGCAGTGTGAACTAAGACACCATTTTCTATACAGTAATTCACTTTTAAAGCCTTTATTTTTGGATACCTTTGAAACTTTTATGATTTTTCTCCCTGGTTACATAAATATTATTCCATCCAGAAAAGTGCAGTTTTACTTTTTTACTTTATTACTATTGAGAAGTTGCTTTTTTTTTTTTTTTTTTACTTTTACTTCTGTAGATGAGTTGAGTCAGAACTTCTACTTTTATTGTCGAAGTAGGTATTTTTTCCACACAAGTAGCTGTATAGAATGTGAGTACTTTGACCACCTCTGTAAATAATTGATGTAAAATACAGTTTGTCTTAATCCAATTTTTAATGACAATATCTATTAATTAAATACTGAAAAATACCTGGTTCTAAATCTAAATCTTAGTTAAATCAAAAAACAAATTACTTTTGTGCTAATTAAGCCATGTCTTTAATATAAATAAATGATGATGTGTTATTTCACATATATGCTGCTTTATGTACATGTATACAATGGATTTGTAAATATCCCACTAGAAATAACCTGTAAAGTGAATGCGATTAGATGAAGATGTGATTAGAAATGCGATTATAATGTGCAGACTGTGTTTTGAAGTAGATCTGAGACCAATATTCCTTTGGACTAAAATGTATTCTCTTCTTCATTCTAAGAATTTCAGTTAAACCCCCTCCCGCAAAATACAGAGGATACAGTTATAATAAATGGTGATAAATCATAGAAGGTAAGATAAAGAGAAACTTCATTTGGGAACTGACACTGAAGTAGCACTGGGTATTTATGAGCTGAGACAATACAATCCACAACCGTCTGCAGCACGTAATATATATATATATTTTTTTTAAACTTGTTAAAATAAAGGGAGCAGAGCAGGTGTTCTTGAAAATGCAGTTAAAGGTAGAACCACAAGGAAAGAAAACACAGCTCCACAGCATCGTATATCACACCAGTTCATTTTCAGTTCCCGTATTACCTCATTCAGGTGCTTGTATTGATCTTTGCTTTGCACTATACAAGCCAAATTCGACATGATTGGTTTATGTCCAGGTAATGATATATTTTACTGTAAAAATTACTATTCTACAGTTTTCAGATTTTTTGATTTATTAAACCTCAACTTCAATTTGATCATCAACATGATCCTAGGTCATTAAATATAAGGGGGAAAAACTCATTGTCACTTAAAAATGCACAATACTGAACATAATATTCTACTAAACAATGAGAAATTAACTAAGAATGTGATCCGTATGTTTTTAAAGCTATCATTCCATGGTTATTTCATTAATATTACTGTGTTCTCCATTGTTATTGAATACATTGTGTTCAAAAAACATCCTGATTGTTTTGTTTCCAGCTGCTTTTGCAGGGTAGAAAAATTACTTGAGGTCGAACAACAGAGTTTATCGGTACTCCCTCATACGCGGTCACGAGGGTCCTCTGATTGGCTCAAAATGCGTGAAGGAACACTTCCCCCTCCCCTCGTGCTGTGTGTGTATTTAGCTTTACTCAAAGTAGCATCCAGCTAGGTTTTATGCCGTTGCTTGTTCTGAAAATGTACACGGAAAAAAAACTAGGCTTTATTTCCACAGAGAGCACATGAACCAGTTAGTCCGCCATTTTTTTTCAGTTTGTGCAGCAGCTACTGTGGCGCTGTCTTCTCTTGTAGATGCTAATGCTAATGCTGCTTCAGATTCGCTGCCAGGGACGGGCTTAACCCCACGTGGGTGACGCTAAAGTTCATCTGATGTCAGACGGACCGGCTTTTTGTGGGTCGCTTGTTCCTTCTTGTTGTTTTCTGTGAATGCTGCATGCAGCCAGTGGAGGTGACAAACCACTGTCAAAGGCAGCATATGTTGGTAACTCAGGGTGACCCATCAGATTCCAAAAGGAGCGCGGAAAAGAGGTTTTCAGCAGAAGGACACCTTTAAAAGAACTAAGACTATGTTCATAAAGCAGATCTTAATGCACAGATCTTTTTGGTGAAATCTTTTTTTTTTTTTGCATGCTCATTCATATTACACTTAAATGCGACTTTTATCAGTCTGGAGTGTGAACAGAATGCATCTCTGAAATGATCCCGCACACACAAGGCGGCTGTGGCTCAGTTGGTAGAGCAGGTCGTCCAATGACCAAAGTGTTGGTGGTTCGCGTCCCACCTCAAATGTCGAAGTGTCCATGGGCAGGACACTGAACCCTGACTTAGGTTCCCAGTAGAACTGACAGAAACATAGAAACCTACTGGTGTATGAGTGTGTGTGTGAATGTGAGGCTAATGTAAAGCACTTTGAAGGTGGAAAAGAACTACAGAAGTGCAGCACATTTACCATTTATAAGAGGCTCCGACGTAATGACGAATGAGGAAATAAGGCATAGTACGTGACATATGTGGAAGGCTAAGATGCTAGTGGTTGCTATGGGCAACAGCCTAGTATCGATGTGTGAAGAATGAGCAAAGATGAACAAGACTGACTGAAGGGATTTGGAGAAGATCAGAGATATGAAGGATACATCTATGATACCAAATATTGGGATTCACCGCTACCCATTGGCCCTGCCCCCCTGGACCTGTACCCACTGGCCATGCCCCCTGGACATGTATCCATTGGCCCGCCCCCCTGGAACTGCAAACAGTTAGTTGAGTGTCTGGTTTTGGGCATCAGTTCCTACACATTGGAAAAAGTCCTTTAACAGATCTAAACAGTTTTACTGTGACTGGTTCAAGGTTTAGAATCTACAGCCTGATGACTGAAAACACTGGAGTGCTAAACCTGTCGAGAGTCTTTTGTTTATGTGTGTGTGTGAATTCTAAATACATTAAACTAGTGGTAAACTCATAATATCGTACCTCTGGGTCTTTACGTTTGTTGTGTCAATCACTGAAGTAACTGAAAAAGTTGGATAAATATGACACGGTCCTTCAGACTGAAGTCGCATCAGACGTATCAGATTTAGTAAAACATAAAAATGGCCTGGGTCTGATTTAAAAAAGTGGGATTAGTGTCATTCAGACTGTCTTTAACAGGTCATACACAGGTCAAAGGTCAGATACAGACTGCCTTGAACAGGACAGATAAAGGTCAAAGGTCAGACACAGACTGTCTTTAACAGGTCAGACACAGACTGTCTTTAACAGGTCAGATACAGGTCAAAGGTCAGATACAGACTGCCTTGAACAGGACAGATAAAGGTCAAAGGTCAGATACAAACTGTCTTTAACAGGTCAAAGTTCAGATACAGATTGTCTTTTAATATGTCAGATAAAGGTCAAGTTGAAGCAAAAAGTCAGATTTAGGAACATTTACCTGCAGTGTGAATGTAGCCTGAGTTTATATTCATATGAATCTTCAGCAACAAACATGGTCTTTGAAGATATGATTCTGATCCGATGTGATGACTGATCAGCCTTGAAAGTGAACTGATGCTGATTCATGCTGACAAGTCATTACTCCTCGGTAACATCTTGACATTGTGACATCACCCAGACAGTCATTTGGCACAGGTGGTAAACACAATGTCAAAGCCATCTTGCTTATTATTGGATGGAGTTTGGGCCTGTGAAAAGCGAGAAGGCATTCTGTTAAACACGCATCGAGTTATGTGCGGGGGCCATGGGGGCAGCGAGGCTGTGTCTCAGGTCAATAGGTTGTTGCAGACCAAGACTGCCAGCTGATAAGGAAAGAGATGGGAGGAAAAATGGGCATCAGAGCGTGCGCTGTAATAGCTGTCTGCTCCGGCCTGATGAGGTGGCTGGGGAATGGAGCCCAAGGATGCTCCAGGAGTGTGTGTGCATGAGAGACTGATGGGGCTGCAAAGGAGGAGAGGGAGGGAACTGTGATGTACCCACACCCAGAGGTGGTCAAAGTACTCCCATTCTGTACTGCTGTAGAAGTACAGCTACTGGCGTGAAAAAATACTCATGTAAATGTACAAGCACTGAAGTAAAAGTAAAAAAGTTAAACTTCTCAATTGCAATAAAGTAAAAAGTAAAACTGCATTTTTATTTTTTAGCAATGGATAAAATAATCGTTATTTAACCAGGAAAAACCAGAACATTTAAAGAAAAATAAAATAAAAATAAAGCTTTTAAAGGTGAGTTAGTGTCCAGATGATGTGTTTGAACGGGTCATGGAATCCATTTTATCTTTTTTTTGTTTGTTTTACAGCTGAACACACAGGATAAAAAGGGTATTATCTACACTTTGCAGTTATTAATGGAATTTTACCTTGATTTACTCCCATTCTGTACTACAGTATGAGTACAGCTACTGGTGAAAAAAAATACTCTGGTAAAAGTAGAAGTACTGATTCAACTCCTTTACTGAAGTAAAAGAATAAAACTACAACTTCTCAATTGTAGTAAAGTAAAAAGTAAAACTTTTTTTTTGTTTTTTTTGTTGTTGCTATGGATGAAATAATTATTTAACCAGGAAAAATCTGAAAAATGTCAAAAAAAATGTCCAAAAAATATAGCCTTTAAAAGTGAATTACTGTGCAGATGATGTGTTTGACTGGGTCATGGTACTCAGTTTAGTGGGTATGGACAGGACATTTAGGAATAAATCAAAAGTCCTAAATACGAGATTAAAAGAAGCATACTTATGAGATAAGTAATGGATAATGATGAGATAAAAAGTCAAAATTATGATATAGTATGTCACAATTTCTGATTTTACACCAAATTTTTTATGCTGTCACATTTGTCTGGTTTGAAAAAGTAATGAGTCCATTCTGAGAACGTAGAGCAAAAAGTACAGATATTTATATAAATGTAGGGAGTATAAAGTACCGATATTTATAGAAATGTAAAGAGTATAAAGTACAGATATTCATATAAATGAAGGGGGGGTATAAAGTACACATATTTCTATGAATGTAGGAAGTATAAAGTAAAGATATTTATATAAATGTAAGGAGTATAAAGTACAAATATCTATAAAAAATGTAGGGAGAAAAAGTAAAAAGTTGCCAGAAAAATAAACACTCAAGTAAATTACAGATACTTAAAAAGTGTACTTAAGTACAGTCAAGGAAGTACTTGTACTTGGTCTGTTCATGTGTTACAGGAGTGTGGGCGCGTCATGTAAAGCATGTGTGAGTGTGTGTGATGAGGCGGCGGTGGTGAAAGGTGATAGGGGCAGGGCTGTGTAAATGATGGCTGATGGGGTCTCCTGAAAGTCTATTTAGCCAGAGTAATGAAGTGCATCTGCCAGGGAAGAATATGAGCGACGGCCTGGGAGGCTCAGACAGGCAGCAGGGTCACCTCACTCCACCTCCTATGGACAAGATGATTCAGCTGTAATGACTCTTATTCTGTCTGTCTGCTGCCGAAGGACGAGCCGAGCCAGTCAAGACGCAGCCATTGATAGAATGTCAGGATCCGCACGCAGGTCAGCTCACTCGCCCTTCGAAAGTGAAGATGTTTGCAGACGAGGTTTTTTTTGTATTTAATTTATTTTTTATTTTTTTCTTGGAGGCACTTAGAGGCTGGAATCCAATCACTTTAGCTTCTCGGCATCTTGAACGTGGAAGTTGATTCTTACCTACCTACCCTTCTGTGAAAACAGGTAGTAAGTGGACCTAAGTTGACTTACCGAAGTATTTAGAAGGTACAACTGAATGCTTCTACACCCCCCCCCCCCCCCCCAAAAAAAAAAAACAAAAACAAAAAACCAAACAGTTAATCCCATAACAACCCAGTGCTAAGGTTCATGGCATCACTCAAATTAATTTTCCCACCTACTTCCAGAGGTGGGAAGTGACTCAGTAGAAGTACTTCATTACTGTACTTAAGTAGAGTTTACTGGAGTATTTATTTTTCTGGAGACTTTGTAATTTTACTCCCTATATTTTTTTCATGAATATCTGTACCTTATACTCTTTACATTTATAGAAATATCTGTACTTTATACTCCTTACATTGATAGAAATATGTGTACTTAAGCATTACTTTACCATGAGCAAAACATTAGCATATTATTTCATTTTCACTCAAGGTATTAATAACTAAATGTAAAAACAAGCATCTCCTTCCTCTGTCATGGATCAAACTTCATATGTTTTACTGGTAAATCAATGTTATAGAAGATCACTGTGTTTCCATGGTAACTACAGAGCCTCTGAACATCCAAATGGGTCATACCTGATGATCATGAAAAGATGACCAAGTGTATTTTTTAGCACATTTATCCTTTTTTTAAGTGATTTATGAACATTTATAATAATATCATACTGTCTAGTTACACTGTAGGTGTTTTACTGTATTTATTTTGCTGATCATGTAGATGTTCATTACAATTTAAAATACACAAGCCAAACATATGATGTAATTTCTAGAAAATAATTTCCTTATTATGAAGACCTGTACATGTTGCTCACAAGATGAATAACACATTTAATAATATTCTTTTTTATTCCCCTGTGATAATTTTTAAAAAAATTATTATTAATTAACTATTTGATGCATGAATTATGAGAACCTTATTCAATATTTTTTTTCCTAAGTGTTTTATTACTCTTTTGGCTAAAAATAAAACTATGTGATTGAAATCTTTATAATGAACCTATTTTTTATGGAGTTACAAAAATGTCCACTCAGCTGGAAAACGTGTTTAATATTTGTCTGTCAATCAAAACGGGATCCAATTATTTTGTAGAAGGTCAGCATTCAGGCCGGCTGAGACCCCGCCCACACCTGATTCACCCCCAGATATACTGAGTATCCAATATATTTATCCAATGAGAGTTGCATTTCGAAGCAATGAATAAAACTGTGCAATTGAATCCCATTGAATATGAGCATCAACAGGAAAATGCATTGAAGAAAACAGCTCTATGTGAATGTATGAGAAGTAATAACATCTGATCAGCTGATTTATGATAAGGAACTGACGCTTATGAAACAAAAATATATTTATCCATATACTAACGATTAATATATTACTGCCTGAAATTGAAAAAAATATGTATATAATATAGTGAACAATATATTGTTTCAATATGTTACAATATAGGAAAAGGAATTTTTGCTTTCCATATATTGACACATATATGACAATATATGTACTTATATATGTTAATATATATTTGTTAATACACTTAATATATGGATACACACACACACACACACATATATATATATACATATATATATATATATATATATATATATATATATATATATATATATATATATATATATATATATATATATATATATATATATATATATATATATATATATATATATATATATATATAAAGAGAAAGAGAGAGAGAGAAAGATTTTATTTTGTAATACATTTCACAATATATGTGGAAAGAAATTGAGTTTCAATAAAACTATTTGTAACGATATAGGGCAGCTTTTGTCTTCAGTGCAATAGTTTTATATATGTCAATATATGATCAAATCATATTTTGCAGTGTATTGAATAATATATGCATGACTTTTCCATATATGGGAATATATTTTTAATATTATGGTATATATTTTTCAATATATACCATATATTTTTGTTTCATAAGGCAATACATTCATAGTCAATAAAATGTGAAGAAAGCTGAAGATATTTAAAATTTATGACATTTTGTAGTCTTACAGGAAACACTACTGCTGTATTCAGTGACTGAATAAACCTATTGAGTTGATCCCAATTTTTCCACAATTCATTCTGTAATGACCAATGCTCCCATCTTTAATATGACGGTAACGCCAAACCAATTAATTTAATATATCTACAAATATACATATTAGTTAGTTTTAATAGTGCTATATAATGAAGCGTCAATGGTCAAGTTCACAGATATTTTCTAAATGGTTTATTTCCATGAATGACTCAGCGGTCAGGACACAAACACTTTTAATTATCTTTTTGATGAAATGACACGTGGTTAATTAATATACTTTTTGACTTGACATGAAGTGATGAGGGTCTAAAGCCACACGTTGTCTTGTCTCATCGATGCAGTTCGTAGTTGTCCTCTATCCCCATTAAAGATGCTGTTGACAGCATGTTTTACAGTCTGATAACTCTTGTATCTAAAAAAAAAAAAAAAAAAAAAATCCAGAGCAAAATTACCTTCATGGGCGCTTTTCTTATCTGCTCCCGGTGATGAAAGGAGACAGGTACTTTTCAGTTTCCCAACATGACCTTCTCTAAGGCTCTGAGGCCACAGATTCTTGTTTCCTCATAGACATAACAGTATTTGTGTCATGTCTAACATTAATTACAGAGTATTAGAGTCTATGTGATGATTTATCTTTTGAAGTTAATGAAATTATATAGTAATAATAATAAAAGTGCACAGATTCCATTTATTTCATATTCTTGTTTTGAAGTTGCCCTTCAAATGGATGGTCATAAAAACAACGTGTATCAGTTCCCAGAGGTGCTTGTTGCACATTTAGCATTGGTAGTCGTTCAAAATTGCCTCCATTGTTTTTCTCCAAAAAGTACAGACCAGGAGAGTTAGATTTTTATGCCTTTCTAACTAATTCATAGAACTGCTTAATGTCCCGATACTTCATTGACTCTTCCACTGCCTCAACACTTTCCTGGAATCTTGAACCATCCGTATCCGATAGCAACACAATGTGAACAATTAATTCCATCCCTGACAATGAATACAAACATGACTGTTTGACTTATGGCTTGTTTTCATTTCAATGTAGCTTTTATGTAGCTTTTTCTTATGCCTTTTCTTTGCTTTTTGTGTCATTTGTGTGAGGTCTAAACACTCCTCTTATAGCAGTCCTTGTCACATAACTGTTTTGTATTCTATTGTGACAAAAATGGATGCAAGAAAAACAACTAAATTATGTTTCTTTTCTTTGGCCATAGGTGTAGGAAATTTTACTGTGATCCATTTCAACATTTCTATTTTCCACAAACACAATCTTTGTATCTTTGTCCGGGCCACAGTTTGCTATACTTCCTTAGATTCCAATAAGATAGTTGTCAAATAGTGAACATGGAATGCCCAATATTTCTGTCAAAGTAAAAAAACTAAAAAGAGTGTTTATCTAGTAATAAGGTCAACACAAACATGTCGCTAACTCTTTATATTACAGATCGCTAAGAAGGTGGTAATTCTATGGAAATTATTATCTAATGTCATGATAATAATGCCTTTGTAACCGCTTATTATATGCAACAAATCACTAATAAGGTGGTAATTCTATGGTAATTTTGATATCATTTGTGACCAGAGTGAAATCGTATGAAATGTGCCTTTTGTTCCACCTATCTTTAACACACTGGCTTACTGTATGCTAACATAGCTGCTACTGCTAGCTAATCCACTCGGTTGCTATATAATAGGTAACTTGAACAGACTGGCTAACCATTAATAGTTACCATGGTTACTGTCTGCTTTTCCCTTGTTTAAGCACAACCTCTGTATTTGGCAGACATGTTCTAAGGCAAAATATAAACACAATTATTCAGCCCAATGACAAACGTGACTTCCACATAGCATCTGTACTTTGTAGAAACTTTTCCTCCTTACCTTTTCGGTGCTTCACTGAAGAATTTCCACCTTATTAGCGATCCGTTACTTGTAAATAAGCAGTTACAAAGGCATTATTACCATAAACCAACCATTACCATAAATTATAACCTTATTAGTGATCCGTAATGTATAGTGTTACCAACATGTCTCTAAATGAATGCTAATGTTGGTCTGTGTCTGCTCTATTGCTAAAAGAATGTTAAGGCTTACTATTACCTGCTGCAAAGTGGGGGAAAAATATCCTATCACTGTTTTAATACCAATTGTTGATGTAAGTAGATATGATTTAAGAACTGATGACAACGAAAGAGTACAAAGACATGATGTGTCATTCCTCCAGGCAATGTAATATTGGGACAAAGATCAAAATTACACTGCAGTTTTTTAATAAGAACACAGACACGCACCCACATCTACAGAGTCACATGGCCTGAAACGTTTTGCCTTCAGCCACCATTCCCTCTCATTCGATATTCTGGGTGGGAAATAGTGAGTTGGTAACCTGGGGTGACGGAATCAGGCCTCTGACTCACACACCCTGACCTCAGGGGGGGAACAACCCAGTGGAGGACAGACCTCAGCCTCCAGCACTAGACTAATGCAACATGGCTGACTGAGACAAACAACAAGCTAACAGCAGAGCCAGAAAAGAACAAACATAACTGAGAGCCATTGCCAACTATATGCCTGCAAAAAAGATGGGCTGGATTTACTGCTGCTGTACAAGGGGGAGAATACATCTTTCGTGGATGCGGAGGAAAGAAATTTAATTTTAAAGTGTAACCGTATCTGGATTATGAGAATAAATCCACCCATTATGTGGTTTGGAAAAAGTGTTAGAAAGTTTGAGAGGCTGGGGAGGTGAGGATGGATGGAGGTGTGGAGGTGTCAGCTTGTAGTTGTTCAAGGACGTCAGCAAACAGCAATAACAGGATACCCATGAACAACCATATGAGGATGTTAAAGGGATAGTTAGGGTTTGGTTTTTTTTTTTTGGGGGGGGGGGGGGGTTGCCTGACTTTTCCATGTAAATACCCACCACCTTGGAACAGCCATGGCCTATAGATAGCTAGAGAGTTGGCTTGTGACTGAAGGGTTGGTAGTTTAATTCTTAGGAGAGAGTTGTTGGCTGATAAGCTGTTAACCCTCTATGGGACTACGTCATTTATAAATAACGCTTTAAAAACCTAACACAAGTCCCTAACCAATCATATTGTACGATACATTTCTCATCTAAAATCCTGTCTAACCAATAAAATCAAAACAAATTTAAAATCCAGATGTCACATGATGCGACACGGAACTATAGGAGACAAGAGCACATGTTAGGTCACATGCATGAGTAGTGTCATGGTAAGTCCATTTTTTTTTCTATAAAACCCATAAATCACCAAGAAAAAGAAATATTACTAAATAGACTAAACTGTTTTTTAAAATAATTTCATATGAAGAAATCTACAAATCCTTCTTTAAAACAGCTAAAAAGTACAAAAAAACACTATTTAACTCAGAAAATAATGAAACTTAATTAACCACATTTTATTTGTAGTCATCCATTCAACCTTATGGTTGTCAACTTTTCAGAATTCATAACGAACAAGAATATTTGGTAACACTTTACAATATATACACACAATTCACTATGTATAAACTATTTATTAACTATTTGTTAATGTTTGTTGATTATGTATTAACCATTTGTTACCTGTTTGTTAATGGTTTGTTCATACACAATTTATCATAAGCAAAACGTTTGTTGTTCTTTTCTATGAACAAACCATTTATAGACATGTGAACAAATGCTTTATGATTAAGTGTGAATAAGCATTGGATTAATAAACATTAAGAAATAGGTAACAAATGGTTAATACATCATGAACAAACCATTTACACATGGATAACAAATGGTTAATACATAGTGGAATGTGTGTAGGTGTTATTAAGTGTTACTGAATATTTTTTATGATTTTAGAATCATTCTGAAATTAAATGTTCTGTGTTTTTCAGTCAGATATTTTCATGGATAATGAAGCCATTGTTCCTTTATCAATTGTGTTTTACAGCCGTCCAAGCAGGGAAACCCAGACACCTCCTTCAGCTCTTCTGGGGAGACCTCGAGGCATTTCCAGGCCAGCTGTCTGACAGTCTCTTCTGCGTGTCGTAGGCCTCTTCTGAGCAGGACATGCCCCGAACACCTCCCCAGGAAGTAGTCCGGGAGGCCAAATTCTAAATCCCACCACTGTTAGCCAAACTCTGCTTCTGATTGTGGCTCAGTGTATAGAGTGGGTCGCCCAATGACCGAGACTTCGGCAGTAGAGGTAAGATTGGGTCTAAAAAATCCAGCCCGACCTGACCCAGGCCCGAAAGCATTTAAGCCTGACCCAGCCCGAGCCCGACCAATTAACTTGATTTGCAGGCCTGAGCCCGAAGCAAACCGAATTTTCAATTTATCCCATAGTATTTTTGGCAGGAAAAAATGCAAGATTTTTTAAGATTAAAATAATCTACATATTTTTATTATCATGATAAATACATTTACACAATATAATAAAATGAAAGAGAGATCTTGATGCGCACTCGCTTAATTACGCGGAGAAAAAAAAAAAAGTCAGCAAGACAGAAGCCCGAGCCCGACTCGAACATAATAATTGACATTTTAGGGCTCGGGCTAAAGATCTTACCTCTAGTTGGCAGTTCGCGTCCCAGCTCTGGCTGTCCACACATTGAAGTGTCCCTGGGCAAGACACTGAACGCTGACTTAGGCCCCCAGTAGGACTGACAAAAACCTCAGAAACCTACTGGTGTGTGAGTGTGTGTGTGAATGGGTGAATGTGAAGCTAATGTAAAGCGCTTTGAGCACCATGAAGGTGGAAAAGTGGAGACTATTTACATTTATTACAATATTATAATATTACAGTTTAAATATATATATATATATATATATATATATATATATATATATATATATATATATATATATATATATATATATATATATATATATATATATGTATATAGTGAAGAACATTTACTATTGTCTTTGTTGACGCATCTTTACTACACATCTCTCCACTTCAGCTTCTGCATTTCAGCCTAGTGTTGATGTTCAACCAATCCAGAAGCCGAGTTTGGTTAACAGTGGTGTCACAATTTACAAAATGCAATAATTCCACAGTCAAGGTAGTGGAACTCATTTTAGTTCAGGTTCCACATACAGACCAATATTATCTACAGACAATTAACAGCAGAATAACCTACAAAAAATAACTCCAGATTTGCTCTTGTTTTGATGGCAAAACAAAAATATTATGACTATAAATGATAACTTCAAATTCTTGTCTTTGTTTTAGTGCGATAAATAACATTAAATTATGAAAATATTCACATATACATTTACATATATTTACAAACTATCCTGTAACAATCAAATGTGAACAAACTGAAATGTCTAAATAAAATTAGACACAATTTGACCCATTTTCTGCTTCTGTTACTAATAATTTAGTGTCTTACACTTCTTTTTCTTAAGAAATTGTACTTTTTTCAGGTTATTTACATTTTTTTTGTTTCTATAGTTTATAAACATAATGTTGTTTTTTCACACTAAAACAAAGACAAACAATTGTAGTTATCATTTATAGGTTATTAATCTATTATTTTACTGGTCTGGCCCACTGGAGATCAAATCAGCCTGAATGTGGCCCCTGAAAGAAAATGAGTTTAAAACCGTTGAATTAGAGGATACTGATATTGATCTTTTTAATACAAAATTCATGAAGTGGAGCAACCCTAAACAGTTGACTCTAGGTAAGCATCAAGATTGGAAGGCTCAGGAGGATTTTAAGATGGGATGACGCATACTGATGCTTGGACAGGATCCCACATTTAGATGCATATGGTATCCTTAGGATTTCTTTCCTCAGACAGATGTCATTTTTGTCACATACGATGGACCGGGAGCCATGGAAGTCATTAGGTTTAAGAAAACAGGTTTGGATGAGAAATAAAATTCGACAAAAATAAGAGAAAATAATAATGAATAGAAAGAATCAAATACACGAGTCCACATATTTTTGTGCTCTGCCATAACTACCCTAACCACATCCTTCAAACTCATTTTCTTTCAGGAGCAACATTCAACAACAGCAACAGTCTGATTTGATCACAAGTAGGCCAGACCTGTAAAATAAAAGCATAATAACCTAAAAAAAATACATTATATTATGAAAATACTTTCTTTTATAAACTATCCAAATCAAAAAAAGATGTAAATAACCAGAAGAAAGAAATGTATTAAGGAAAATAAATGCAATTTTAATATTATGCCTAAACTTATCATATCTACATGTGTATTATGGGTGGCTGTGGCTCAGTTGGTAGAGTGGGTCGCCCAATGACCGAGAGGTTGGCGGTTCGCATCCCAGCTCTTGCTGTCCACATGTCGAAGTGTCCTTGGGCAAGACACTGAACCCTAACTTAGGCCCCCAGTAGGACTGACCTTGGACCTTAGAAACCTACTGGTGTAGTATGGGTGTGTGTGTGTGAATGGGTGAATGTGAGGCTAATGTAAAGATCTTTGAGCACCATGAAGGTGGAAAAGCGCTATATAAGCGCTATAAGTCCATTTTACCATATTATGGATCAGTTCTGCAAAGACACTAAACTCTTAGTAACAGAATGCTTCAAATTATTCTTAATTTTCTTTAGACTTTTTAGGTTGTTCATATTTTTCAGGTTTTCCACATTTTATTGTTATAGGAGAGTTTGTAAATGTCAGTAAATGTTTGTAAATGTCAGTATTTTTTAGAATTTAATGCAACAAAACAAAGACAAACATTTTAAATTCATCCAATTCACAAATTCATCCCAGGGGCCTTATTGGCTGCATGTTTGACACCCCTGTTTTAAAGCTACTTAATGATATTGTTAGTTTTCGACATCTAAGGTCTTACATTGGGCCTTGCCTATAAAAAAAAAAAATCACTCCAAAACGTCCATTGTATGTAGCAGTATATAATGAAACTAACTCTACAGAAAAAAAACACTCATAGCAAAAGGTATATTTTTGTGAGAATTGTTGATTTGGTTTGACATAGGTAAGTCATATTTCAGCATACAGCAGAAAAACTAACAAAAAATACATGGCTGAGCATTTAGTATCACTTAATTACTTGTTAGAATGTAATTTATAATTAACCACATCAAAACTACAAGGACTACCACTTGACTGCTGAACATGTCTCTGCATAATGAGACAAAACCAACAGCATAGGTAAATACAGGCTGCGGAAAAACAACAGCCTGGTTTCCAGTGTGTCACAGCTAAAAACAGCTGAACAAAACCCAGCTGAGAGAGAAAGAGTTCAATTTCAAGGAAGGGAAGAGCTGGAGTTGCTGACTCAAAGCCTGGCATTCTTTTCAGAGGGTGTTGGTGAGGGCAGGCAGGTCTGCTGTGGGGGGGTATGTGTGGGAGGTGGAACAACCAACAACACAGCCAGTAGCCTCCAGAGACCAGCCTTATCCGATGCCTTGTCTCTGCCCTTCCCCCTTTACCTTTCAACCCTGCAGATGCAGGTGCACAGATGCCAAGTGAAACATGAGGGGAGGCTGTTTTTTCATTTCCTGTCATGCCCCCTCAGAAGGAGAACACCTGGTCCCCAAAGAGGAGATGGGGACAAAAAGGAAGGGAGGGGTTAGCCGTAGCCACCTCCTGTGTGTGCCTATACTTCTTTTACTAAGACTACGTTCACACAGCAGGTCTTAATGCACAATTCAGATTTTTTGGTGTAATATGATTTTTTGTTCATATTACACATTAAATGTGACTTTTCTCAGTCTTGCCCGTGAACAGAATGTGTCTCTGAAGTTACCCTGCGTGTGCAAGAGACTCCAACGTAATGACCAATGAAGTAATATATATAGCATGTGCTATATGTGAAGGCTAAGATTATATATATATACTGTAAAAATCACTTTTTCTAGAGTTTTCTGTTGTTTTTTTTTAATAAAACTCAATTTCAATTTGATCATCAACATGAAAAAAACCTCATTGTCACTTAAAAATGGTAAATACTGAGCATAATATTCTACTAAACAAAGGGAAATTAGCTAAGAATGTGATCCATATGTTTTAATAGAACTAAGACTGATGTTCATACAACAGGTCTTAATGCACTATTCAGATTTTTCAGTGAAATCAGATTTTTGTGTGCTTGTTCATATTACAAATGCAACTTTTGTCAGTCTGAAGTGTGAACAGAATGCATCTCTGAAGTGACCAAGAGGCTCCGACGTAACGACCAATGAGGAAATATGGCATAGTACGTGACATATGCGGAAGGGACAACCATGGCTCAGTTGGGAGAGTGGGTCGTCCATTGATACGAAGGGTTGGCAGTTTGATTCCCGCTCTGTCCTAGTCAGTCCGTTGTGTCTTTGAGCAAGACACTTTACCCTCCTTACCTCCAGTGTCACTCACACTGGTGTATGAATGCGTATGCATGTTTGGTGGTGGTCAGAGGGGCCGTAGGCACAAAATGGCAGCCACACTTCTGTCAGTCTGTCCCAGGGCAACTGTGACTACATATGTAGTTTACCACCACCAGAGGGAGCATGTGAGAGTGAATGAATAATGGATCAATAATGTAAAGCGCTTTAGGTGCCTTGAAAAGCGCTATAGAATTCTAATCCATTATTATTAAGGCTAAGACGCTAGCAGTTGCTATTGGCACCACTGTAGTTACAATGTGCAGGAATGAGCCTAATAAAATTATTTAAACAAAAAGACAAAGATGAAAGCAAGAGATTCATATAGAGAGAAGATGAACGAGACTGACTGAAGAGATTTGGAGAAGATCAGAGATATGAAGGATATGTCTATGATACCAACTATTGGGATTCACAGCTACCCACTAACCCTGCCCTCCTGGACCTGCATACAGTTAGTTCAGTGCCTGGTTTTAGGCATCAGTTTCTACACAGTGGAAAAAATCCTTAAACAGATATGAACAGTTTTACTGTGACTGGTTCAAGGTTTAGCATCTACACCCTGATCACTGAAAACACTGGAGTGCTAAAGGTCATAGGTCAAACTGTGGACAGTCAAATGTCTGTAGGAATTGTAAATATTCCTACATATTCCCAATTGTTAATATAAATATAATTTCATCGTAACTTGTGTGCAATGTAGTAAACTCCTAATATCGTATCTCTGGGTCTGTGTTGGGTCGTGTGAGTTACTGGAAAAGTCAGATAAATGCGACATGGCCGTTCAGACTGAAGTCACATTGAAAAATATGTGGATTTAGTACCACATATTAAAGTGACCTGGGTTGGATTTTTAAGAAATGTCATTCAGACTGTCTTTAACAGGTCAGGTACAGGTCAAATGGAAGAATAAAGTCAGATTTGGGAACATTTACCTGCAGTCTGAACATATCCCAAGTCTTGTCCCCCCCCTCCCCTCCCCTCCCCTCGTCTTTCCTTTCCTTTCCTTTCCTTTCCTTTCCTTTCCTTTCCTTGTCGTTCCACTGTCTAGCTCTCAGTTGTCAGGCTGAAAAATGGCAGGCCAGACAGGGGTCTTCTGTCTAGGGAGATGGGCAAAGGAAGGATGGAAGATTCCAGACAGACATGTGCTGACAGAGAAACGCATGCACACATAAAAATATCATCTCTGCACCAGCCCACACCAACCAACCTGTGCACATGTTCCGTAACAGCTTCCACATCAAGCAGCACTTTTTACCTGAATACAGAATTAAACTCAAAGTGATGAGACTGCAGCTCTTCATTTGTGGGGAATTCCTGCTCACTCCCAACTAGACCAGGCAGGGGAAAAAAAAAAAAAAGTTGATTGCAATCAAAACTGAATGATGAAGATGTAACATCAGGTGAAATTATGACGCCTGATTAAAAGGGTGCTTTGAAAACATAATGACATTTCATTTAAATATATGAAGCAAATACAGTTTCAGGTGTGAAAATAGTATGTATGAACTGAAACAAACTATAAGCAATGTTGTATAAATAGCTTTAATAATAATAATAATAATAATGATAATGGATTGGATTTATATAGTGCTTTTTTGGCCACTCAAAGCACTTCACTTTACTCATTCGCTCTCACATCCACCCTCTGGGGCAGACTGACAGAAGCGTGGCAGCCATTTTGTGCCTACTGACCTCTGACCACCATCAAACATACACCAGTGTGAGTGGCACTGGAGGCAAGGAGGGTGAAGTGTCTTGCCCAAGGACACAACAGACTGACTAGGACTGAGCGGGATTCGAACCACCAACCCGCTCCACCAACCCGCCACGCCCCCCTCATTTTTGATAAACTACATGACCTAGAGGCACGTTGCTTCTCTGATTTAGATGCTCATTGGAGGCTGACATAAGAACAGTCCAACCTTCATCCCCATAACAGTGTTTTTGGGTTAGGGGGTTGAATGTTATGGGGTTGAATATTTTAGCTAAAAATAGCCATCGATCTACATTAGCTTGGGTATGGAGCATTAGAAAGCATGAGGAAAACAAGAAATTATTAAAGTTTTCCAAGACAGTCAATATTTCTTTAAAAAAAAAAAACTAAATATAATTGATGCTTGTGTTGAAAGGTTGAGCTCGACAATGTCAATCTGGTAACATAAAACCATGAAATATAGGTAAGAAAATATGGTAATACTAACCTGTATTTACAGTTTGAATGAAAATAGGCTTCAGTGATGTCACTTCCTGGGTGCACAAGAAGTTGAACTGAACCTTTTTTTTTAAAAAAAAGGTGTGATTGATACTGTATCCTGTTACAGGGTTGAATGAAACTAGAGGAGAAAATGAAATAGTGTTATTTTATAAATAAAGTATGTTTTGCACATTTCTTATACAGTGGTACCTCAATGTACAAAAGTAATTTGTTCCAGAAGTGGATATTATATTGTTATACTATAATAACAAATGCAATTTTTTTCTTTTCTTTATTTATATTTTTTCTTTTGCAGTATGATCATTATTATCTGTTTTTATTTTGTTTTGTCTTTTAAATTGAGTTCAAATAAAGACTATCAATCAATCAATCAATCAAAACGTAATGTGATTTTTTTCGTGAAGAGTCACATTTTACATATTAAAGGCCTGATTCATTCCAAGACTCCCAATACTACCCCCTAAACCCTTTAACAATTATAAAAGTATACACATTTTGTATGAAATATGTGTAAAAGTAAAAGAAAATTATTTATTAAACCATTAAAATGAACAAGACATGCAAATCATTTACATACCATTGTACGTACAGTACATAAACTTTAATACGGTGGTTTTATTTTGTAACTTGACTTTTCTTTCTTATTCAAAGACGAAAATTTTACGCAAAGGTGTTTCGTAACTTGGATTATTCGGTCTTTTGTAAATTGAGTTATTACTATATTAAGGTAAAAGTAGACAGATAAACCATTATATTATCAGAAAAAACTGTGGTTACTGACGATTTTTATTTGTTTTATATTGAATAAAACAGTAACTTTGCTCAGTGGGGACATGTTCATTTGGCTGAACTGTACACCTCAGAAACCCAGAAAATGTTTGAAAATATATTTAAAATAACTTTGTGTGTTATAATGCAAAGACACTTGGATATTTTCATTTGATATTTTAGAATGTATTTAGTGGTTTAGTTTATATGAAAATCTTTGAGGTTAAACCTGTGGGGACACAAGGTGCACCAGATTCAGAAACACATTAAACTGAAAATGTGATAGATTGGGATTCATTTGATCACATGGGACTCCCTTCATTATTAGTGTGATATGCTGAAAAGATCAAAGAAAAAGTGCATTCTCACTCTGGACTTTGTTCAGCAAGTTTTTTTAAATTATTTTATTATTTTATTTCAGGCACAGTGTGATGAAAGTTCACAGTCAGTGTGTGTTAGTTCGTCTACTTGTTACTCAGTCATCAGAAACTCAATCAATAACACTGACTGTGCTACTGATGATATGACCCTGTCAAAGCTGATGTAACCCTAAGCCCAAAATACAGCTGATCAAAGTCTGAGCACGCCAAACACAAACTATTGTTCCCACTGCATTCGCTCACCTGATGACATTAGTATAAAATCGTAATAATCATTTGACTAGTCAGTTATCGCCAGTCGTATCCCTTTTCCCATACTGTTTGAAGCTACATTATGAAAAATCCATCAGTAAAAAACACCAGCAGGGTTTTAAGAAACCATCTATCATGTATGAAATATTTCTTTTCATTTATTATAAAACAGAAGTAGTGTGAAGCCCACTGGTTCACCTTAATATTTGCTGCCTTGTTGCTGACTGTATCATCTCTGGAGGCTCTGCTGTGACTTTTCACATATGGTAGGATCGTGGGTGGCTTATATTTCACCTCTCTGAACCTTCACCACATATGTCTCCTCAAATTCCTGGATTTAAGAGCTCAAATTTATTCCACAAACAAAACAAACAAAAAAATCTGTGTTTCATCTACAATGAAAAAAGGTTGTTGATTTGTTCTGTATTTATTTACTATATGGAATATAAGTGTTTCTTGTTCCTTCTCTTAACATGTGTAAATCAAAAAAATAAAGTCATGTTTAGAATAAATGAAATAATTATGTTTGTTTTGAAATGTGAAGCTCCGCCCACTTAGAAGCAGCAAACAACAGCCATCTTTCTTTTTCCTGATTCAGAACCCTAACCTTAACCCCAACCCTAACCCCTAACCCCTAACTCCTAACACTAAGCCTAAACTCTCTAACGCTAACCCTAACCCTCTAATCGGCGGCTGTGGCTCAGTTGGTAGAGTGAGTCGCCCAATGACCGAGAGGTTGTCTGGCTGTCCACATGTCAAAATGTCCTTGGGCAAGACACTGAACCCTGACTTAGGGCCCCAGTAGGACTGAAAGAACCTTAGTAGTGTATGAGTGCGTGTGTGTGAAGCTAATGTAAAGAGCTTTGAGCATCATAAAGGTGGAAAAGCGCTACATAAGTGCAGACCATTTACCATTTAATGCTAACCCTCTAACACTAACCTAACGGTCAAATGCTAACCCTCTAATGCTAACACTAACCCTCACGCTAACCGTAACCTTCTAACCCTAATGCTAACATTAACCCGCTACCCTAACGCTAATACTAGTGCTAATGCTAACCCTAACCATCTGTTCAATAGACTCCAACTTCACATGCAGTTCTTGTAGGTTCTGGATCTTTCTAACTCCTATACTTTTAGGAAGCATTTTAGGAAGCAACAGTAAAACACTAACAGAAATGTTTAGTTTTGTACATGACCATATTTGTGTTTGAGGTTGTGTTTTAAACATACACTGTGGCTGTGCTGTAGCTTTAGCAAATGCTATATGTTTGCATTTTAAAATGACAATTAAACCACTGACATACTGACAAAAGAACTTTGTATTCTATTTCAAAGGGGTCATGCTTTATTAAGTATTAAATGATCATGCTGATAAAATGAATCAATATAATTTTGGTTAATCATGATGTAATTATATGTAGCTACTAAGCATAAAATAAACATGGTAAATTTATATGAAAAAAATCACGTTCATTCCACAAACTGGAATACTTTTTAACTAACATGAATTTATGTTTTTAAGAAAACATGATTTTAACATGTACTGATGTACATGATTGTTTTATGTGAATCTGAAAGACTTTTTTTCAGTGTAGACTTGCACAATATTTTATTTGTGCATTGATGTCGCAATGTACATGTTCGGAATAGTCACATGACAGGTCTTGTTAATGTAGGAGACAAATTAACTCAATATTTTCTAATTTCAATAGAATCTGACACACACTGAGTACATCACAATCATTCTGAGTCACTGGAAACAAGACTGAAACACGCTTGACCAACAAGAGAAAATTACCCAAAACCAACAAGAGAAAATCACAGAAAACCAACAAGAGAAAATCACAGAAAACCAACAAGAGAAAACCACCTCAAAAACCAAAAAGAGAAAATCACCTCAAACCAAGGCTCACATGCCAGAAACAAAAGCAACATCACTTAGGTGGAATAATTGCTTTTTCTATGAATTTATTTAATATATTTAAAAAAAAATGTTATTTATTAATTTTTAAAAAATATTTATTTACGTATTGTATTTATTTTAAATATATTATTTATTTAATTGTATTTATTAATTTTGTAATTTCTTATTTATTTCTATCTACTTTTACATTTATTTTATTTTTAATGAATTTATCATTTTAATAAATTAATTCTACTTAATTATTTCAGCTACAGAAGGATGACAGTGAAACATATGTTCAGTGTCAACCACTAATTTGTTTGTGTCAACACCACACAGATGTTATTTACTACTGAGGAGGTTTTCATATCACAATATGATTTTGTTTTTTTAATCGTAGTGTCAAGTTGTTGTTTTTTTACATCGTGCAGCCCTAGTTCCATCTTTATATATTCCACAAATACTGTCTTTTTTGTGAAATTTTATTCTTTAAAATTATTTTAATCAAATCTTATCCTCTTGAAAAACAAAAACCCAGAAGTATCTTTGTTTTGTTCTTTCTTCTACTGCAACAACTTTCTTCTTTTATTGTCTTCCCACTCTGTAAACTACCACACACACACACACACACACACACACACACACACACACACACACAAATACAAATCTAAAGTTTAAATTAAGGAAACATGAATGAATACAAAATGTAAAAATATATAATTAAAAAAATAAAATAAGGAAGTCAAATAAATAATTGTAATTAACAAAATTACAATAAATACAAAATGAAAAAAACACAATGTAAATAAGTAATTAATAATGATTTCTTTGCATCCGTTTCCCCCAAACTATATGAGGACTTCCTGACAAAATAAATTTACTATATGTAGTTACTGTACAAGGCCACATTTATATTTTTACTTGTGGGGACCTTTATCTATATTTAAACCTCTTGGGGACCTGAATTTTGGTCCCCATCGTGTCAGAGGTCACCATGGTGTGACTGTGTAAACACATCAATGTCCCCAGAAAGACACTAATACACACACATTTGTCGAGGTGTCGTCAAGGGGGAAAAAAAAACACAATTCCCAGAGGGGTATAAAGACGAGGAGCAAATGAACATGTATTTCTTTTTTTTTTCATGTCAGACGACTCTAGAACTATGAACCATTGTTAGCAGAGTTGGGTCTTTGTTCAACAAAACATTTGCTTCAGCCTTGATGACTTTACTACGGGACGATGTAACTGTAACCTTATGCTGCATAAAAAAGAGGGTAACACTTTACGTTATGGATCACTAATAAGTCACTAATAGCTCTCAAACTAATTTTATTCATTTTCCACATTCAGTCTGATTTGATCTCCAATGGACCGCACCAGTACAATGACAAGATAATAACATATAAATAATGACAACTGTAAATTATTGTCATTGTTTTAGTGCAAAAAAATTATAAAAATATGAAATTCTGAAAATACTGCTGTTTTTAAAGTGTTCAAATTCAAAAAAAGATCAAAATAACATGTCAAAATATACATTTCTTAAGAAAAACAGGTGCAATGTTAACAATAATATGTCTCAAATGATCATTTCTACGCTTAATAATAAGCAGAAAATTGTTAAAATTATGCTTTCTTTAGACATTTCAGGTTGTTTATATTGTTTCAGGTTTTTCACATTTTATTGTACAAGATAGTTTATAGATGTAGATATTTTAGAATGTAATGTTATTTTTTGCACTAAAACAGACACATAATATATCTTTTACATCGAACTGAGAAGAAAATGTGTTCATTATTTTTTGTAGGTTATTCTGCTGTTATTTGACTGTAGATAATATTGGTCTCATACAGGGTGTACCCCGCCTTCGCCCATTGTAGCTGGATTAGGCCCCCAGTGACCCCCGCGACCCTAGTGAGGATAAAGCGGGTTCAGATAATGAATAAAAATTATTGGCCTTTGCAAATTCATCCCAGGGGCCACATTGGAACCATTGGCAGGCCGCATTTGGCCCCCGGGCCACATGTTTAAGACCCCTGCCATCAGGGAATAAAATACGTTTTTATATATCCATGTACCGTATGTTCCAGACAATAAGGTGCACTTAAAATACTTAGTGATTTTTTATCTGATAATTTTGACTTTTTATCTCATGTTTCAGATTTTTTTATCTCAGAATATGGACTTTTTTAAAGTTTGATTTAGCAGAATAAGCATGTGTTTTCTTCCGTTTTTACAACTAAACAAGATTTGGAGTTATTGTGACTGTTTAGTTTTGCGTAATGTGCCTTATATATGAAACACCCTGAGAAATAAACCATTCATTGACAGTGTGCCTTTTATATGGATTAATCCTGGTTGTGCTGAGTGACTTGGAATTTTGACTTATTATCACATAATTTAGACTTTTTGTCTCGTAATTTTGACATTTTTTATCCAATAATTTACACTTTTATATCTCTTAATTTAGTTTTTTTATCTCATGAGTTTTACTTTTTATCTCCTAATTTTAACTTTTTTAAAAGTTTGATTTAGCAGAATAAGCATGTGTTTTCATCTGTTTTACAACTAAATGTATTATTATTAATAGATTTTTTTATTGTGACTGTTTACTTTCACTTAATGGAAAAACCCTCAAAAATAAACCCTTTATTGACAGTGTACCTTATATATGGATGAATTCTGGTTGTGCAGAGTGACTTGGAATTTTTACTTTTTATTTCATAATTTGGCCCAATTCACATCGCACCAGACCCTTCTGCCTCTCCTCGCAGGTGGTGAGCCCATGAGGAGATGATCCCATGTCCCCTGTTCGGGTTGGACCCGGCCAGACCCCATGGGAAAAGGCCCGGCCACCAGGCGCTCACCCACGGGCCCCAGCCCCAGGCCTGGCTCCACAGTGGGACCAGGCAGGGTACACAGAATCTTGGTTTTTCTGGTCATGAGGGTCTTCGAACCGTTCTTAGTCTTTGGTAGCTGGGATGACGGAAGTCTGGGCTTCTTTACTGAGGCTGCTGCCCCCATGCATGCTCTCATAACTTGGACTTTTTATCTCATAATTTTGACTTTTTGTCTTGTAATTTTTACTTTTTTCTAAAAATGTAGACTTTTTATCCCTTAATTTTAGCTTTTTATCTCATGAGTTTTACTTTTTATCTCATAATTATGACTTTTTGTAAAGTTTGATTTAGCAGAATAAGCGTGTGTTTTCGTTTGTTTTACAACTAAATGTATTATTATTATTAATACATTTTTTTCATTGCGTCTGTTTAGTTTCACTTAATGTGCCTTATATATGAAAAACCATCAAAAATAAACCCCTTATCGACATTGTGCCTTATATTTCAGTGCACCTTATAGTGCAAACATTACAGTATGTAAAATATTTTTTCATTTGCATGAGTAAAGCTAAATAAATATTAATTTCCAAAAACAAATGGAATGTGTTCTTTGTATACTGTGCTGCAGTATACTGAAAAAAAAGTCTACAAGAAAGAAAACGGTGAAAGATAGTGAGAGAAGAGCAGCAGAGGAGGAAATTGGAATGTAAGAGTGTCAGTCACAAGCGGAAGACTCCCATGCGACACCCCCCGTGGCACTTTCATCCCACCTAGCATGTGGAGACAAGAGGAAACAAGCCACATCTGCCCTCAGAGAGAAAAGGCAGGGCCGGTCCTCACATGGCAGGTGACGCTGTTGGTGTAAATGCAGAGTGACACAGAGGAAGCAAACACCGCAGTAAACCTGTCGAAAACACTTCAAGTGCACACACCAGTTGTTCTCTGCTCTTATCTGTTGCACGCAATTACATCATTAAGTATCATCTGTGATGCATTTGAAGGTAAAACAAAAGTAGAAAACAGTGAAGCACCCTGCTGGTGTTAAAGTACCAGTTGTACCTGACAAACTGAGACCAAATCTGTTTTATTAACTGCTTGCTATCCATCATGACCTGCCGGCATGAAAGGCTTTTTATTTGTTTGTTTTAAAAAATGTATTTATTCAAATTTTTTTGTAACATTCACAATATTGGTAAAATATCAGGTTATTCACATTTTTGTAACAGGCTAGTCTTTTTTATTTATTTATTTATTCATTTAATTTTTTTTACACAAAAAGAAAGAAGAAAATTTCCATTTTTCATAGTTTATTGATTATGGTCTATGATTATGGTCTGGTCCATTTTAGATTCGTCAAATGATTTTAACTTCCTTTATTATCAATATCTTCTGTGAAATTTTTGCATTTCACAAATTCATCCCAGGGGCTATATTGGACCCATTGGTGGACTGATTTTGGTGCTCAGGCCCGATGTTTGACACCTCTGGGTTAACAGAAGAAGAACCAATGGAGCGTGTTTTAGGATAAAATTGAACGTATTCACAGGAAAGTAATGTATGCATATTTGGGAGACAGACAGACAGACAGAAGCAGCTGATGATGTAATTGATATGATATACATTTTTGACCACTTTCTTCCATCTGAGAAATTCGTATTCATACTGAAGACAGTGTACTCGTAAATTTTCATTTCATAAATGAAATTTTTGATGTCATAACTTTTCAATTTGTATTCTGACAAATATCAAACACAACACATTATAAGTATAAATGGACTCATTTCAGAGTTTGATAATAGTAATTTTATGCTCAACTACAACCAAAAACAAGCATATCCCAAGTATGCAGGCATTATTTTAATGTGAATACGTTTAATTTGGTCCCAAAAATCGCTCCATAGGTTTTTCTTCTGTTAACCCAGACGTGTCAAACATGCAGCCAAAGTCAGTCCACCAATGGGTCAAATCTGACCCCTGGGATCAATTTGTGAAATGTAAAAACTTCACAGAACATATTAATAATTAAGGAAGTAAAAAAAATTTGACATCACTTCAATCAAAATATGGATCAGACCATATCTAAAATAAACAATAAATGGTGAAAAATGCAAACTTTATTCTTTGTTTTAGTGTAAAAAAAAAGAACAAATAAATAAATAAATAAATAAATAAAAAAGACTAGCCTGTTACAAAAAAATGTGAATAACCTGAAATGTATGTGGAATTTTACCAATATTATATGTTACTAAATGTTGTGTTTATTTATAAATCCACGCTTATCTTTAAGTTATGATATACATGTATAAATGATGAACTAAAGTGCAACATTGTTAATATTACATTTATTTTTCTTAAGAATTTTCAGGTTCTTCATGTTATGTTCAAGTACAGTTCATAGATGTAAACAATTTCACTTTATACCATATTAGGCTGAATGTAGAACTGAACTAAAATGACTTTGACCAGAGGTGGTCAAAGTACTCCCATTCTGTACTGCAGTAGAAGTACAGCTACTTGTGTGAAAAAATACTTTGGTAAAAGTAGAAGTACTGATTCAACTCCTTTACTGAAGTAAAAGGTTTTTTTGTTTGTTTTTTTAAAAGTACAACTTCTCAATTGTAATAACGTAAAACTGTATTTTTAGCCATGAATGAAATAATACTTATATAAGCAGGAAAAATCTGAAAAGTTTCAACAGTATCCCAAAATAAATCCTTTAAAACTGAGTTAGTGTGTGGATAATGTGTTTGATCGGGTCACAGTTACTCAGTTTTGTGGGTATGGGCTGGACATTCAGGAAAAATGGGGGAAAAAAGTCATCATCATCACTGTGAATGAAAAAAAAAAAATTCTGAGAATAAAAGTCGAAAATGTGAGGTAAAAAGTCTACATGATGAAATGGGCAGCCATCAATGAGATTAAAAAACGCATAATTATGAAAAAAAATTACAAATTATGAGATAAAAAGTCAAAATTTTGAGATACAATGGCACAATTGAGATAAAAAAATCTCGATTATGCGATAAAGTCATAATCTCAGTTTCTCTCCTCCACTGATTTTCCCTCTGAAGTGACTTTTTTTTTTTTTAATGTCACATCTGTTTAGTTTGAAAAACAACTCTATTTTGAGTGTAGAGAGAATAAAGTACAGATATTTATATAAATGTAAAGAGAATAAAGTACAGATATTTATATAAATGTAAAGAGTATAAAGTACAGATATGTATGCAAAAATATAGGGAGTAAAAGTAAAAAGTTGCCTGAAAAATAAGTAAAGTAGCTACCTAAAAAAATTTGCTTAAGTACAGTAATCAAGTACTTAGTTACTTGCCACCTCTGACTTTGACACCCCTGTCTTAACCCCTGCAGAGCTACAAGAAAAGAAAAAAAATACAAACATGTGCATGCAAGATGAATAAATCCCATTTCAAAGGATTCATTTTTATGAAAGGATTAATCCAGCGAGACAATAGCTGTGTGTGAGCTCAGCTGCTTGGTTTACTTCCGAGAAAGGACTGTTGTGTGTCACATCTACAGTACAGAGCCAGTCATTTCACACTGAAGGCCAAAGGCATCCACTTCACTGTTATGTAGCTCCTTCTCTTTCTCCTCTCTCTCTAACTCATACACATGTGCCACATTACACAATTTATGGGTTTCACACTCACGGCCATTCAGCGTGACTTTCAGTAACAGTGTATGCAATGAAAAATGATAGGACTTTCTCCTACGTATGGACACTGACAAGCATCAGACATGGAGTGAATGGAGGCAGTTTAACAATAAAGGTGCTGCTTTCAAATATGGCCACCGTAGATCCTGCTCAAAACTGCATCTCTGTTACGATATGACTTGTCAAGCTGTGTTTTTAGTTCATGTTCGGTCTGTTCTGTCCATGTCCTGTTTTATTTTGTTAGATTTCTCACTTCCCTGTGTTTCCTTTTCTTTCTCTGTTTCAAATTTCCATTATTCATTCATTCATTCATTATCCAAACCCGCTTTATCCTCACTAGGGTCGCGGGGGTCACTGGGGACCTAATCCAGCTACAATGGGCGAAGGCGGGGTACACCCTGTATGAGACGCCAGTTCATCGCAGGGCTGACATACATAGACAAACAATCACTCTCACATTCACACCTATGGCCAATTTTAGATCAACCAATTAACCTATCAGTGCATGTCTTTGGATGGTGGGAGGAAACCGGAGTGCCCGGCGAAAACCAACGCGGACACGGGGAGGACATGCAAACTCCACACAGAAAGGTCTGGTGCAGGATTCGAACCAGGGTCCTTCTTGCTGTGAGGCATGAGTGCTAACCACTGCACCACCGTAACGCCCAAATTTCCATTAGTTTCCCTCATTTTGTCCACCTGCGCCTCTTTATGTTTCTCTTCTCCAACTCTGACAGTTTGTCTCTGACTTAGACCTCGTCCACAGAGCAACGTTTTCAAGTGTATCTGATAAAGTTTATTATTTCAGCCTTGCGTCCATACAGCACTGGTGTTTTGGCTGCCCCAAAACAATATCTTTTGAGAACTGGTTCCAGAGTGGAAAGAGCTGGCAACGGTGTTGTTGCGTTGCCATCTGGATGAATAAAACACATTTGTTTACGCCTACCATCTATGTCACAACCACATGACCAGAACAAATATCAGCTTCATGCACAAAATTAACTCATAAACAAGACAACAAACATCATGGCAGACACCAGAGTAACAGTAGTAGCAGAGCTGTCATCATGGTGGGCAACAAAGTAGCAGTAGTAGGAGAGTGTCCATCATGGTGGACATCAGAGTAACGGTAGTAGGAGAGTGTCCATTATGTTGGACATCAGAGTAGTGGTAGTAGCAGAGCGTCCATCATGGTAGACACCACTGTAGCAGTAGTAGGAGAGTGTCCATTATGTTGGACATCAGAGTAGTGGTAGTAGCTGGTGTAGGAAAATCTGGTGTAGGAAAATCTATAGATATTAAACCAACCAGACGAGTAGCAGAGCTGCCTACACACACCTTGTTGTTGTTGTTGTTTATTTCCAGGGTGTTTGGCATCAGTATTAGCCAGTATGCACATGTTCTTTACTTCTTCTATTGTTCTGGTGTATCCACTAGGACTGTCTGACAGTGCCCCTAGAGGTGTGGTGTGTGTATTACATTGTTTTCAGCACGTGTTTCGTGTTTACCTGATGCGTTACTGACCCGTACCCAGTGTGGACGCCACATCTGTTCTGTCTGGTACAAAATGAAACCTTGTTGCGTTGCTGTGTGATGATTCTTCTTGTGCATTTCCTCCTCGTGTATGACCTCTCTATGACCTGAGCCTGTTTTCCTCCACCTCTGCTTCTTGTTTGTTTCCTGAACCTTGTCCTTGTGTCCTGGACTTGGTCTTTTGCTGCTGTTTTTTTGGCTGTGTTTGCTTCACTGATAGTCCACCTGTGTATGAAACCTGTTCTTCATTAATAAGACTGAATATAACAGGACAAGAACGTTACCCTCTTGGCTGTGTCTAAATCCAGAAGAAACTGAATTTTCTCTCAAACTCATTTCTTTTTGATGGCCACATTCAGCCTGATATGATTTCCAGTAATGTAAATAATAATTCCAAACATTTGTCTTTGATTTAGTGTAAAACACCCCCATTAAATTATGAAAATATTTTTTTACAAACTATACAAACAACAAAGATGGGAATAATCACAAAAAAACCCTCAAATTTCCTATGAAAAATAAATGCAACTTTAACAATGTTTTGCTTCAACATATCATTTTTACATGAAGAAGCAAAAGAATTGTACTGAATTTTCTTTAAATATTTCATGTTGTTCATTTTGTTTAAATTTTTCCTTACATTATATTTTGTAAACGTCAATATTTCCATATTGTCATGTAATTTTTTAAAACTAAAACAAGTATTAAGATTGATTATCATCATAATGTCAAATATTTTTCACGTCAAACCCAGGAGAAAATATGGATTTATTATTTTTGTAGGTTTTTGTTATTTGCCTGTAGATCAGGCGTGTAACTCTAGTCCTCTGTGGTCGGTGTCCTGCATGTTTTAGACGTTTTCCTCTTCCATCACACCTGGAAAACATTACATCATTATCAGTCTTCGACAGAGATGATGTGAAGTGTCAGTGCTGATGTGTTCTGAATGGATTTTTTTAAATATTAAGAAAAATGTAACTGTTTTCCTTTTTTTTTTTTTTACTGTGTTTTTACTGAGTTTTGTTCATTGTTAAAAGGGAACTAATTTAGATAAAGGCCAAATTTAAACTACTGGGACCGAATTTCAAGACTTGTTCTTTTTTAGGATTTTTTTTTCTCTAAATTTTCCACGTTTTTGTATTTTGAAAATATTTATTCTTCTTTGTTGCTCATTTTGTGTATTTTGGTTTTTATTTTATAATTTTTTCTTTAATTTTGCTCCGTTTTTGTGTCTTTGCTCATGTTACTCATTATTTTGTTAGTTTCTCCTTCATTTTTGTTTGACTTTGGCTGTTTTTTATTTATTTTGTTGCTTATTTAAAATCTTTTTTTTAAACTGTGGGACTGCTAAAGTGTCACAAGTTAAAGGGTTAAACTGAATCATATGGAAGAGGCAAAATCTAAAACATGCACCTGTGCTCTAAATAATATTGGTGTGTATGTGGAACTAAAATCACTTCCACAGCCTTGACTGTGGAATTATTGACCTTTTCAAATTCATCCCAGGGCTGTATTGGAACCTTTTGTGGGCCACCTTTGGCCCCTGGGCTGCATGTTTGAGACCCCTGATTTAAATGTTTGGTTGATAGTAACAAAACGAAGGGCAGATAGCAGGAGTGGATTCTCAATGGAAAGGTAAAAATAGCAGGCAGGAGCATGTTTTGTAACCTTATGTAGACATGTTTTTCTCTTTTGCAGAGAATGTGTTTGGTAATTGAGTTGAAAAAGTGAACACCTTTCTCCCCCTTTTCCCTCTGTCTATTTAATTTGGCTCTGCTTTGAGCTCCCGATGACTGAATAACAGGGAGAGGAGTGTAAAAGAACAAGGCACGTCAAATGTGTCCTCAGCTGGGTGGCAGAATTGGAGCTGCAGTCTTTTACGCATAATCAAGCATTGTAGGTTTTATCGACCATATACTGGAACACAAACAAGCTCTCAGACGCCCTGAGAGCGAAAATATTTTAGCTAGCCAACCACCGGCAGGACTCCAAGGTTACATGTTGTATTTAATCCCTGAACCCCCCATAGGCTTGATGCTGGAAGAATTTTGTTGATGTCTTGGGTTGTCTGCATACTGTGTGTGTGTGTGTGTGTGTGTGTGTGTGTGTGTGTGTGTCTTCTTCCCCTGAGCCACAGTTAAACCCCGGTGACATCAGCAGCCATGTCTTATTTCCCTATTACAAAGGTCCAACTGTAACACAGTGTGTCAGAGCTGGGACTGTATAGTCTCATACACACGCACACACGCACATATGCACGCATGCATACTAGTTTCCATGTCTCATGAGGACCATCTTTAGAATCATCACTTGTAGGTAATGTCGGCATTGGGTAATAAGTGTAAAGACACCTTTATTTTAAAAAAAGAAGTAAATACAATACATTTAAATGAAGAAAAATTTAACAAATGTTTTTAAAAATGTTTTAGAAAATAATAAATTAAATTAAAACTAAGATAAAAGTCAAAATTATTAATGAAAAATAAATATATATATATATATATATATATATATATATATATATATATATATATATACACATATATATTGAATAATAAAATTACATTGAAAAAATAATTAATTTAAAAAATAAAGAGAAAAAGTAAACATGTCTTTTAAATAAAATTTGAAAATGTTTAATTAAAAAATATACAATTATAAGTACAATTATATAGAATAAACAATAAAATTTAAAAAATAATAGTTTCATAAAACACAGAACAGCAAGTTAGGTGTTTATAGGGGACATAATTTGCAAACATTTGCATATTTCACACAAATTTAACCTACATTTATATTTAATCCTAAATTTTGGTCCCCATGTCGTGACTGTGTAAATAGATCAAAGTCCCCATAATAATAGGAATACAACCACACACATACACACATTAGCACGGATACTGCATTTTCCACATCCACAATTTTACACACACACACACACACACACACACCAGAGGGAGAGAGCAGGAGGGGAAGAAAAGGCACGAAAACAAATTAAACCAAGTGCAAGATAGGCCTTTCATTATAATTACCATATTCAATAAAACACAGATTAGATAAAGGAAGAGACGCTGTGAAAGTGGAGAGAGGTTTGTGCCTCTCAGTGTGTATGTGTCTGCATTGCATAACGTATTTCTGCATGAACTTGAAAGATGAGTAGAGGATTGTACATAATTCACAGTGTAGTTTTCAAAGGGGCCACTACTCCACAGATGGTGCAAATGATGACAGCTACGCTCACACACACCAAGTCTCTCTGGAAAGTACTGAAGCTCAAGGAATTCTATAACATCCAATCAATTTAAAGCTAAATGAAGGTATGGTCGTTAGCTGCCTGTACGACGCCGCTGAATTATTTGTTAGTTAATTTTGCAAGCGAGCTCGTGATTTACGCCTCCGCAGGTGCAGACAGTGTTGACTTCATCTTTGCAGTTTAGAAATTTTTATTCCTAAGAGGTGCAGCTTAGAGGTGAACGGATGAAGTGTGGAATGGTTTATTTTTAATATGTTGAACTATTGTTGTCTGATTAAATGGCTATCAGGGTTCTGCTTTGATTAAAGTATTGTGTTATTATTCACTGTGGAGTGATTTTGGAGGGGTTTTTTTGGAGATGTTTGACTTTCCCTTCAAAAGCAGAAAGTTAAGGTAAGATAGGCTAATATAAGATAGAAAGAAAGAAAGAAAGAAAGAAAGAAAGAAAGACAGAAAGAAAGAAAGAAAGAAAGAAAGAAAGAAAGAAAGAAAGAAAGAAAGAAAGAAAGAAAGAAAGAAAGAAAGAAAGAAAGAAAGAAAGAAAGAAAGAAAGAAAGAAAGAAAGAAAGAAAGAAAGAAAGAAAGAAAGAAAGAAAGAAAGAAAGAAAGAAAGAAAGAAAGAAAGAAAGAAAGATTCATCTAAAACTGCACCAAAAAAGTTAAAAATGGACAAACATAAGTAGCAAAGTTCAGGAGAAATGTGAAAAAATGTATACAAACTGAACAAAATAGTCAAAAAAATAAAACATAAAAAAATAGAGAGAGAGATTGATAAATGGATAGATTAAATTAAGGATTAAAAGTTTGTCCAAAATATACAAAATAAGGGAAATGTCTACAGAAAAATAAGAGAAAATTAACAAAAACTGAACAAAGTAGGCAAGAAAATGATAGATAGATAGATAGATAGATAGATAGATAGATAGATAGATAGATAGATAGATAGATAGATAGATAGATAGATAGATAGATAGATAGATAGATAGATAGATAGATAGATAGATAGATAGATAGATAGATAGACTGCATATGAGTTTTGATCTGTACATCTGTAGTACAATAAAATAATTACTGTTTCAGTGAGATTTAACTGTCTTTCTATGCTGATTTCTTGATAATTAAACATAATAGAGAAAGTGTTAGTGTGTTCTGCTAGTGTGTTTTTGTCAAGTTTTACAGATTTTTTTTCACCGTATCTGCATTTTGTTTGGGTTTACTCAGTTCATTTATGAATAACTAGAAAATGAACTTATTTTTTTAGTGGGTTAGTTAAAAATATCAGACATTGATTGACAGACATATACTGACATAAATAGAACAAACAAAACCTAGAAATCATCAAGGTGTGTTCAAGCCTTCATTTTAAATAATATATTTCATTACATTTCTAGGATTATTATGATCATCATCATCATCATCATCAATATAATAAGAAAATAGAAGTATCCTCCTGGAGGATTCTGTTGGGTCTCTGTAACTTATGTGGAACAGTGTCCTGAAATAATATCTGTCATAATTTGGTGCTATATAAATACAATTTGATTTCATTTGTATAGACAAGTAGCAAAGCAGTAAAGAAATAATAATATTAAGTGGCGTATTTCGTACATTATTATATATTATTATAATATAATATAGTATGCACTTACTTATTCATAGAAATGGTAACAATAATATATAGTGGTACCTCTAATCACAAAATTAATTTGTTCCAGAAGTGTTTTTGTACTGTGAATTTTTCAGAGTAGCATTTTACATGTAAAAGGTCTAATTTGTTCCAAGGCCCCCAAATACTACCCCTCAAACCCTTTAAAAATTATAAAAAATTTACAGATTTTGTGTGAAATATGTGTGAAAAGAAAATGTAGATTTAGATTTTAGCCCGTCTAGGCTAATAGCGGTGTCCGGGACAGAAGAGTTGAGCTACACCTCAGTGAGAATGAGGATGCAGCAGTCTGGTGGATCATATTTGGTGTTTAAATCCAGCTTCAGGTAGTCCAGTTTGTTTTCCAGTGAGCTTACGTTGGCAAGCAGGATTGATGGAAGCTGTGGTGCGATCGGGTTAGCTCTTAGCCAAGCTGAAAATCCACCATGACAGCCGTGCTTCTGCTTCTGTTGCGCCACTTCCGATGTGAGGCGGCCTCTGTTGGGGGTGGAGTGGGGTAGGGGTTAGACTCCGCTGTAGGGCGCTGGATCTGACCGGGGCAGCAGACCAAGGTTCTATAAAATGGTCTACGTCTCCGCAAGTTTTAAAAAATTTCCTTAGGCTGATGATAGTCTGGGGTCATATAATCTTCTTGCACCGTTCCGCTGAACTTTTGATACTAAAAGCGCTGGTCGAGGTGGAGAAATGACCGTTAAAGGGTAAGGGAAAGCATCATGGGTCCCTGATAGCCAATGAGATGCTACATAAAGTAAGTACAAGTATTTACCTAGTACATTATGTAGTATGTATAGAATATATATAGAAATATATATAGAAATATATAAATATTTATGTCTCTGAGGTTTCAGTTTCCTTTCGTAAACAGAATTTTCTTTCTTATTCAGAGGCAAAAAATTGAGGTAAAGGTTTTTCGTAACTTGAATTTTTCATTAGCTTGATATTTCACAAGTAAAGGCATGACTGTACAATAATAATAATAGTATGAGTATGTTAAACTGTGGTGAGAGAGCTACATTTCCTAACACAAAATGACACAGTTCCTCTGGGCAGAGATAGAACATCTGTCCAATGGTCTGTCTCCTCCTCATCTTCTCTCCTTCTGCCACCCCTCCCCCTCCCTTGGAGTGTACTTGTACAGTTTGATGGATCACTATCATCAATGATATTGCTATTAAATTGCGATTATTACTATAACAACAATTATTATATCCATACCCATGTTATTATTATTATTTCATGTTATTATTTTTAAAAAATCCTCTAGAAGATCTGCCTTTGATAAACACTTTATAGTTCACTCATAGAAATACTCTGATATCAGTATTTATCTGAGTCACTACATCACTAATATGTAATATAGCTATCCAACAGCCTGCTCACTCCAAGTTATTCCTAACTTACATTTTACCAGTGATCTATGATGTGTTATTCCACATATATGCTGGTTTATATACATGTCTAAAGTGGATTAGTAAATATTCCACTAGAAAGAACCTGTAAAGTGAATGGATCATAATGTGCACAGTGTTTTAAAGTAGATCTGACACCAATATTCCTTTGGACTAAAACTGTTTCTCTTGTTCATTCTAACTATTTCACATTTTGACCTCAGACTTAGGCTGTTTTCACACCTGTTAGTTCAGTAGACTGGTTCGTTTGGGCCCAAAAGTTGTTACAATGTTGCAGTTCTCAACTGGTTTGGTTCACATTCACACCAGTGTTTTTTGCCAATGGACCAACCACTGTGGGTGTTGTATCTCTCCTCGCCCATGTGGAGGTGCTGTTTGGAAAATACTGCGCTTTGGGTGACGTAGACGAAAGCTGATTGGTGCAGCACGTGCAGAGGGAAAATCCCGGAAGAAAACATCATTGTTTTTTTCTGAACAATGAACTGTGGTCTTCTGCTTGTTTTTGTTTCAATATATTTTTATCACTGCTTTGTGCACCAAACACAATTACTGCTGTTGTTCCAGCATGAAGCTCGCATCTGGCAAGACAACACTATGCGTTTGTTTTTGGCGCAGAGAAGATGCATTGCGAAACATTATCGCAGAAAGCAGACTACGCTCCTAAACCTGAACCAACTTTTTCTTCGAACACATTACGGAAGCTTCCGTAGGTCAAAAAGACTGCTCCATAAAAGAGAGGGGCCGAATCGAGGCCGGTCAGCGTTCTCACCAGCAGTGTACCGCTCCAGAGTCCGCTTGGAACCGGACCAAGACCACCTCGAAAAGGAGGTCTCAGTACGGTCCTTTAGTGTGGACCAAAATAAATCCACTTTCATACCAGCCCAAACGAACCAGACCTGCAGGTGTTCCGAACTGTAGTCCGCTTAAAGCGAACCAAATGGTGTAGGTGTGAAAGCACCCTTAGTATCTTGGAAACTTGATCCAACCCGCATTTAAGACTTGAGTTTTCTTTATCACTAACACACATGTGGGAACATTTCATTAGTTTGATTCCAGAAGCATTTGACTTGTCGACCAGTGTTGTCTATTGGAAACTATAATTTATATTCTGGTAGTAAAACTGGAATTTATAAAACATCTAAATATCCTGTATCATGGCAACATGTGTGATGTTTTCACACATAAAACTATATAAATCCTGTGGATGGATGGATGGATGGATGGATGGATGGATGGATGGATAGATGGATAGATGGATAGATGGATAGATAGATAGATAGATAGATAGATAGATAGATAGATAGATAGATAGATAGATAGATCCACTAAACCTAACCCTATCTACTAAAATGTTTGTTTTCCTCATCCATGTCATCAAAAACATTTCCTGAAAACATGCTAGCACCACATGCTAGCACCACATTCCAGGTGTTTTCTTCCAGTTAAACACTGCCCTGGTCTATATGTCTTCTGTGGTCTTCTGCCTCACCATGACACCTCCCCCCTCCCAGATACTCAGCCACGCCCACCTCATCAGTAAACTCTGATCACATGGTCACACAGCTGCAGCTCGTCAGGCTGACAGTATGTTCACTTCTTTGCCCTCAGCTCTCTGTTGAAAAATGCACGTCATAACTGGATTTAAGATAAGACATACAGTACAGGATTAAATCAGTCTGTGCTGTAAAATATTTTCCCTGGAATTTACAGCACTTTACTGGCAAAAAAAAAAGATCTGTAGAAAAAAATCTGTGGAATTACAGTAATATTCCGCAGCTAGGAATTACAGGAAAGTATTGCAAAAGAACAGTAATTATTTTTTTACTTCATATTTTTATCTATCTATCTATCTATCTATCTATCTATCTATCTATCTATCTATCTATCTATCTATCTATCTATCTATCTATCTATCTATCTATCTATCTATCTATCTATCTATCTATCTACCTACCTACCTACCTATCTATCTATCTGTCTGTCTGTCTGTCTCTCTGTCTATCTTACTGCCTACCTGCTTGCCTGTCTGTCTATCTATGCCGCTGAACTATTATGTTGCTTGTGTTTTTGTAAATGTATTTCATTGCTTAAAAAATGCCACCAAAGCTGTTAAATAGACAGCATTTGCTGTGTGAGACATATTAAAATATGCATTAAAAAAAAACTGTGTGCCGATAAAGGCGTGGTATCTGTAGCAGTTGAGAATATTTAGAACTGTGCTGAAAATGCCATTGTTTTCCTCTGACTTTTTCCATGATGTTGTGAACATAAAAAAATATTATCAGATGTTTATGTTACGTTTAGTCATACTGACATGTGTGACATACATAGTAAAAGTAGAGAAAGAGAATGTAGCTGGTCTTAGGTATGGATAGATTAATTCACATCAAGTCTGTGCAAGAGGTCATTTACATTAGTTTCTTTCCATTCAAGAAACATATGTGTGCTTGTGCATATGCAGCTGTGTGGTAGCGAGGCCATGTCAGTCTTTTCCAACTGCAAAACAAGAAGTCTTTGTTAAACCAGACTAAAATGACTTTGCAGCATTTCACAATATTGCACATTTTTATGGACAGCGATAAATTAACCCCTATATTCTTACACTTGACATTTTATAAAGGAATGCTGGTATGTACAAGTAATGTCATTTTTTATAGAAAGTAAAACACATCTCATGGACTCTCTTAGAATCTCTTTTTGACTACAGTACAGTATAGTAACTGGGTCATATTCATATTGAACTTACATATGCCACATACCAAAGGAGAACACACTGAAAACATAGGTAGAGTCTAATTCATGTTAGAGTTCAGCAGAGTTCAGTTATGAAGCCAATGGAAGAACAGAGCTCCTTTAGCAGGTGGGTTGGAACTTCAGAATGCAGAGGATGGGTTCAAAGTAAGTTTCCAGTTAGACTGAGGGGAACGGTGGTCAGTGTTGTAAAGAAAAATCACAAGAAATTGCTGTGAGTACACGATCTGTACTGCCTGCACGATTCCTTCTGCACATGTAATTACGTAGGGGGGAAATGTCACTCTATCCCTACACTATCGGTACTATGCATGCATGGAAACACTTTAGGGCACTTGACTCGACACTACAATGATGTAAAGGGGAGAGAAATTTAATGATTAAATGATCTTTTGCTAGATTGTGGCTTATTATTGTGGCCTATTATAAAACTGACCTATTATAGCCAGTTTTATAATAGGTCTATTATAATCAGACCTATTATAGTCAGGATCTTAATTATGTGGGTTTTGAGCACCTACAGAGTAGCTTTTCATGAACTCCATAGTTATCTCAAAAGTCCCAATCCAAGCCCATTTCTGCCTATGGCTAAAATGCTTGGGTTTGGCTTCTGGCTAATCTCACCATACTCTGATTGGCCAGCTCAGTGGAGGCTTCCGGAGAGGGCAGAGCGAGAGGCAGACCATGGTTTTCGGGTCCAGCCCCACATGTGTGTTTGTTTACTGTGTGGTAGCAGTAGGCTAACATAGGCTACTGTACACAGAACTATCAAGTCACATGCTTTTTGGTCTTAATATACATTTCTCTGGTGCACTGCTCTCACTGCTCATTGAACCAGGAGGAATCAAGCATGTTAATATTTCAGACCACTCGCAAGTTACGTTACAGTTTGAATTATATGCTAGGTGGGCATGTTTTGGGGCTGGTTCCATGCTGTTGGAGCATTTTTCCCAATTGCACGTCTCAAGCTGACGTCAAGTTTTATACACATCTGGCAAAGATCTGGCAACGAGGTGTTTAGAGTGGCAGGAAACCCCGCTGCAGGATTATGGCATAAACATTATAGCTCATGTTTTGTAACTTTGCTGAGGTTTGCAGTCGACATCCTACATTATAACATTGTATGCATGTAGAAAAACAGGGATCGGCATAATAGGCCTTCTTTAAACAGTTCGTGACAGGTCCGTTTTTAATGTTTTTGTTTTGTTGTTTCTTAGGCCTACTTACTTTGCCATGTATCAAAGGTTGATAGATGTTGGTAGAGTGGGTCGCCCTATGACCGAGAGGTTGGCGGTTCGCGTCCCGGCTCTGGCTGTCCACATGTCGAAGTGTCCTTGGGCAAGACACTGAACCCTGACTTAGGCCCCCAGTAGGACTTACTGTAGACCTTAGAAACCTACTGGTGTATGAGTGTGTGTATGAATGGGTGAATGAGAGGCTAATGTAAAGCGCTTTGAGCACCATGAAGGTGGAAAAGCGCTATATAAATGCAGTCCATTTACCATTTACCATTTATCACTACTTAACTTATAATTATGATTAGTGTTAAAACTTAATGAAACTCTATTGCACTCATTAAACTGATGGCAGTAAAGCAGGTGTAACTGCTGTGAGTACACTGTACCGGTATGGATCATGTACTCATAGTCGCTATTGGCTCTCTGAAAAGTCACTATATAGCATATAATGGTGTCAGGTGTAATTGTAATTTTTTAAGTGCTTCACCATATTTCAGTATCAGGTGGCGCTGTTTCCACCACTTTTCAGTTGGTTTGATTGATCTGACAACACCGTCAACTACAATATAATTTGTACGGCATTATTTTTTTATGTAAAATAGGAAGTTACTAGGTTGCATTGGGTTATGACATGGCATCACTCATGACACTGATCTCCAGAAAAACTGTCTGAACATCTGTAGTGGTTTTCAGAATGTTTGTAAACAATAGGCGCGAATCATTTCTGTCCGGTAAAAAGCTAATTGCGATCCCACTGACAGAACAGAACTAGGCACAACATTTTAAACTTTTGGAATTATTTTAAGACAGTATGAGGAAAAATGTGTTGTGTTTGGGGGTGCACTGCCAAATACAAAGCAAACAGTGTAGGATTTTATCAGTTTTTCTCAGGAAAAAAGAAAATGGTCAAGCGGAACCTATGGGTGAGGAGATTAAAGCGAGTGGACGTCAAAGGTGCAGATAAACATCTTTCATCACGTTTGTGGGAGATATTTTATCACAGGTAATGTAAAAAAAATGTCTTGGTTAGAGAATAGCTAGCTTGCTAACATCAGATCTAGTTGCTGGGAAGAAACACACAGCTAGAAGATGCCAGCAGAAAACACACATTTTGTTTTGAAATGGAATATGAATATATTGGCTATCGAGAAGTGCCAGTGATATGATAATGTTAACGGTAATGTTATTAAGGCTATGTGAAGTGATTAGCCACGCACAATACTATCACATCAATCATGTCAAAATCATACATCTGCACAATGAAAGCTGAGAAACAATATATATCATAGCCTTTAAATATATTTAAAAACACAGACCATCTAATTGAATTCATGTAATTCAGACAGTAATATCAGAGAGGGTATTTTACATGAGCATTGGTAATATTCTCTATTAAACAGCCTTGACGACATCTTAAAATATTAGAAATTCCATACGAACCAGTTAACCGGTGTCTAATTATTATATACACTATGTCTGCATTTCAATAATGTATGTTGTAAACCAACTTACCTGTTGAAAAATTGTTATAGATCTATTTACCTCTGCATATTTAAGCTTTAGTTTAATGGTTGTGACATGGTAAATTTACGTATTGGAATGCTAAAGCTAATGCTGAAATTAATGCTGCAGTTAATGCTGAGGCTAATGCTAAATTTAATACTGAAGGTAATGCTGAAGTGTACTGTGTACAGATCAAAGCTCATATGCAGTCTATCTATCTATCTATCTATCTATCTATCTATCTAACGTTAGCAAAGAGTTTTCTGTTAAATATAACTGAACATCAGTAGGTGAACATATGTCTGCATTTGGTCTGGACCCACAGCTCTAAAACTGGACTGTCCACACGTCTGTCACATGTCCTCACTTTTTATATTACGTGCAAAAAGTTTAAGGCCAATAAGATGAACACAACACTGTCCATATCATGTGTTTGGGGGAAAAAAGAGCATGTTGTCATAATGCGGATTGTCTGTGCTGCTTATCACACAGGTTCGCTAGCTAATGCTGCTCGTATCATTCACATTAGCCGATACCTCTTCAAAAGTGGTGCCGCTTTTTTTCATCTAAAGTGAAGTATTTCCACACATGCATGTGTGTCTGTCACTCTTGTTTTGTTACCACAACTGTCTTACCTGCAGGTGTCTTGTTTACGTCTGGTCTGTGTTTATGTTACACGGCAGAGAATGATGGGCCAACTCGTTCTCGGTGCAACACATTTATTTTTGCAAAACACTGCAAAAGATAGGAACAAGAGTTATTTACAGGGGCTACTTCATGTTGTTAACATTAGCTCTGATCCCGTACTGACTGTCTTCTTCTAGCACGTCAGCTATAATCACTCAAATAGGACACCAGTATTACAGATTGACACTCCATGAATTACAAAACACATATATCCCAACAGAAATTGTCCACAAACAATGCGTCTGCAATTATAAAGACCCATAAGGAGCACTACAGTACAGCAACAGGTTCATACTCCATTCCATAGCCCCAGCTTGACACGACCCATTCAGACAAAAACCCTTTTCAAAGCTTATTCAGACAAAAACCCTTTTCAAAGCTTATTTAACCGTCCTACATATAAACACATATATGTACCATACATTGTGTATTACAAGACACTTCTCAGATGAACTTTACCTTCCATTAAACATTACGGTTGCCACTGACCCGAGTCCGGTCTTTAGCTTAGCAACGTGGTGGCTAACCCGCTTCTTAAATCATATACTTACTATAACTCTCTTTAACTTAAATAATAATACTCTAAGGCACTTTACAAATATTTCTACTGTTCTGTGAACTCTGTACTTGGTGCTAACTCTCTTACCTGCAAAAGATAGGAACAAGAGTTATTTCCAGGGGCTACTTCATGTTGTTAACATTAGCTCTGATCCCGTACTGACTGTCTTCTTCTAGCACGTCAGCTACCGATCCCCAAAACATAAAGCGCCCTCTGCTGGCATAACTAAGTATTACCTCTTAAAATAAAAACACAAGAAATGTTATTATAGCAGCACATAATCACAGTAACAATTAACAATAGTTTTATAGTTTTGAATCTTACATAAATTTAAATGGGGGGCAACTATTTTAAACTAACTTAAACACATAGTGCCACATTTACGCACAGAGAGAGAGAGAGGCAGGGAGAGAAAGAATAACATGCGACTTGTTGACTCCCCCAAATTTAAGTCGACTTGTGCTACAGAAGTCGGCGTGTCGACCAGTCAACATTTTCGTTAATGCCCTAGTGTACGGCATCTGTAAAATTACAGGTTTACATATGCTGTAAACTTGGAACTTACCAATCAAAATAATTCCAGCAAAAAATAAAAATAAAAAGCATAGCACTGGTTTCATGTCGGTAGAAAACAGCTAATTGTCAATAGCGGTGAAATTGTGAATGCATGTACACCAGCAGTGTTAATCGATCTGAACTTGGGAAGCATCCAATTGGTTTGAACCTGCTGGTAGAAATAAACGGACTCACTTGATACTGTACAGGTTGATAGACGGTGATGGTATTGAATTCGGTGATTACAGTCTGTGTGGAATAGTGTGTGAATCAATGGACCTTTGAAAAATGTCCACCCATTGCAGGCAGTAATTCCTCTGCAAAGGTTTTCAGAATAAAGATAGCCAGACCATACAGCCAATTTGCCTTCTCTGGAGTCAAGACCTTTGAAAATCTTATCAACCGGTCATATTTGTGGCCTAGATATGGAGTCATCAATTAATATAGCATCCAGTTCATCGACATTATCTAGAACATTAAAATGAAACCTACTATTAGCCATAATATCATTTACTGTATGCAGGGGTATCAGGGTTATCACAGCTTTTTGAGGATTATTACTCAATGCATTGCTTTCAATTAATTCTTTATAGTGGTTGAAAGATTATTTTATTTTACTGGCCAGGTCTGTCTGAGCCTATTTCTTTGCATTACTGGGTCTTTTGGATTAAGAGAAAAATGTTTAAAGCAGTGATATTTTACTTTTTGAAAATGTCTTATTATTATTATTATTATTATTATTATTATTATTATTATTATTATTATTATTATTATTATTATTATTATTATTATTATTATTATTATTTTAAACCTGTCTTGTCCTTGGTCCTTAACAGTAGAATGTTAGTCACTTCTTTTGATGCTAAAGCTAATTAGCTTTGAAACATTTCCCTGTGGTCTACATGGACGGTAAATGCTCTGCTCTTTAAGCCCAGATAAGTTGCATTTACTTAAAAAAATTTAAATAAAAATAATGTACAAATAAAAGTTAAGAAAATTCATCTTAAAATGTATGAAGTTCTGGAATTCTTATTTTAAGTACAATATACTGAGAGTCATTTTGATTTAACTTAAAATGTTGAGTATTATCAATTGATGTGCACAATTGATCGTGTTGTATTTTAAGAGGATACAATTCATATTAATATTGTAGCGTGGGTTAGTTCTTGACTAATAATTCTTGACTCAGAGGAAGATAATATCACAAGCTGTGCTTTTATTTTGTTAGAAACTAAGAACGTTGTCTCCAACAGACACCATAGCAGGAAAGGCATTGTTGTTTCCTTCCATCCTCACTCATGATGCTGTGCTTAAAAACACAAAAACAAACACAAAATGGCAAATAATGATAATTAAACACATTTTAACAGAAACAGATTAAAATCAACATCCATAATTAACCCCTGCTCATAATCGAAGCTGAAGTGGCTAGATGTTATGCTGTATTTCTTTATTTCCCATGATGCAATGCAGGACTTAAAAATGAATTCAAGTGATCAGGTTTAATACTTAACAAATTAAAGCTAGTATAATGTAAAATCGTTGACACATTCATTACTGTCAACCTTAAGTATTATAAAGTGATACTTTATAGTCAACAAGGATCATATACATTTTAAAGTCATACAATCAAATTAAAATCATGTGAGCAAATTCTAATTTATTTTGTAATTATATATGAAATATGTACATTTTCAGTTATTCAACTCCACAGGTCCACCTTCAACCTTAATAATGTGATAAAGGTCATTTTGAGCGCTGGCCCTTTAAATGTAAATCAGCCATTTCACCTCCCATCCCTTCCAGGTTGTTGACTGTGCTGCTCTGTCGATTTCTATAGCACTTTTCTATGCACACACACACTCAAAGTGCACAGTGGATCCATTATTCATTCACTCTCACATTCTCCCTCTGGTGGTGGTAAACTACATATATTCACAGTTGTCCTGGGGCAGACTGACATTTTACAGCTACGACCCCTCCCACCACCACCACCAAACATTCATACACCAGTGTGAGGGAACCCGGAGGTAGGACAGTGAAATTACTTTACCCAAGGACACAGCAGACTGACTAGGACAGAGTGGGATTTGAACCCCCAACTCTTTGGTTATTGGAGGACCTGCTCTACCAACTGACTCACCCAGTTTATGTGAACAAAGTTGACCAAACTAATGAGAGGGTGAATCTTTCACCGTCTGGGAAACCAAAGAGATGTACCTATCGTACCAAAACCTCAAAATGATCATATTTTGGAAGAATATATCGTAACACCAACAAAACACATAAAATGTAGCCATTTTAGTAGTATTTTAATTTGAAAAGTAATTAAACAGTAATTCACAATTACTCTGTAGTAACTACTGGGTAAACTATGGCACAAAAAAGAACGCACATGCACAAGGCTACCTGCGGAAAAAATCACTGGAGAGGCACAAACGTGTTAATTACCCGATTAGAAAAATTCAAATTCAACCTGGAGGTCGCTGTCATCCCCCGATGCCACGCCCACTTGTGCAAATGGTAAATGGACTGCACTTATATAGCGCTTTTCCACCTTCATGGTGCTCAAAGCGCTTTACATTGGCCTCTCATTCACCCATTCACACACACACTCATACACCAGTAGGTTTCTAAGGTCTAAGATCAGAGCAGGGTTCAGTGTCTTGCCCATGGACACTTCGACATGTAGACAGAGCTGGGATGCGAACCGCCGACCTCTCGGTCATTGGGTGACCCACTCTACCAACTGAGCCACAGCCGCCACCACACCAAATGTGGTTGGTTGTCATGGCAACAGCCAGGTTCTTGGTGTCAGAGAGAGATGTGTGTTTGTGCAACCAACTGACATGATCGTACATTTTGGATTTTTTCCCATTATTGATCGTACATTGTACAGAGGGCAAAACTGTCATACAAATACGATAATTATCATACATCTGGCTACACTGGAGATGTCACACACTAAATTCAGCTCAAACACAGTTAACTCATTCAGCGCCATTGACGTTTATGTGCATCGAAAACAGAGAAAGATACAGAGGAAAGAAAATTAGCTGAAGAATCAAATTAGGATGAGTGGTGAGTGACATGTCTGTGACACACAGCTCGAGTGGGTTTGTTTCCAGTTGGTCTGACCTGCGTTGGTCTGACCCAGGTTGACGTGACCCGGGTTTGTCAGATGAGCTTGTCTGTGGATGACACCATAGCCGCTCTTCAATGCTCATCATTGACTTTGATTCTCTTCAGATGATTTTCTTTCATCAGTGTCTTTGTGTCCTTTTCTCTGCCTCAACTTTTTCCGGTTCCATTTCTTTCTCCTGTTCTCTGTTACTCCTTGGTTCTGCTTTGACATCAAACTATATGAGTCCAATTATGGACAACCATGGACATCTAGACAACCAAAAAAAGACATGTAAATTTTTACATCATTTGAACTGTTTTCTAAACACTTAATGGATTGAGCTGGTTTTACAAACAAAGATGGGTTGGATCTACTGGCTTTAGCAGCTAAATCTAATGTAATCTGTTTGTTAGTAAAGAATGACTTCCCAATTGACATTTTGCTCACTCACTCCTAAACTTGTTGTTTCATCTGATGTTAAACATGTCAAAGTTGTCAAGTACAGTCAGATAAAACTCAAAACATTTGCACAAAATGTGTCTGCTGGGATATAGAGGGTTTTGCACCTCAACTCTTCATATTGTGCCACGTTTGCCTGAAGGGCTGCCTTTGGGGCAAGTCAACAGCTTGACAAACCTTTTTGTCATCACCGCTCACCTCATTGTCCACAGAGTGAGACTGGCATGCCCTGGCGAAGGTGTGCCCTTTTGAAGCCAAGATCAGTGCTCCCCACTCTGCTTCCGTCAGTGCTGCAGACAGGGTCTTAGGGGGGAAGCTAGTCAGACATGCTCTTGTAGGTACCCTGGCTGGAGTCCATGAATGAAAGCCTGCAGAGCTAGCTCTTCCTGTGCAGCAGGGTCAAAATGTGGATACCCCTGGCATGCATAGCAGTATATATGAGCAAGGTGGGCACCCAACCCTTCTCCCATCTGTCGGCAGTGGCTGTATAGCTACACTTTAGCACCCTTAGTGTCAGTGCAGTGGCCAGAGCGACATTGAAGTTGTCCCTGGTTGTCCTAGTCTAGCTGCTCTTTTGGGTCCAGATCAGTCAAGATCTATAGGGCTTTGCCTTCCAGAGAGAGGGCCAACATGCTTTGCTACAGTACTTCTTCTGAGGACCAAATGGTAAATGTTCTGCACTTATATAGTGCTTTTCCACCTTCATGGTTCTCAAAGCACTTTACATTAGCCTCACATTCACCCATTCACCCATTCACACATTCACACACACACTCACACACCAGTAGGTTTCTATGGTTCTGCCGGACCTACTGGGAGAATAATTCAGGGTTCAGTGTCTTTCCCAAGGACACTTGGACATGGGACACATCTGTAGATAGCCAGAGCTGGGATGCAAACCGCCAACCCTTCAGTCATTGGACGACCTGCTCTACCAACTGAGCTACACTCGCCCAAGCAGCCAACCATTACCTCAAGCTGCCAACAGTGCCTGGATGCTGTAGGTCTCTGGAGGCTTCTCCCCACTGTATCGTGGTTGCTTAATGGTGCTTCACTTGGCCCTTCACGATCTTAGTCTGCTGCCCAACTGGCTCCTCTTCAGCTACCAAGACCCTTCTTTCTATTGAACACCACTGGCTCCATCTGGCATTGCATACGCTGCGTTGGTGTCAATTGGGTCTTTGGGGCAACTTTCAACTGAGCAATGGCGTCTCCTGTCTCTGGTGGAGAACTTGCCAACTTGCAATCCCAGTTCTGACACCAATGTAGCATGGTTCCGCTCTTAATAAGAAGTTTGCTCAGTGGTAGGTAATAGCACAAGCTGTGCTTCTATTTTTGACAGGAAATGAGGACATTCTATGTTTGACAGTTGCCATGGCAGGAAAGGCATTGTTGTGTCTACAGTCCTCTCTCATGGTGATGGTGTTAAAACACAGAAATTAACACAAACAGCAAGTAATAATAAATATACACACAAACTTACATTTTAACAGTAAGCCATAATACACAACAACACTAATTAACCCCTGTACATAGACTACCACACAATGTAATCTGGCAAACATGCAACTATATATATATATATATATATATATATATATATATATATATATATATATATATATATATATATATATATATATATATATATATATATATATATATATATATATATATAATAAATATAATTATAGAATAATAAATATTAATAACTATTATAATAATTATAAAAATATATATAACAAGGCAGTCAGAGAGAGCAGACCTCCACCAAGGATTGATATGACGTCATATGACGTCAAAACGTAATGTGATCAAGCCATAGATGTTGACCCATCTGATGTCTGAAGGTGAGACAATGTGTATGAAAAAAACGAGATTCTATCTTATCTGAATCCTGAGATATTGCCACTGATGGGTTTTAGCTGTTTACCTTTAGCGCGACCTTGACCTTTGACCTTCATTGCTCAAAATCTAATGGATTCTTCCTTGACCTTGATCTATCATTCCTGAAAGATTCATCAAAGTCTGTTCAGAACTTTTTGCTTAACCCTGCTGACAGACAAACAGACCCCGAATTTAATATACACATATATATATATATATATATATATATATATATATATATATATATATATATATATATATATATATATATATATATATATATATATAGTCATCGTAAAAGTCATCGTAAAAATGATTCATGCCCCTATCATGTTTGTCTCTTTTTGTTTTTGTGATAAAAAGAATGATTTAGATCCAATGTTTTTCTGACGTGTATGTGAATCACAAGTGCAGAAAACTTTATCTTCCAAAAAACAGCATGTTGAAAATGATTCCTCCCCGAGGTTTACTCAGTCTTTTCTTTTGAATACTTTTCTTAATAGTTGTTCTCGTAGCCTTGTCATGGATAATGGTTTCTCTGAGTGTCCACAGTGTGTCTTCTATCTCCTGTGGGGTTCTGTTCCACTCTTCCTGGACCAAAGCCTCCAGCTTGGTCCATTTGGATGATCTCCTACCATCACTCTGGTCTTCAGCTCCTCGACACATTATCCTTCAACAACTACCACCTTGGTGGTCTACTAGGGGGTTAATCTCCTTCTGGGACATCCAGTCAGGACCAGTCTGGACTGGTCCTGGTCTGCACTTTCACTCTATCATGTGATTGGCCTCGGTTTCTGATCATGTGATCAGATCAAAACATCCTTAAATGTAAAGATAGGTTTGCAGCACCTGGAGGGCTCTAATACAAACTGTATGAACTGTTAGTGTCCAAATACACAAATAAGTGCAACTAAGACTAATAAAAGAGTGTTTAGAAAAATATGACCCCTTTAAGGTGCATCATAGACAGGGTAAGAGGAGGCTGTTGTTGCTGCAAAGACATGCAATAAGCAGCACATTCCTGATGGTCTGTCTTACAATGATAATATTGTATTATGATCAAGTTTCCTGGCTCCATCTGTCCATCCATCTGTTTTATTCTTGTATTGAATGAATAACAGGCAGTAAAAGTACTTTATTACTGTACTTAAGTAGGTTTTTAGGTATCTGTGCTTTACTGGAGTATTTCTTTTTTTGGAAACTTTTTACTTTTACTCCCTACATTTTCAGAATACACTGGTTACTTTTTCAAACTAAACAGATATGACAGTAATAAAAAAATAAGTCACTTCAGAAGGAAAATCACTTTAAGAGAGAAACTGTGAATTTCTATATCATAATTGTGACTTTTTCATAATATTGACCCTTTATCTCATAATTGTGCATTTCTTATATTTTATTTATGACTTTTTAATCTCATTTTCACTTCTTGCATAATTTTTACAGTTTATTTCACAATTCTGCTTTTTTAAAACCTCAAAAATGATGACATCATCTCAATTGTGCCCCCCCCCCACCACCACCACCACCACCACCACCACACACACACACACACACACACACACACACACACAAACACAAGGTTACCTGTCTTGTACAGTTACTATGGGATGATTTTTCATTTACCTCATTTATCTCACAGCATAGTGAACCTGTGCTGTTGGAAGTCAAATGTGCAGCTCTTCTGGTTGTAACTGCAGGTTGTCAGGTGTCAAAACCTGTGCGGGTTAAGTGCAGGTTTCCTCTTTGGGAGGAAATGGAAATGCTACCTTGTTGTTCCCTTGTCATTCCCTCATTGTTAAATCTGTCGGCACAGACCTCCTGACACTCATGGTGTATATCTGACTGCTGACTTTCCACATTCTTTCTAAGATCTAAAATTGTCTCACCACTTTTAATTGTTTGTATGTGTGACCTTATGGAAATGCATTGCAAAAATCCACATCTTACCAAGTGTATTTTTCTCATTTCTAGGGAAAACTATCTCATCACACCTAAACAAATTATCACCTAAAGAGTAACTTTTCAGTGAGATATAAGAACTGAGAAAGTAGGAAAAATGTTCTTGGTAAGATTTGGATTATTATCATGTGTGCATATGTGGCTCTAATTTTCACTTGTTCCATTGGCAGGTGTTTGTGCTTGAAATAAGAAAAAAAAGTGAAAAGTTTCTTGGCAATATATTAAAAATCTTTTTTCTAAAAATAAGTTCTTACATTTCACTGAAAAGTTACTCTTTACTGTATGCAATTAACCCATTGTTACTTTTGAGGCACTTTGAAAAATTAATATTTCACCTTAACCTTTATTGAGTGTTTATCACCATGATGATATTATATTATCCTTTGCATTTTGTGTCTTAAAGTGAAAAATGTAACTAATATTCATAATATACTGTATGTTAGCATATAGTTGTGTTTAATAACATCAATTACAAAATCATGAATACAGTGTACATCTATTTGAGCTACCCTTATGAAACAAACATATATTTCTCCATATACTGACTATCAATATATGACTGTCTGAAATTGAACACAAAAAATATATGCATAGAGTATAGAGAAAAATATATTGTGTCAATATTTTACAATACAGTTAAAAATATATAAGGAATTGCTGTGTTCCATATGTTAAGGCATATATGACAAGATATGTACTCATATATGTTAATATATATTTAGTAATACACTTAATAATATATGGATGCACACACACACACACATGCTCGTTTACATGTCTCATGAAGACCAAGTTTGTAATCAAGTAGCCATTGGGTAGTGAATGTTTTATACAAAAAAATATTATCATAGTAATAAATCAGAAAACTGAATTAAATGTAATAATTAAAAAAATAATGATTAAATTGAAACAATAAATAATAAAAAATAATAAATACATAAAAAGACTTAATACATTTAAAAAGAAACAAAACAAAGGAAACGCATTTTAAAATCTTTGAAAAATACATGTTTCACTTTGCACCTGTTTGCCTTATGCTTTATGGAGACTTCCTGGAAAACCAAAAGAATGTGTTCATAGGGCCACATCATTTCCATTTTTACTAGTGGGGACCCTTATTTGTATATGTTTGTATATGTGTATGTTTTATATTTATGATCAAATCATTGCAGTATATTGGATAATATATGCACTACCTTTCCATACATGGGGATGTATTTTTTGAATATATTGCAATCTATTTTTGTTTCATAAAGGTAGTTAGCAGGCTAACTGACAAACCACATAATTCAACATGAATCAATGCTAATTTTAGCTGATGCAGCTAACTTAGCCCAGTTACTAACTACTACTAAGTATCAGTAAGTCCTGGTCTTGTTAGTCTAAGTCTTGAAAGACAAATATAGCAGAGCAGCCTGTCGGGGACAAAAATATATTTTATTCAATAAACTAATGTCCAACTCCACAGTCGAGCTAATGCTAGCTGTCAATCAAGCCCACACAGCACTGCAGTGACAGATGCATAACAGGCAGTCACATGTCAATCAAAACAGCCCCTCCCTCAATTCCACAGCCATTTTTGGCATTGCTTAATCTAAAGATAATCCACATAATGTAAACAGGTGTCAAAAAAGAAAAGTGGTTGTAGCAGGCTGTAATCAAATTATTTCTGTTGTAAATTTGTCTATTTTAACCCCACATCTAATTTGCTCCAGCTTCTGCCACGTTCACACTGACTTCACTCTTCATCCCCAGACGTTTGAGCTCAAACTGGAACTAAATGAAAATAATAAAAAAACAAAAAAACAAACATGATTTACACAAGTCAAAAGCTGACATTTTAGAGATATATGTTTTTAAAGGCGGCAACTGAGAGATTGAGTTCAGAGCAACAACAGTGTTTTGCTGTGTTAAATAATGCCATTTACCATTCAATTTCTATTTAGATCTGGGTATTTATTTCTGATAGTACGCTCAGCTCTTGCTCTCCAGACTACAGTTTGTGATAGAAGTGTAACATAAAATGAGAATCACAGCTAGACTAAGCTAGTGAAGCACTTTTGCATTACACATGGGATCCTCGCAGCTAAAGAAAGACAGATAACCCGCTGAAGTGTAACCACAGAGCAGAGAAAACCTTTACTTGAGAAACAGACGAGAGAATCATGTTGCTCACTCACTTGGGCATTAAGCATCTGGACTGTCTGTTTACAGGATAAGTCTGCCCATTTTCACTCCTAAAAGGTACCATCATCATGGCCGGTGTTTCTTAGGATTTGGTGACAATTACAAAAGTGGAAATTGACAAAAGAATTTTTCAAAATTCAAGTTATCCCTTATGAAACAAAACAAAACATACATATATATATATATATATATATATATATATATATATATATATATATAAATATATAAATGTTCCTCTCGCCCCACCTGGGCGGTGTTTCCTTCAGACTCGGGTCCTCTACCAGAGGCCTGGGAGCCTAAGGGTTCTGCGCAGGATCTTAGCTGTTCCTAGCAATGCGCTCTTTTGTACAGAGATCTCTGATGTTGTTCCTGGTATCTGCTGGAGCCATTCTCCCAGCTTGGGGGTCACTGCCCCTAGTGCTCTGATCACTACTGGTACCACTGTTGCCTTCACATTCCACATTTTCTCTAACTCCTCTTTCAGCCCTTGGTATTTCTCAAGCTTCTCATGTTCTTTCTTTCTCATGTTGCTATCACTGGGGACTGCTACATCTATCACCACCACTGTCTTCTCATGTTTATCCACCACCACTATGTCAGGCTGATTGGCCATCACCATCTTGTCAGTCTGGATCTGGAAGTCCCACAGGATCTTGGCCTGTTTGTTCTCTGTCACCTTTGGGGGGTTCTCCCATCTTGACCCTGGGACCTCCAGTCCATACTCTTTACAGATGTTCCTGTACAGTATGCCCGCTACCTGGTTATGCCTCTCCATGTATGCCTTGCCTGCCAGCATCTTACACCCTGCTGTGATGTGCTGGACTGTTTCAGGGGCTTCTCTACACAGCCTACACCTGGGGTCCTGTCTGATGTGGTAGACCCCGGCCTCTATTGCTCTGGTGTTCAGGGCTTGTTCTTGTGCAACCATGAGTAGTGCCTCTGTGCTGTCCTTTAGTCCAGCCTTTTCCAGCCACTGGTATGTCTTTTCCATATCAGCCACTCCCTCAATTTGCCGATGGTACACGCCATGCAAGGGTTTGTCCTTCCATGATAGCCCCTCTGGTTCCTCGACTTTACTGGGCTTTTGTTGCCTGAGGAATTCACTTAGCAGTTGGTCAATGGGGGCCATTTTCTTGATGTATTCCTGGAGGTTTGCCGTTTCATATATATATATATATGTATGTGTGTACATATTAATGTCCTATGTATTAATGTTAATACATAGCGCGGCTGTGGCTCAGTTGGTAGAGTGGGTCACCCAATGACTGAGAGGTTGGTGGATCGCATCCCGGCTCTGGCTGTCCACACATGGAAGTGTCCTTGGGCAAGACACTGAACCCTGACTTAGGCCCCCAGTAGGACTGACCTTAGACCTTAGAAACCTACTGTGTGTGTGTGAATGGGTGAATGTAAAGCACTTTGAGCACCATCAAGGTGGAAAAGCGCTATATAAGTGCAGACCATTTACCATATTTCATGAAGTGCATTACTAAATATATGTAATTATATATTTATACATATATTACACATTTCACGATATATGTGGAAAGAAATTGTATTTCAATAAAAGCATCTGTAAAAATCTGCAGCTTTTGTCTTCAGTGCAATATATGTTTTATATTTATCAATATATGATGAAATTATATATTGCAGTATATTGGATAACATATGCTCTACTTTTCCAAAGATAGGAATATATTTTTGAATGTAATGCATTCTATTTTTCAATTTGTTGCCATATATTTATGGTTCATTGTTCTGTATGATGACGCCATTTTCTTTGGGCAGAATTTTCCATTTCATGCTGCAAATCAGTGCTTGTTCCACACCCTACACTCATAAATACGTATGTGGAAAAGCTAGGAAAAGAGGAAGAAAATATTCAGACAAACCAGTTCTCTGAATAATGCTTGCTCTGACTTTTTTTTTTACTCTTCTAAATCCATTAAACAGCACTATCAAATGTCATTTTGGAATGGTGTTTCAGCGTTAATATTCAGCACACGGGGTGGAAATGTATTAATATTCACTTAGAAAAGGTGTGTTGACGTGCAGCAAGTTGGAAGTCAAGGTTAAGTTTAAATGCAGTTTGAGAGGAAAAAAATAGAGACAGAACTTTTGAATGACAAATATTGTGTTCTACGTAGAAATATGAGAAGCTGAAGGAGAAGAACGCACATTCACAGTCATTCGATGGAAGCCTTGGTGCAATAAAAAGAAAAAGGAAAGAAGACACTTAAAAACTAGAACATTTCAACAAACATGAGCTTCCTCAGATACTGATAGGAACTGCAAATATGTAGTTTTACATTTATTATTTTATATGTTATTTTTCTTTATTTCTATCTATCTATCTATCTATCTATCTATCTATCTATCTATCTATCTATCTATCTATCTATCTATCTATCTATCTATCTATCTATCTATCTATCTATCTATCTATCTATCTATCTATCTATCTATCTATCTATCTATCTATCTATCTATCTATCTATCTATCTATCTATGCTGCTGAATTATTATGTTGCTTGTGTTTTTGTAAATGTATTTCATTGTTTAAAAAAGGTTATGCTCATCAAAGCTGTTAAATAGACAGTATTTGCTGCGTGAGACATATTTTAAGTGCAATATTAAAAAAAAAAAAAGTGGGGCGATAAAAGCGCATAGCCAGCCATAACTGTAGCAGATATATAATATTTAGAACTGTGCTGAAAATGCCATTGTTTTCCTCTGACTTTTTTCATTATGTTGTGAACATAAACAATATTATCAGATGTTTATGTTACGTTTAGTCATACTGACATGTGTGACATACATAGTAAAAGTAGAGAAAGGGAATGTAGCTGGTCTTTAGGTATGGATAGATTAATTCACATCAAGTCTCTGCAAGAGGTCATTTACATTAGTTTCTTTCCATTCAAGACTCATATGTGTGCTTGTGCATATGCAGCTGTGTGGTAGCGAGGCCATGTCAGTCTTTTCCAACTGCAAAACAAGAAGTCTTTGTTAAACCAGACTAAAATGACTTTGCAGCATTTCACAATATTGCACATTTTTATGGACAGCGATAAATTAACCCCTACATTCTTACACTTGACATTTCATAAAGGAATTATGTACAACTAACGTCATTTTTTTATAGAAAGTAAAACACATCTCATGGACTCTCATAGAATCTGTTTTTGACTGTGGTACAGTATAGTAACTGGGTCATATTCATATTGAATATACATATGCAGCCACATAACAAAGGAGAAAACACTGAAAATGTAGGTAGCATCTCATTCATTCAGCAGAGTTCAGTTATGAAGCCAATTTCTTAATTATTTTCTCACTTTGTTAATTTTGTTTACATTTTGCAGTAAATGCTTTGTTTTTACTCATTGATGTGCATGTTTGTCAATTTTTTTAATTTAATTTTTGTTTGTTTTTTTACCTCTTTTCCCTTATTTTTTTTATTTTATATTTTTTTACTCATTAAAGGCACAGGTGTCAAACAAAAGGCCCGAGGACCAAATCCGGCCCACCACAGGGTCCAATCTGTTCTGATGGAACAATGAAGATATTATTTGTGTAAAAATGATTTGAATTCAGGTTCTACATACAGAATAATTATATCTACATTGGGTTAGAGCAGTAAAACATGAGCATAAGTACATATAAATAATGAAAACTGCGGATTTTTATATTTTAAAAAAGTAAAATTACATGAAAATCTTTATATTAACAAACCATCCTTTTACAAAAACCTGAATAAAAGACCACACTGGTTCCTTGATATTACAACCCAGCTTTGTTTGGTGTTAGAGCGAGTAGAGGAAGTAAAAAAAGAAACCTGGAGGTAGCAGATGTAAAGTGCATTTTCTTTTATTTTGTAGCACCCTGTGGAATAAGCAAAAACTAAACAGTGAGCAGAAAGAACGTCGAGCAGGTAGTTCTAAATTATATCAAAACAAAGCTGTCCTAACTGGGGCTAGCAGTGAGCCTGTAAGAAATATTCAATAACAAAAAGAGAAACACCTCTACAGTAACTAACTAATCAATGAACAACAAAGACACGCCAGTAGCTGGTGACTAAGCTACTGCTCCTGGGATGGATTTGTGAAATGCAAAAGTTGTAAATATTAACAAGGATACTCAAATCATTTTAGGTCAATTCAATCTAAAGTGGATCAGAGCAGTAAAATACTGTCATAATAACCTATAAATAATATAAAAAGCCGCATTTTCTCTTTGTTGGAGTGTAAATGATAAAGGTGAAATTACACAAAAATGTTTACATATAGGACAAAAAACATGAAAAATCTGAAATGCCTGAAGAGAAATATGTGGAATTTTACCAATATTCTGCTTCTCATTCAATGTGTGTATTTGTAGATCCACTGTGATCTGTAAGTTATGAAGCCCATGTATAAATGATAAAAAAAAGAGTTTAATATTGTTAAAATCGCATGTGGTTTTCTTAATAATTTTCAGGTTGTTCATATTTATTTATGTTTTGGTCAAGTACAGATCATAGATGAAAACATTTTCAGAATTTAATTAGCCTTTTTTAAATAAAATATTCTACTATTTCTATTATTTGATGGGTGATTTTTTGAATCTGGTACAGTTTGTGCCACAAAATACATTATAAAACATGAAATGCAAATGTCCATGTTGCTTTGTAGTATAACACACAAACATATTTTAAATATACTTTAAAAAAAAATTTCTGAGGTATAAAATGTATTCTCCATTTAACACAATGTGATCCAGGATTTCTTCCAGATCATCACCAAAATCTAATCATTCATTCTGCGTGACACCCCCAGCACATCATGAAATTTTCATCAAGATCCATCCATAACTTTTTGAGTTATCTTGCTAACTAACAGACAGACAGACAGACAAACTCTGGCAAAAACATAACCTCCTTGGTAGACCTCTCTTCAGTCAGGGGGGGGGGGGTCTGCCTTGGCGGAGGTTTGCACTCTCAGAGTACTTTTCTACTTTTATTTATTCATTGCTGAGGCTTTTAGCTGCCCTGAATATTGACAGATCCCAGTGTAATTGTGGAATGTGTGTTTTTATGTCGTGCTGCGACCAATGTCTGCAAATTGAATTGCCCCTAGGGGATAAATAAAGTCATCTGAGTCTGAATCACTCAAGTCTTTTCCCACTCAAACTGTAAAGGCAGGTCAGTAATACCATTCATTCTGACCTATATTTCATAGTGTTTATTGTCAGATTGACATTATGGAGCTCAACCTTTTAACATTGTTACAAGCATGTTATATTTAGTATGGTTTGGGGAAAAACTAATAATTATTTTGGAAAACATTATTAATTTATTGTTTTCCTCATGCTTTTTAATGCTAGCTACTGTAGATCTATGGCTATTTTTTAGATAAAATCTTCAACCCTGTAGCATTCAACCCCACAATAACAAAAAAACACTGTTATGGGGATGAGTCTTTGTTATAGGGTTGAAGGTTGGAGTGTTCTTATGTCAGCCTCCAGTGTGCACCTAATTCAGAGAATCACCCTAACTGCTGCGGCCCACTTTAGATTATACTGAGCTGAATGTGGAACTGAACTAAAGTGAGTTTGACACCCCTGGTTGAAACGATTCAGATATTTATCAGGCAAAGATCTTCAACTGTGCATCATTAGGACATTTTCAGTCTTTTTCTGACATTTCAGTTCGTTCAAAAGTAATTTACAGGCGTACAACCTTATTTCAGACAAGCCTTTGTTTCCTAGACCGGGCAAATTATCCTCAATTGCAGCTACTACACTCTCTATAATCAGATATTATCAATCAAATTATGAGCAGATAGAACACAAGTATGCAAGGATGATGAAAGGATAGATCTGCCATCTACTTTACAACGTCTGCTCCTAAAACACAAAACCTTGGTTTGAATTTTGTAAAACATCATTGAGGCACACAGACGCCACATATTCAGGCTTTAATATAAATTACTTGACAATGTAAGACTGGGTTATACATAATGAATAGTGTATAATTGAACCCATTAGCACCTGATGTGTCTGGTGGTGGTGAGTGTTCTGAAATTATGATTTATTTCAGATATTTAGAAAAATCCAATCGTTGGCTCAATACCAAACATTTCAAAATGTCCTGAGAGAATAGACCGTGCACTTTTCAGAGATAAAATACACAACAGTGACTGACACTCACTCACTAGCTGCATTTTCATTGCCCTTGGAAATTCACAAAATGTAAATAGCGCTATAAAAATACTGGAAATGGAAACACCTTAATTTAGAAAAAATATATTGAGATTATTAAAATATATTGATAATATCGGTAAAAGCTTTTTATGTTTTCATGAGGGGGTTTTTCAGATGTTTTGATATTCTAATATTTCGCAAAGGCGCAATGGAAACACTTTTTCTGCAGTTATACATCACAGGACATGACGTACATGGTCACATGATCACTGCTCTCGGAGTAAAAATGGTCCAATACACAGAGGAATAGATGGGACAAACATAACCAGGTAACTATGAAGACACCTCGGCTGTGTCTGCAATCACTCACTATCCCCTAGTGCATTATATAGGGGAAAAAAAAAAAATTATAATCACTATATAGTGCAATCAATCTATCCCACAATCCACCACGAAGTGTAGTGGACATCGATGGTCACTAACCAAAGCACAATATCCCAGCATACATTGCATGAATTGAAAAATGGCTGAAGGACTGGGAGGTTTATGATTAAAAGAAGCATGGCATACTGGCAGAGCGACAGGAGCTGTTATGTAACGGTAAACATTAATTCTGTCTGTTCAATGACAGACGACAAACACGAGTTGTTTAACAGGATCAAACAGAAGATAAACACATCACCCCTGGGCTCCAAACCCTTCACTGGCTTAAAGTTGAGTTTAGAATTACATTTAAAATCTTCCTCCTTATATATAAAACCATTAAAAGTATGGGCCCCTCTTACCTTAAAGAGGATCTGGTACTGTACCAGCTCGAGAGAACCCTTAGTTCTTAGAATGCAGGTCTACTGAAAGTTCCCACGGTCTGTAATAGTACAGTAGGAGCTAGAGCTTTTAGTTACCAGGCTCCTGTCTTATGGAATCAGCTTCCATTTAAAGGTGTCATTCTGCTGAAAACCACATTTACACACTCCTTTTGGAATCTGATGGGTCACCCCAAGTTACCAACACATGCTGCCTTTGAAAGTGGTTTGTCACCTCCACTGGCTGCATACCGCATTCACAGAAAACAACAAGAGGAACGAGGGACCCAGAAAAAGCTGGTCCCTCTGACGTCAGATGGACTTTTGTCATGACCTCCGCTCCAGTGACCTTTCCCCCAATCTCCACACTCACCTGGTCCTGCACTGCGCAGCTGCAAGCCGTTCCTAATCGGTGGCTATATAAGCAGTAAGGCTTGTAGCTGCCAGTGCAGGACCATTCAGATATGTCACCTCCATAACCCGGACTATCGCTGCCATCTCCCCAATCACCATAACCCGGACACTCATCATCACCACGGACTCTGGCCGTCCACTCCCAGGTTGTGTTTGTCTTGTCTTTATGTTGTAGTTTTGTTATTAAATTATTTTGCCCTTCAGTACTGTGCAATGGAGTCCTCCTTTCACCTCACCCCGATCCGTGACAGAATGGTCCTGCCACCATCTGGACTCCGCCAGTGCTGAAGGGACACGTTTTTGTTTTTAGTTTTCCCCATTTTGTTCTGTCTAAAGTCTGTCCAGTCTTGCGTTCTGTCCCTGTCTGTGTATTTCCCAGTTAGTTATATTTCCCTGCCCCAACATTCAGTTTATCTGCCCAGCGTCCTGTATATCCTTCCTAGCGTCCTGTATATCCTTCCTCGCGTCCTGTATATCCTTCCTGGCGTTCTGTGTTCCTTCCTAGCGTTCTGTGTTCCTTCCTAGCGTTCTGTGTTCCTTCCTAGCGTTCTGTGTTCCTTCCTAGCGTTCTGTGTTCCTTCCTAGCGTTCTGTGTTCCTTCCTAGCGTTCTGTGTCGCTTCCTAGCGTTCTGTGTCGCTTCCTAGCGTTCTGTGTCGCTTTCTAGCGTTCTGTGTCGCTTTCTAGCGTTCTGTGTCGCTTTCTAGCGTTCTGTGTCGCTTTCTAGCGTTCTGTGTCGCTTTCTAGCGTTCTGTGTCGCTTTCTAGCGTTCTGTGTCGCTTTCTAGCGTTCTGTGTCGCTTTCTAGCGTTCTGTGTCGCTTTCTAGCGTTCTGTGTCGCTTTCTAGCGTTCTGTGTCGCTTTCTAGCGTTCTGTGTCGCTTTCTAGCGTTCTGTGTCGCTTTCTAGCGTTCTGTGTCTCTGGCTAAGCGGTCTGTGTTTCTGGCTTAAGCGGTCTGTGTCTCTGTCCCGTTCTGTGTTTTCTTGCCCAGTGTTCTGTGTATCTGGTTTAAGCGTTCTGTGTATCTGGTTTAAGCGTTCTGTGTATCTGGTTTAAGCGTTCTGTGTATCTGGTTTAAGCGTTCTGTGTTTCTGGTTTAAGCGTTCTGTGTATCTGGTTTAAGCGTTCTGTGTATTTCCCAGCTAGTTGTGTCCCTGCCCGTGCGTTCTGTGTTTTTGGCTAGCGTTCTGTGTTTTTGGCTAGCGTTCCGTGTTTTTGGCTAGCGTTCCGTGTTTTTGGCTAGCGTTCCGTGTTTTTGGCTAGCGTTCCGTGTTTTTGGCTAGCGTTCCGAGTTTCTGGCTAGCGTTCCGAGTTTCTGGCTAGCGTTCCGAGTTTCTGGCTAGCGTTCCGAGTTTCTGGCTAGCGTTCCGAGTTTCTGGCTAGCGTTCCGAGTTTCTGGCTAGCGTTCCGAGTTTCTGGCTAGCGTTCCGAGTTTCTGGCTAGCGTTCCGAGTTTCTGGCTAGCGTTCCGAGTTTCTGGCTAGCGTTCCGAGTTTCTGGCTAGCGTTCCGAGTTTCTGGCTAGCGTTCCGAGTTTCTGGCTAGCGTTCCGTGTTTCTGGCTAGCGTTCCGTGTTTCTGGCTAGCGTTCCGTGTTTCTGGCTAGCGTTCCGTGTTTCTGGCTTTTTGTCTTGTCTTCTGGCTTTTTGTCTTGTCTTCTGGCTTTTTGTCTTGTCTTCTGGCTTTTTGTCTTGTCTTCTGGCTTTTTGTCTTGTCTTCTGGCTTTTTGTCTTGTCTTCTGGCTTTTTGTCTTGTCTTCTGGCTTTTTGTCTTGTCTTCTGGCTTTTTGTCTTGTCTTCTGGCTTTTTGTCTTGTCTTCTGGCTTGTTGTCTTGTCTTCTGGCTTGTTGTCTTCTGGCTAGTTGTCTTCTGGCTTGTTGTCTTGTCTTCTGGCTAGTTGTCTTGTCTTCTGGCTAGTTGTCCTGTCGCCTGGCGTTGTGTCTTTTCGTCGGTCTTGGTCTGTCGTTGGTCTTTTCTGTCTGTCCCTGACTCTTGCCCGTTGCTCGCTTCTGTCCTCTGTCCCTGCCTGTTGCCCGTGGTTGGCTTCTGTTCCCTGTCCCTGCCTGTTGCCCGTGGTTGGCTTCTGTCCCCTGTCCCTGCCTGTTGCCCATGGTTGGCTTCTGTCCCCTGTCCCTGCCTGTTGCCCGTGGTTGGCTTCTGTTCCCTGTCCCTGCCTGTTGCCCGTGGTTGGCTTCTGTTCCCTGTCCCTGCCTGTTGCCCGTGGTTGGCTTCTGTTCCCTGTCCCTGCCTGTTGCCCGTGGTTGGCTTCTGTTCCCTGTCCCTGCCTGTTGCCCGTGGTTGGCTTCTGTCCCCTGTCCCTGCCTGTTGGCCGTTGCTGGCTTCTGTCCCCGGTCCCTGCCTGTTGCCCGTGGTTGGCTTCTGTTCCCTGTCCCTGCCTGTTGCCCGTGGTTGGCTTCTGTCCCCTGTCCCTGCCTGTTGCCCGTTGCTGGCTTCTGTCCCCGGTCCCTGCCTGTTGCCCGTTGCTGGTTTCTGTCCCCTGTCCTTGCTTGTTGTTCGTTTCTACCTGCCTGTTTCCTGTCCCTGCCTGTTGCCCGTTTCTTCGTTTTGTCTTGTTCCTGTCTCAGCCAGAGTCCGTGGTGACCCCACCCAATCAGTCTCCTTGGTCCTCAGTCAGACCAGTCCAGTTGCTCCTGCTACCAACCCAGACCTCTCAGGCCACTCAGTCCTGAGGGTCTTCCGCCCGGAAGGGTTCAACGCCGCCCTACTCAGGGGGTTTCCACACCGCCCTGCCCAGAGGGATGCCACACCGCTCTGCCCAGAGGGTACTCCGCCCAGGGGGTTTCCACACCGCCCTGCCCAGAAGGATGCCACACCGCTCTGCCCAGAGGGTACTCCGCCAGGGGGTTTCCACACCGCCCTGCCCAGAAGGGATTCCACACCGCTCTGCCCAGAGGGTACTCCGCCCAGGGGGTTTCCACACCGCCCTGCCCAGAAGGATGCCACACCGCTCTGCCCAGAGGGTACTCCGCCAGGGGGTTTCCACACCGCCCTGCCCAGAAGGGATTCCACACCGCTCTGCCCAGAGGGTACTCCGCCCAGGGGGTTTCCACACCGCCCTGCCCAGAAGGATGCCACACCGCTCTGCCCAGAGGGTACTCCGCCAGGGGGTTTCCACACCGCCCTGCCCAGAAGGGATTCCACACCGCTCTGCCCAGAGGGTACTCCGCCCAGGGGGTTTCCACACCGCCCTGCCCAGAAGGATGCCACACCGCTCTGCCCAGAGGGTACTCCGCCAGGGCGTTTCCACACCGCCCTGCTCAGAAGGGATTCCACACCGCTCCGCCCAGAGGGTACTCCGCCCAGGGGGTTTCCACACCGCCCTGCCCAGAAGGATGCCACACCGCTCTGCCCAGAGGGTACTCCGACCAGGAGGTTACCATGCCGCCCTGCTCCGAGAAATACTACTTAAAAATGTTTTTATTTTTGAGCTCTGGACAACGGGGGGGGGGGGGGGGGGTGTTTGTGGTTTTTTTTGTTTGTTTGTTTTTTTTTTAGGGGCTTCAGGAGCCGCCCCTTAGGGGGGGGGGTACTGTCATGACCTCCGCTCCAGTGACCTTTCCCCCAATCTCCACACTCACCTGGTCCTGCACTGCGCAGCTGCAAGCCGTTCCTAATCGGTGGCTATATAAGCAGTAAGGCTTGTAGCTGCCAGTGCAGGACCATTCAGATATGTCACCTCCATAACCCGGACTATCGCTGCCATCTCCCCAATCACCATAACCCGGACACTCATCATCACCACGGACTCTGGCCGTCCACTCCCAGGTTGTGTTTGTCTTGTCTTTATGTTGTAGTTTTGTTATTAAATTATTTTGCCCTTCAGTACTGTGCAATGGAGTCCTCCTTTCACCTCACCCCGATCCGTGACAACTTTAGCTGTTCCACAAACTTAAAAAAATGGTGGAGCAAACTGGCTGATGTGCTCTCTGTGGAAATAAAGCCTGTTTTTTCCCTGCAAGTTTTCAGAACAAGCAATGGTATGAAACCTAGTTGGGTGCTACTCTGGTAAAGGTAAAAACACATAGACCAAGAGGGGAGGGGGGAGTGTTCCATCTCGCATTCTGAGCCAGTCAGAGACACCTCATCACCGCATCATGGATATGTATGCAGAAGTACCGGTAAACTCTGTTGTTCGACCTCAAGTTATTTTTCTACCATGCAAAAACAACTGGAATCAAAGCAATCTGGACATTTTTTTTTAAATAGAACCAACACACAATGTATTCAATAGCAATGGAGAACACAGTAATATGAATGAAATAACAATGGAATAACACCTTTAATATTAAAGAAGCTGACGCAGTCTCTACATTTAAAATTAGGTTGAAAACATTCCTGTTTGAAAAAGCCTATGGTCAGGTTAGTTAAAAACAGACTGAAGTCACAGTTCAGTCTAAGCTGCCCTAGGAGATACAATGTTGGGGTAAGTTGATTACTGTATTCTCTCCTGTAAAGCCCTGTGAGGCGACATTGTTGTGATTTGGGGCTTTATAAATACAATTGTGTAATCTCAATAAATTGAACTGTGTAAACACATTTTTAGTAACTGTGACCTTTGACCTGCATGCACCAACATTTTATGGAATCTACCACCTCACACTGCTCCTGAAAATGTAATGGAAACTGGTCCAGTAACAACCCTTTTCTGACACTAGGGAATTTTATGACTTGAAAGTGGACATTTCATGGGTGCCATGTCTGATTCATTACCCCACCCCCTGAAGGGGAGAGGGGTATTGTGTTTGAGTGTGGCTGTGTGGCGGCTGTGGCTCAGTTGGTAGAGTGGGGCCCCAAAAGACCAAGAGATTAGCGGTTTGCGTCCTGGCTCTGGCTGTCCACATATCAAAGTGTCCTTGGGCAAGACACTGAACCCTGTCTTGCCCCAGTAGGACTGACAGAACCTTAGAAACCTACTGGTGAGTGGGTGAAAGTGAAGCTAATGTAACATGCTTTGACCACCATGAAGGTGGAAGCGTGCTATGTAAGTGCTGACCATTTACCATTTTTGTTTCTTTGTCAGCAGCTTTACACAAAAATTACTGGACTAATTTCCATGACATTTTCAGTAAAGGTGTGTGCTGGTCCACAATAGATCCCATTAAATGTTGGTGAATGTAGGTCAAAGGTCACACTCACCAAAAATGTGTTTTCTCATTGATACAAGTGTGCAAAGGTTGAATTTTTTATAAATATCTGTATTAAATCAAACATACAAAACACCTCAGGTGTTAAGTTGTTTCTCTACTTGACTTGTCATTGTTCTTCTTCAGTCTTTCATCTGTGATCTAGATTTTCCATTTCCAGTTTTCCAGATTTATAACTAATCATCGATTGTAGGTGGTTCTGACCTGCACGATTTTTTTTTTCAGTAATGGCCTTTTTGCAAGCTGCAATCAGTATTTTAGTAAATGACCACCATTTGTATTACTACCAGTAATAGAACCAAAATACATGACCAAGCATGTTCAATTTAATATTCAATTACATTTTATTTGTATTGCCCCAAATCACAACAAAGTCATCTCATAGAGCTTTACAGACTTGATTAGGAAAAAAAAATCAATCACAGAAATAGATGAAGTCCCTGGCCCCTCCCCCTGTCCTTAGACCCTCCCTCTCAGCAGGAAAAACTTCTCTTCAGTGAGAAAGTAGAAACCTGAGAAGAACCACAGTGAAGGACAGATCCCTTCGTATGGACAGATAGATACACTTTAGATGAACGTCCATTTGTAGATGAAAGGGAAGGGGGCAGTTCCATCCATCGGATGGGTGAGGGTGGGGGAGGAGGTCAGGGGTCATAGGTCAGCACAGGACACAGTTGTGTCACTGCAGATCCGGTTGTCTATGGTTCCTTATCCAGATACTACTGAGATTTGGAAAGGGGACACCGGGTGAATAGCCATGAACAGTTATAAAATTCAGATGAGAGAGAGAGACAGACAGACAGACAGGTGATAGGACTCTGTACCTCCCCCAGAATTATAGCCCCTAGGGCAGCTTAGACTGAGCTGTGACTTGAGTCTGTGTCCAATATCCTAACAATTGTTGAGTGGATATTATTCCTAAATGGTGCAAGTTTAGGACATAACCAAAAAATGTGTGCATACAAAAACAATCTTCTATATATAACCAAACTGCAGGTTTTTTTTTTAAGTGTAATCAGCACCTTTACTTTTGTTCAGAGGAAAATGTAATTCGTCATTGACAAATTGTCCACTTATTTATCAGCGTCAGCTGCTGGGGATGGAGAGCAGATTTATAGAAAACGCAGGAGTTTGTCACCACAGTCCAAAGTTTGCGTCCTGACTCCTGAAAGTGAGTAAACGCACTGACTTTACTGCACCTAAATGTTTTCCTCATTGCTCTTCCTAATGAAAAAAAGATTGGGCGTAGAATACAGCAGATTTGATAGCAGATTTGTTTGTGTCATTACTCAGCCAGGCAGTGCAGTTTATCAGCCTGGAACTGGATCTTAAACAGTATTGGCTATTGAACCATGGCCAGATATCCTGCAGAATTTTACACCTCTGCTCCCTTTTGTATTTACTTACGAGTGTGTATGCGTCCCCATGTGCTTTACTCCCCTGCGGTGATGCAATCCAAGCCCATTTATTTATTTGCTCTTTAATTTGTCAAACAAGGTCAAACGCCCTGGTGGCATTTTATCCAGACTCCTGTAGCCGTTGTTTACACCCAAACCATACACACTGAGTTTTTTTTTTCCTCCACACACTGTAAACAGTCACACACACTTTTATCTGGAAAACATTTAGAAAAGCGGCTGCTGCCTCCCTGCTGGTCAAAGCCCAGCATGCCCCCCTTATAAAGTCAATGGATTTCATGCAACAGCAGCTATGACATGTGACTGTCAGGTAACACATTCTAATGAAGTGTAATCATGTTCTCCAGAAACAGTCACAGCACGACACACAAATCCACTTGTATGTATGTGAAATCATATACACACACCTTCCCATTAGGTATTTTTTTACAAAAATAAATACAAAAAAGCTCTAAAAATTGTACAAATCTAAAAAGTTGTAATAAATAAATGAATAAAATATATTTAAAAAAATATTTTAAAAGAAAACTGTTAAAAAATAAATAAAAAATTTTTTTTCCACAAATACATAAAAAAAATCTAAATAAATAACACATCTTTTTAATATATATTATTATTATTATTATTATTTTATATATATATAATACAAAAATATGTAGTTATCGGGCTTTATCATTTGTATAAATTCACATACTTCACACTGGTTTAAATTTTACTAGTGGGGACCTATATTTATATTCAAACCTCATGGGGACCTAAATTTTGGTCCCCATAGTGTCAGAGGTCCCCATGTACCAGATTCCAGTGCACACAAACTTAGTAGAGGAATAAAGCCCTTGGTCTCTCCTGGGTGGCTCATTGTGGCTAAGCCTCTTCCTCTGTGGGGTCTCTAACTGTGACGGAGGCAGAACTAATACAGTTAGTCTGGAAAGTCTAGCAGACGGAGCCGTGAACTGTTGCGTACCTGTGCGTGGTACCACACCACCTCCGGGTGCATCTCATCAGTTTCCTTGGCACTAATGGCGAAGCATGTCTGGAAACGGCAACAGGACACCGCATTGATAAGAACATGGGAGATTTTTTCACTAGATAAGCGTGGCCAATGTCTTTAGTTTAGTCACGAGAATAAGAATCGCAACTGATTTTTCAAAACTGTGCAGAAATGAATGAATGCAGTTACTTGTCTGGAATTCTGGTGTGCACAGAACAGAACCTCGAAGGGACATAAATGAGCGCCGCTTATCTGCTCCACAAAGCAGGTAGAGGTAGTATAATTTATAGTTACCTCAGCCAAGGTTATGTTTTTCATTTACAACTGCTGCTTTGTTTTTCTGTCTGCTTTCTACTGCAGCAGTGTTTATGAAAACTGTTGGAAGCATAAAGCACGGGCCAAGGAAGAACCCATTAAACTTTGGAGATTAAAGTTAAGTGTTAGGTATAGACTAGAGGCAGCCCTCTAGTTTATTCATTTATTTATCTATTCAATGTTTGTCCCGATGTCAAATCAGAGCAGTGTTTCCACTTATAAGGTTGCACCACCAGGGCATCCACAATGATTACATTTAAAGTTGCTTCACACGATTGTAATGCAAAAATGTGGTATAATGTTCTGCATGTACTCACCAGCTTGTGCAATTTGTGTGAGAAAAGTATTTTGAGAAGATGAAGGAAACCACTTCTGTCCAGAGAAAGCCAAGGAAATGCAAGTCAGTGCAATGACAATATGTTAATTATGTGTCAAAGCATCCAGAAAAACAGATATTTCTCAGGTTGCCCGACTCAGAAAATTCTAAAAAAATTCACACAGGTTCCTCTAATGGACTTACCCATATCCCGAATAGTTTTGAAGTAAAGTATTTTCTTTTTATTATTATTTTGTGAACGTTGCATTTGGTCCAACTCTGAGCTTCCACTGCTCCTCTATCATTTAACCTACATATTAGATTTTGGATTTCCCTGAATAATTTTCCTCCTAGAATAACAATCTATGTTAAGATTAGAAATATCTCATGCTGTAGGTCAGGCACATGAATTTATTCTTTTATATTTAATACATAAGTTCATGAATGGAAGCATGGGAGTGGTGGAAATGATGGGTGAGTGGAAGCATCACGTTTTGGGGATTTACCTTTAGCAGTCGGAGACGGCTGCATAGGCCTAGTTTTATTTTTCTCTTTTTAAACTGTAAAATTCTTACAAAAAATCTAAATATAATAAATAGTACTTTGTTGAAGCCAACTTACAATGCTCCTTTTGTATTTGCTGGATTTTTTGATTTTTTTTTTTTTACATTTTGCAAAACTGTGCCATGGTGCATGGTGGGGTATGGGGTAAAGGCTGAAGGATGTGATCAGTGGGGAGTTGTGCAGATACATGGGAAGACAGAGGCATGTTGCACATATATTCACTGGATAAAGTGGAAAGAAGAGAAAGGGGGTAGCGGAGAAGATTCTGGACCAAAAGTAGAAAGCTCTTCAAGCTGAGGCTTCTAGATGTTTTAAAATAGATCATTTGTTTGCTGTTGTCAGTAGTGGTACTGCTGCTGCTAGTGCTCCAGAAGTCCCTACAACTTCAACAAGTGAAGATTAGGACAACTTTACCTGAGAGGTTAGTCCACGCTTAATTCACGTCTATGTTGTTTCGGAATTTTGTGTTAGCAGGTGGAGGGAAACAACAGATGTTATCGATAACTGAAGGGTCGGCGGTTCGTGTCCCGGTTCTGGCTCTGTCCACATGTCGAAGTGTCCTTGGGGAAGATACTGAACCCTGACTTAGGCTCCCAGTAGGACTGACAGAACCTTAGAAACTTACTGGTGTATGAGTGTGTGTGTGTGAATGGGTGAATTTGAGGCTAATGTAAAGCGCTTTGAGCACCATGAAGGTGGAAAAGAACTATATAAGTGCAGAAGATGTAACAGTGAAAGTGTGTTTTCATGGTGTTTAGGTTTGTAGTATTTCTTCATTGGGGTTGGGTATGGATGGGTGGATGTGTGAGTGCATGTTTGGTTTCGGCCAATAGTGGGCTGATAGATAGGAAAAATGCCAGGGCCGAAATTTGTTCCCAGTCCGACCCTGGATCTACTGTTAGAGGAGGGTCAGTTTACAGTAATTAATAACATCAAGTGGAACAAAGGAGTTCACTGGTCAAATGCTCATTTCCTCAAATGTAAATCTGCAGAAATGAGGCCTCTGCCACATTTCATTTCCTGCACAAATGTTCCACTGCGATGAAAAGCATCCTTGAGCCATTAAATCAGTTTTTTTGAAATTTACATGGAAATTTTCAGCATGAAAATCCATACTTTAGCGTGAAACAGCTTTAAGTGTGCTTAGCGTTGGCCACACTTGGTAAACCGCTGGTGTCTAAAAGCAAACTGAGTGCACAACATTTGCATGCATATTGAAGGAAGAAAAAGCCCAGTCACTTAGAATGTTGGTGTAAATGGACAGTATTGTCCTGCGGCCAAATGTGTACAATAGGCACATTAAGTATCACTGCTTTAAATGTTGAAACATCTGGGAAGGGGTGAAATAGAATGTCTTTATATCTTTGAAAATGAATAAAAATCCAAGAAAAGATGAAGACAAAACCAGCCTTTACATCAGGACTCTCAAAAGTAATTTTATTTCAGGGGCCACATTCAGTCTGATTTGACCCCCCCCCCCTACTATAGCCTTACATTCACCCGTTCACACACACACTCATATACCACTAGGTTTGTAAGGGGGGGGGGGGGTCGTCAAGATAGCTAAAAAACTTATGGATGGATTTTGATGACATTTTCAGGATGTGTTGGGAATATCACAGGGAACAATTTCTTACATTTTGGATGTGATCCGGAAGTGATCACTTTGAAAATTTACATTACGGTAAATGGAGAATACATTACATAATACATAAAACTAAGAAGAAACTAGAAAAGCACTCTGACCTCCGCAGACCTCCGTCAAGGTACCCCCCCCCACCCCTATCATCACCAAAATCTAATAATGTCCAGATTCCCCCATTACCATTCCGTCCATAACTTTTCGAGTTATCTTGCTAACTAACAGACAGACAAACAAAATCTGGCAAAAACATAACCCCCTTGGCGTACCTCTCTTCATTCGAAAGGGGGAGGTCTGCCTTGGCGGAGGTTTGCGCTCTCAGGGTGCTTTTGTAGTTGTTTTTTCTAGTTGTTTTACTGTAAAAAATAACACAAAATTATGTAAATATTGACATTTACAAACTATCCTGTAACAATAAAATGTGAATAACCTGAACAAATGTGAACAACCTGAAATGTCTAATGAAAATTTGACACAATTTGAAACATTTTCTGCTTCTGTTACTAAAAGTTTAGTGTCTTCGTAGAACTGATCCATAATAAAAGACATGGACGAATGATAAGTTGAGGTGGAATATTGTTAAAATGACTCTTATTTTCCTTATGAAATTAACTTTTTTTTGCGTTTGGAAAATTTATAAAAGTATTTTCATAATTTAATGAGGGTTTTTGCACTAAAACAATGACAAAAATGTGGAGTTGTCATTATTTATAGGTGATTATGTTTTCATTTTGCTGGTCCGACCCATTGAAGATCAAATTAGGCTGAATGTGGAAAATAAAGAAAATGGGTTTGAAACTACTGTTGTATATTTTCTGTGCCCAGATGGAAATAAGAATAGGCTTTATTGTCATTTGGCATATCACAAAGGACATGAATGAAATTTCAATTTGTTTGTCCCCTTCATGACTAAAAGTGGAATGCAGCCAGTAACCAGTGCTACCATTATTTGGAAAAGAGAAGAACAGTAGCACAAGATAAAGCAAAGCACATATGCACACTAACATTGGAAAACATTTCATAATGTGTATTACCAGGTCTCCCAGACACAGCACTACCGGGGTACAAAAAGAAAAGGTGGACTGGGGGGGTTATGAGAACCTTAGTCAATATTTTTTTCCCCATGTTTTTATCCCTCTTTAGGCTGAAAAAAAAAAAAAACCCAACAACATTTCAATGCTTTTAATAAACCAAATTTTTTATGGCATTGTAAAAATGTCCACTAAGCTGGAAAAGGAAAAAAAAAAACTGTATTTGAATCACAATATCAGAACACTATGAATTAAGAAGAGACTGTTAATTACTGTTAATTATAATCTAATACCAACAAGTAATTAATTTTCAGGTAAACATGTTAGTGTAGATCAGGTATTAAGTGTCAGGATCGGGGTGAGGTGAAGGAGGAATCCATTGCACAGTACTGAAGGGAAAAATAATTTAATAACAAAACTAAGAAACAAAGACAAGACAGACAAAACCTGGGAACAGATGACCAGAGTCCGTGGTGATGATGAATGTCCGGGTTATGGTGACTGAGGCGATGGAAATGCCGGGTTATGGAGGTGACATTACTGAATGGTCCCGCACTGGCAACTGCCAAGCCTTACTGCTTTTATAGCCACAGATGAGGAACGGCTTGCAGCTGCGCAGTGCGGGACCAGGTGAGTGTGGAAGTGACTGGGGGAAAGGTCACCGGAGCGGAGGTCATGACATTAAGAACAAAGCATTTACAGTAATGATATGAAGTGACTCATATGAACCAAAATAACAAAATCCATGAATATACAAGAGACTGACTTCCTTGTCAGATCCGGCAAAGCTAAGTAGCTTTAGCATCAAAAGGAGTCAGACTAACATTCTACTGTTAAAGACCAAGGACAAGACAGGTTTAAAAAATTATATAATAAAAAAAATAAAATTAAAAAAAAAATAAATAAATAATAATAATAATAGTAAATTAATTACCTAAAATAAATAAATACATTTCATGCCTCAATGATGAGATGCAATAAAGTCTTTTATAGAGACAATTCTGAGGCAAAAAAAACAGTGAGAGACAGAAAAGGGAAAGAAGAAGTGGAGAGAAAAAAGGACAAAAAAAGAGAAGCAGAAAGGAATCATTAAATTGTTAGCAATTCTCATCCCTACTCATATGGTTTCCAATCAAAGGCAATCATTGTCGTGTAAAAAGTCCAAAACTTTGACTTACTTTTACTGCAGGAGGAAATTTAAAATAATAAAAAGTCAAAAACATTGACTTTAGGAGGATATTTAAAATAATAAAGAGTCCAATGACATATGAATCAAACAGGGCAGTGCTGAAGTACTGATACAAGAAGCAATTCAGCAAAAGAATAAAAGAACAACACTGAATAGGAATTTGAAGCATCTTTTGAATGTCTTTTGGCTGAATACGTGTTAGTCTAGCATTCAAAGCACTTCTTTTCTTTCAACCTTTGCACACGTGGAGTATGCTATTGAAAAAAAAATGACCACAAAGGCTGAAAATATGAAACATCTTTATTTATTTATTTTAAATCAATATAACTTTAAATGTGGGGAAAATAAATTGGTGAAATTATTCATTTTCAGCACACATAAGTGGTATAGAGTTAAAAAAAAAAACAAAACCTGCACAATTTAGCTTTGTGGGGCTGGACAATTTAAGAAAACAAACAAAATCGTGCATTTTTTATTCATTCTGGATTCTCTGCAGTGCAGTGTTAACCCTTATGAAACAAAAATATATTTCTCCATATACTGACCATCAATATAGTACTGCCTGAAATTGAACATAAAATTCTATGTTTATAATATACAGAAAACTATATTGTGTCTACATATATGCAGTATATATATATATATATATATATATATATATATATATATATATATATATATATATATATATATATATATATATATATATATATATATATATACATATATATATATATATATATATATATATATATATATATATATATATATATATATATATATATATATATATATATATATACATATATATATATATATATATATATATATATATATATATATATATATATATATATATATATATATATATATATATATATATATATATATATATATATAGATAGATAGATAGATAGATAGATAGATATATAGATAGATATAGATATAGATAGATAGATAGAGAGAGAGAGAGAGAGAGAGAGAGAGAGAGAGAGAGAGAGAGAGAGAGAGAATGATGAAGGCTGTATAGCCGAAATGCATTGTGGTATTTTTTTTATGATGATTAGCCCATAAAATAAAGGCTTTTAAAATTTGTAGAGGAAGAGTGCCTTTGATATTTTTGAAATGGATTAAGCCTGTCACAAAAGAGCACCAAGTTCCAGGTAGCACTCCAAACAGACTTTCTTCTTTTATATGTAATTATATATTTAGTCATACACTTTGCAATATATGTGGAAATGAATTGAATTTCAATAAAACTATCTGTAAAAATATAGGGCAGCTTTTGTCTTCAGTTCAATGTATGTTTTATATACAATATATGATCAAATCATATATTGCAGTATATTGGATAATATATGCACTACTTTTCCATAAATGGGAATATATCTTTGAATATAATGCATTGCATTCTTCAATATATTTCCATATATTTTTATTTCATAAAGGAAAGCCAAGAGCCTTTGTATGAGAAAAGAGAGAGAACATCGTATTTCCTTATCTGTGGAATCTCAAGAAGTATATTCATATGTCTCATGTGACAAAAAGTAAGCCAAGCTCTCTCTCTCTCTCTCTCTCTCTCTCTCTCTCTCTCTCTCTCTCTCTCATGCACTTTTAATAGGAATTTATTTTTGCAGCCTGACAATCCATTCAGCTGTGGACATAAGTATTTATCATTGGTGCGCTTCCGAGGAGTGCACTAACAAATCACTTTGGAAGCGGCTTTAATTAATAGTGTATCGTATGGGAGACAAAATGAGTGTTTCCACACTCTATTAGCATGTATGATAAATATACCTGTCTGACTGCTGTTCAAGACATTTCACATTAAGTATCATCTAATGGCATCACTGAGGTGGAAGATACACCAACATGTGCTTCTAGTGATTGGACTGGAAAAAAGTCACCACCTCTCAAATATGCTAGTGCTGGAAAATATGCTGTCATTGGGTCATTAAACAAATATAGCAAACATTATTGAAAGTAAAGCTCATTAAAAAGAAGACAGTTGATCACATGGAATAAATGTTAGCAAAAATATAATTACTTAATAAATACCCTGGATATTTATATTTTTGTACAGCTTGAAAATCAAAGCTAATTAATTCATCATCATGATTAATCTGATTAAAGTTTTCAAAACAATTAAATGGAACAGTTGTATTCACCAACAACTCAAGATGCTTCACTTCCCCTATTAATCATGGAGTCCCCCAAGGTTCGGTGCTTGGACCCCTCCTGTTTGTCATCTACAACCGGGCTGCCAAACTCATTTTCTTTCCAGGGCCACATTCATCCTGATATGATTTCCAGTAAAAAAAAAAAAAAAAATAGAATAACATATAAATAATAATTCCAAACATTTGTCTTTGATTCAGTGCAAAACACCCCCATTAAATTGTGAAAATATTTTCTCTTACAAAGTATACAAACAAAAAAAGATGGAAATAACAAGAAAAAAACTTGCAATTTTAACAATGTTTTGATTCAACATATCATTTTTACGTGAAGAAGCAAAAAATGGTTAAAATTGTAGTGAATTTTCTTTAGACATTTCATGTTGTTCATACTTGTTCAGGTTTTTCACATTTTATTCTTACATTATACTTTGTAAATATTTTTTTCAACTAAGCCTGGTGGTAGGGCCACTAGTGAAACCCACGATGTTTTAGTAAACAAAAAAAAACAAAAAACAAAAAAAAAAAAAACATAATAATAATAATAATAATAACAATAATAATAACAATAATAACAAAATAATAAGTGGAATGTGGAATTACATCCTATATGTGTTACTGTACAACATTTATTGACAATAGTTACACCAACTGCCAACAAAAAATGCACACTGGAATGGACCTTATTCAATTTTAATAAATAAATCAATAAATGTCAGTGACAGAATTCACAAAGTGGGATAAGGGAATTAAATATTTGTCATATCGAGGCATGATTTTTATTTTATTTTTTTTATAGAAAACATAGAAGGAAATATCTAAACACAAAAATACATTATAACACAAACACATTATTAACATTAAAGTTAACATATGGTTTGTATTATCAGGTGTAATGTGTGTAAACAATACATTAATAAATAAATAGTGATGCTTAGCAAAGCCTGGTGGTCCACCAGGACTATAATGCACTGGGGGAAATGCTGTATTCAATTTTGGCACTTTTAGCCCCCAATAGAAGGAGTTTCAAACACACAATTTATAAAAAAAAATTTTAAAAAGAAAAAGAAAAGAAAATATACACTGCAAAGCAAAACATTACAGACAAGGGCTGTTATGTCTGGTTCAGTGTTTGTCTGTTTACACTCTAGCAGTACAACTGTTGGTTGAATTCATACTAAATTGGGGTCATACAGTAGACTGCTAATGAGTCAGATTACATTTTGGGAACAGTAGGTCAAAGTTCACACTTTATTTAATTATTTTCACCGATGGGGAAAAAAAACTTCAAATGTCTGTAGCAGAAAAACTATTCATTGAATTCAGACTAAGTTCAATTTGTAGACTGCCAGTGACCCAGGATACATGTGGTTTCGTTTTGGCAAGAAGAGGTCAAAGGTCAACATTTTTATGAATTTTAAAAATCTCATCTCTTCCCATTTACTTAAAATGGACAAAATTTTAAATGTTTGCAGCAGCAAAAGCATTGGCTATATTCATACCAAATTGGGTTTATTGATTTACCACTGACTTGGGGACAGTAGGTAAAAGGTTTTTTTGTGTGTGTGTGTGTGTGTGTGTGTGTGTGTGTGTGTAGATAAGTATGTAATTATTTTACAGTAGATAATGTTTTGTCTGTATGTTCCAGAGCCTTGACTCCGCATGTTTGAGACCCCTGGTTTATAGTAAATGTGTCACCAATTATCAGGGCTCGATGACACATTCGTTAGCCAATATTACTATCCGACATTAGCTTATCACAGATAGATCAGTATTGGTGTTTTGTCCGATATGTTCCAAAATGTGATAAATGTGTTCAGGTAAGTGTCCGTCCAGGAAGGCATCACTTCTATGCAGTGTTTAGTCAGTAACATGGCTCCTCTGTTCTGCAGTAAACAAAAGACATCCTGCTCCCACTTCACATCCAATCAGGACAGAGTATTCTAAAAATATATTTTCACTTTACAGCAGCACTGTAGACCCAGAGGAAAAATATCTTTGGCTTTTTACAATATTTTATGATAATTTCAGTGTTATAGTTGAAAAGATCATGTTGCAACATTTTTTTCCATATATATATATATATATAATGTCCCTTGTAGTGGTCATTGGGACTTGTTAGATACTGAATTCATTTTCAAATAGAAAGAAAAAAAAACATGAAGAACATACATTTAAATTATATTATATATATATATATATATATATATATATATATATATATATATATATAACAATGTTCACCACAAAGAACATCTATCTGTAATTCAACAAATCTCTGTCTTGTTTGTCTGTGGAAAACCTAACACCTGCAACTCCACCAAATGACCCAATATTTGGAGGGTGACTTTCCAGTACTATAGCGAATTGCAGTGCAAATTTGTATGCTATTATGACATACAACAATTAAACAAATTTCATTGCTCTTTTTAACTGTGCCGCTCTGAGCATTGCTGTGCACTAAGTCCTGCCCCCTGAATTGGCTACAGCTGCGCCATAGTGCATTACTAACAGTGCTGGGTAAGTTACTTTGAAAAAGTAATTAATTACAGATACTAGTTACTTCCCCCAAAAAGTAATTGCATTACTAACTGTGTTACTCCACAGGAAAATAATTTTAGTGTTGCTTTTTTTTTTTGCTTAAAAATGTCAAAGAAATGAAAAAAAAACTGTTAAAAAGGGTATTCATCATTGTTCTGTGATATTACTTTGGATGTGTTTTTTTAAGATGCTTCTGTCACGGATCGGGGTGAGGTGAAAGGAGGACTCCATTGCACAGTACTGAAGGGCAAAATAATTTAATAACAAAACTACAACATAAAGACAAGACAAACACAACCTGGGAGTGGACGGCCAGAGTCCGTGGTGATGATGAGTGTCCGGGTTATGGTGATTGGGGAGATGGAAGCAATAGTCCGGGTTATGGGGGTGACATATCTGAATGGTCCTGCACTGGCAGCTACAAGCCTTACTGCTTATATAGCCACAGATTAGGAACGGCTTGCAGCTGCGCAGTGCAGGACCAGGTGAGTGTGGAGATTGGGGGAAAGGTCACTGGAGCGGAGGTCATGACAGTACCCCCCCCCTAAGGGGCGGCTCCTGAAGCCCCTAAAAAACAAAAAAAAAACACAAACCCCCCCCCCCCGTTGTCCAGAGCTCAAAAATAAAAACATTTTTAAGTAGTATTTCTCCGAGCAGGGCGGCATGGTAACCTCCTGGTCGGAGTACCCTCTGGGCAGAGCGGTGTGGCATCCTTCTGGGCAGGGCGGTGTGGAAACCCCCTGGGCGGAGTACCCTCTGGGCGGAGCGGTGTGGAATCCCTTCTGAGCAGGGCGGTGTGGAAACGCCCTGGCGGAGTACCCTCTGGGCAGAGCGGTGTGGCATCCTTCTGGGCAGGGCGGTGTGGAAACCCCCTGGGCGGAGTACCCTCTGGGCAGAGCGGTGTGGAATCCCTTCTGGGCAGGGCGGTGTGGAAACCCCCTGGCGGAGTACCCTCTGGGCAGAGCGGTGTGGCATCCTTCTGGGCAGGGCGGTGTGGAAACCCCCTGGGCGGAGTACCCTCTGGGCAGAGCGGTGTGGAATCCCTTCTGGGCAGGGCGGTGTGGAAACCCCCTGGCGGAGTACCCTCTGGGCAGAGTGGTGTGGCATCCTTCTGGGCAGGGCGGTGTGGAAACCCCCTGGGCGGAGTACCCTCTGGGCAGAGCGGTGTGGAATCCCTTCTGGGCAGGGCGGTGTGGAAACCCCCTGGCGGAGTACCCTCTGGGCAGAGCGGTGTGGCATCCTTCTGGGCAGGGCGGTGTGGAAACCCCCTGGGCGGAGTACCCTCTGGGCAGAGCGGTGTGGCATCCCTCTGGGCAGGGCGGTGTGGAAACCCCCTGAGTAGGGCGGCGTTGAACCCTTCCGGGCGGAAGACCCTCAGGACTGAGTGGCCTGAGAGGTCTGGGTTGGTAGCAGGAGCAACTGAACTGGTCTGACTGAGGACCAAGGAGACTGATTGGTGGGGTCACCACGGACTCTGGCTGAGACAGGAACAAGACAAAACGAAGAAACGGGCAACAGGCAGGGACAGGAAACAGGCAGGCAGAAACGAACAACAAGCAAGGACAGGGGACAGAAGCCAGCGACGGGCAACAGGCAGGGACAAGGGACGGAAACCAGCAACGGGCAACAGGCAGGGACTGGGGACAGAAGCCAGCAACGGGCAACAGGCAGGGACAGGGGACAGAAGCCAGCAACGGGCAACAGGCAGGGACAGGGGACAGAAGCCAGCAACGGGCAACAGGCAGGGACAGGGGACAGAAGCCAGCAACGGGCAACAGAAGCCAACCACGGGCAACAGGCAGGGACAGAGGACAGAAGCCAACCACGGGCAACAGGCAGGGACAGGGGACAGAAGTGAGCAACGGGCAAGAGTCAGGGACAGGGGACAGAAGCGAGCAACGAGCAAGAGTCAGGGACAGGAACAGACAGAAAAGACCAACGACAGACCAAGACCGACGAAAAGACACAACGCCAGAAGACAAGACAAAAAGCCAGAAGACAAGACAAAAAGCCAGAAGACAAGACAAAAAGCCAGAAACTCGGAACGCTAGCCAGAAACTCGGAACGCTAGCCAGAAACTCGGAACGCTAGCCAGAAACTCGGAACGCTAGCCAGAAACTCGGAACGCTAGCCAGAAACTCGGAACGCTAGCCAGAAACTCGGAACGCTAGCCAAAAACTCGGAACGCTAGCCAAAAACACGGAACGCTAGCCAAAAACACGGAACGCTAGCCAAAAACACGGAACGCTAGCCAAAAACACGGAACGCTAGCCAAAAACACGGAACGCTAGCCAAAAACACAGAACGCACGGGCAGGGACACAACTAGCTCGGAAATACACAGAACGCTAATCCAGAAACACAGAACGCTAATCCAGAAACACAGAACGCTAATCCAGAAACACAGAACGCTAGGCAGACACACAGAACACTGGGCAGGAAAACACAGAACGGGACAGAGACACAGACCGCTTAAGCCAGAAACACAGACCGCTTAAGCCAGAAACACAGACCTCTTAAGCCAGATACACAGACCGCTTAAGCCAGATACACAGAACGCTTAAGCCAGATACACAGAACGCTTAAGCCAGATACACAGAACGCTTAAGCCAGATACACAGAACGCTTAAGCCAGATACACAGAACGCTTAAGCCAGAGACACAGAACGCTTAAGCCAGAGACACAGAACGCTTAAGCCAGAGACACAGAACGCTTAAGCCAGAGACACAGAACGCTTAAGCCAGCGACACACAACGCTAGAAAGCGACACACAACGCTAGAAAGCGACACACAACGCTAGAAAGCGACACACAACGCTAGGAAGCGACACACAACGCTAGGAAGCGACACACAACGCTAGAAAGCGACACACAACGCTAGAAAGCGACACACAACGCTAGAAAGCGACACACAACGCTAGAAAGCGACACACAACGCTATAAAGCGACACACAACGCTAGAAAGCGACACACAACGCTAGAAAGCGACACACAACGCTAGAAAGCGACACACAACGCTAGGAAGCGACACACAACGCTAGGAAGCGACACACAACGCTAGAAAGCGACACACAACGCTAGAAAGCGACACACAACGCTAGAAAGCGACACACAACGCTAGAAAGCGACACAGAACGCTAGGAAGGAACACAGGACGCCAGGAAGGATATACAGGACGCTAGGAAGGATATACAGGACGCTGGGCAGATAAACTGAATGTTGGGGCAGGGAAACATAACTAACTGGGAAATACACAGACAGGGACAGACCGCAAGACTGGACAGACTTTAGACAGAACAAAACGGGGAAAACTAAAAACAAAAAGGGTCCCTTCAGCACTGGCGGAGTCCAGATGGTGGCAGGACCATTCTGTCACGGATCGGGGTGAGGTGAAAGGAGGACTCCATTGCACAGTACTGAAGGGCAAAATAATTTAATAACAAAACTACAACATAAAGACAAGACAAACACAACCTGGGAGTGGACGGCCAGAGTCCGTGGTGATGATGAGTGTCCGGGTTATGGTGATTGGGGAGATGGAAGCAATAGTCCGGGTTATGGGGGTGACATATCTGAATGGTCCTGCACTGGCAGCTACAAGCCTTACTGCTTATATAGCCACAGATTAGGAACGGCTTTCAGCTGCGCAGTGCAGGACCAGGTGAGTGTGGAGATTGGGGGAAAGGTCACTGGAGCGGAGGTCATGACAGCTTCCTTAAAAACACTATCAAATATCCTTATAATCTATTATCAGTGGTAAAAGTTAAACTAACAGAAATAAACCATGTTATCACAATGCTGTAAACTGCCGATCTCCACCCCAAACTAAAGTAACAGACTAAAACAACAAACACAAAGCATATTACCATGCAGATGGTAAAAAAATAAAAACTACATCCAAGAGAAAAGCTCCCCAGGCTGACAAAGCTGCAGCAGGGCACCCCTGTCCTCACAGCTGATCGGCCACCTCTTATAGCTGACAGGACTTCAGCCTTGATTTCTGTCAGGTGATGGTCTACCTGTGACAAGAGGTATGTCAGGAACGATACACACACACACACAAGAGTGTGAGCATGCGCAACGTGTGCCCCAGCATTCATCCTCACGCCGACAAGTTAACACCCCACCTATCCAACTTCTTACCAAATCATGATCGATTTTGTTGTCATGCATGCAAGTGTAGTTCTACACGGAGCTGAATGCGAGCTTGATGCTAATGTATGTGGCACCGACAATGTTGACAAAATTCCCACTTGTTGTCTGTACCCGGGGCAGACTTGTGCCCTACTTCATCAAATTGTAACGTGTCATATTATTTCCCGAGTAATGGTAACAGCCATACAGTTATGGATAAAGTAATTAAGTTATAACTCCATTACTCGAAATGTGGCTGCGTTAATAACGCTGTTATACTCTAGCGATGTTATTCCCAGCACTAATTACTAATGACAACTAATTGCTGTTATGGACTTTCACAAGGTCTCTATGACAACATCACAACTGTGCTACACGCCGCTAACAACTTCAGTCCCCCCAGGAATTCGCAGACATCTTAGTCATTGTTGTGGTCACAGCAAGTCTGGTTGCGACTGAGGCTGTTATTACGGCGCATTCACACAAGGTCCATAATTTACTGAAATAACAGGTGGAACATCTTATTCACCTTCAACTTAATATTGGATCAATCTTAATGACTGTAGGCTACATTACTATCTGGCTCATCCGCTGTTCAGCTTTATCACTTCACTTTTAGACCCTTTTCATTTTTGGTTTGTTTGTAGTTAGCTGTAGTTTAGTAGGCGGAGCCACATTGCCCAGTTTCCTGCTTTTCACATTGTAATGTAATGTAAGCACTTTGAGAACCATGAAGGTGGAAAACAACTACAGGTGACAGGTGAATCCCAATAGTTTGTAGCATAGACATATCCTTCATATCTCTCATTTTCTCCAAATATCTTCAGTCTCGTTCATTTCCTCTCTATAAAAACCTCTTGCATTTGCCTCCATCTTATACATTTTTTCAATCTTAAATCTATTCAGCTCTTTCCTATGTATTGATACTACGCTATTGTCCATAGCAACGGTTAGTGTCTAGTCTTACAAATATGTCACATACTACATATTTTCTCATTCGTCATTACATCGGAGCCTTTCGTGCATGCGGGGTCACTTCAGGGACACATTCTGTTCACACTCAAGATTGAAAAAAGTTGCATTTAATGTCTAATATGAATGAGTACAAAAAGATTGTTTTCTGTTCTTTTTAACAGACATGTGCAGTGTTTGTTTACCTGCTGGACTAAGTTTCAGATACTTCCTGTAGCCTTCATTAGAATTCTTGCCATGTCAACATACGTAGATGCTGCTATTAAATCAGCATTATAGAATCAGGTTGAAGCCTTGGACTCTGGTTCACTCACCTCCACTGATTACTTAAATGGTACATAACATGTTAAAAGAATGATGAACAGACAAGTGGACGGTCAGATTTTGGGACAGTACTGGAGATCTGTGTAGGAACTTGTTGCATGTCATTCATTATGAAACTATTCATAGATGCCTTCCTTCTGAATCTCCGATGTTACCAGCTTACCAATAGAGATGCTCCCACAACTGTACTTGTTGATCTCATACATATATAAAGGGGTAGATGTCGTCCGTAATATCTCTTAATGTGAATGGATGTGAATGAATGAATGTGAATGGGTGAATGTGAGGCTAATGTAAAGTGCTTTGAGCACCATGAAGATGGAAGAGAACTATATAAGTGTAGTCCATTTAGCATTCATTCAGAAGGGAATGCGTACATTGAAAATAAGTAAACGTATCAAGCTTCTGACATTTCATTTCTGTGTAAGATTCTTTGCACTATGAAAAAAATATATAGTATATAATTGCTCATGAAAAGTGATTCCTTCTGCCCTTGACTTGACTGTGCACTTGTTATTTCAAGCCCAAGATGCACAAAACTGGGGGATTTGTCTGAAGAGTTGTCAAACTACCTCGCACAAAATCAGTGGAAATGCCTTGACAAGTGAACTGCTCCAATATGGCTGCCATATTGACGTATGCAACAACTGGAGTTGTGACATCTATCCTTTCTATATCTATGGATGATCCTGACATTCTGAATAAGTACCCCTCTCCCCATTGCTGCCTACTCTGTCAAAGGAAAGCTGCTAATCACTCCAAGGACATTCTTGTTACATTAAGGTAATGACTGATAGGATTTAAAACCACTTCCCGCTTTGGATGACATAATTGCTTGCTCAGCACAACTATATGTATTTTACTGCAGCACACGCCCCTGTTTCATTGTTCAGATGTGCATTTGTCTTCAAAAGATGATCCCATTAATGTAATGTGTTTCAGGTTTTTGTCATTCCTCAACAATGCTTCTATGAGTTATCTTCTCACCTCTGGAAATAAGGTGTGTCACACTACATGATGTTCCCTCATCAGTTGATGAGCTGTGTTTAGTACTGCAGAACACTCTGGAACTTCATTTTAAAGTTTGAAGACCCAGACTTCAGTAATGACCAATTTGAGCTATATAAAGGTCTGGTTTATAGAACATGCAAAAAGTTTTGTTCACTTCCTCCTTTTGACTCCACATTAGATGTGGCATGCAAGCATTTGTTCCCTGATTTGTTGTACTTCAGCAGACATGCCTGATCTCTTTGATATGCTAGCTTTCTCCTATGATGTTGAGTTTCAGCTGAGAACAGCAAACCATGTCTATACCAAGGTGGAGCTGGGAATATTTGACAGGACCTGGCGGGTTCGGGCATAATTTTTACCATTTGAATCAGGCCTGGGTTGTTCTTGGGCTTTGCATTATTACTTGCATCTTAGATAAGTGATCATGTGATGCCTTTCAATCTGCACAAGACAGAGATTAGCCTGTGGTGACTTCATGTTGGTGGAGCCAGCAAATGCAAGGTCTGAGGTGTGGAAAAACTTTGACCATGTACATAAAGAAAATAGTGAGACAGTAGACTATGATGAATGCAAGAATTGTAGGTCATATCTGCACATTTGAAAAACATCAGGCTGCAAACGGGTGCGGGCTCTACAAAGCTGTCAATCAAAATGAGCCGGGCCGGGCTCAGGTCTGTCTTTTAAGGCCCGTTTTGTGCTCTATTGCAATGATGAAAAGGCCATTGACATCTCAAAAGATGTAGAGTGAAATATTGGACACACTTGATAGTATCATGTCCAAAATCACAGCCCTTCCTAGTAAAGACCATTAGCCATATGTCTTATTGAAAAGCACCTATGTCCCACAGAGCCAGGATCAGGCAAACAGTTTTGTTGGGTAGTCAGCTTGAGATTCAAAATGAGACTTTACTGTCAGAGAATGGTAGCAGCTACTGTAGCTGGAAGTTCTCATGAATAAAAGGAAAGGGGAGAGAGAAGTACAAATCCAGTCAGAAGGTCTAAAAAGGGAGTGATCCACAACCTTCGAGCACCACCCTAAGTGCAGACTGCTATCATATCAGAGTGGGATTGTGACACCATGCTTCCTTCATGAAATGCAGAAGACATCCAGCAGAAGACATCCTGGAGGCATAGATGGTTACACCGTTCTTGTAGTGGCAAATCAGCAAATCACGGTGCATATGTGTATCTCAAATCAAAAATAACACAGAATAACTTTTAACAATTTATCACCACAAATAAAAACACATGTGTCAATTACAAATTCCGTGCTCCTATCAACAGCACTGCCACACCCGAACAACAGCCAGAGAATCACCCCAAAAAATAGTAGACAGAGAGAAAAAAAGCCCCAACCAGGGTGGTGGTCATTCTTATAAGTTAATTTCTACGTTTCACTGGTCAAGTCCACAGTGATGGGCTTGACCTCCTACTTCCGTCTTCATGGAACTTTTTACTCCAATAACCAATTCCAGATAAGGATACTTAACTGATATGACTGTGGGAAAAAGGAATGTTCAAAAACAACTCCTAATACAGCTGGAGGGACTCGGAACAATCATTTCCCGCTCACTCTTGGCATCATCATCAATTTGCTCTCAATGACCTACCTGAGGCCTTTGTTGCTTCTACATTCTCACAAAGAAGAAAGGAGTTTGTGCTGTGTTGTCAGAAACTACTACTAACACTATGCACATGTGTATGTGGGGTGAGGGGTCAAAAGTGACATTGTCATGCATTTGTGTGGGTGTGGTTGTGACTCCTGCTGTTGTGTGAAGTTACCGACTTCTAGATGTGTAGAGCAGGACAATCATGAGTTTGTTAGCATTCTGCCTAATGCATTCTACTCTAATGGAGAATTTCAGGTTATTACAGGTTGTTACAGGCAGCAAATACGTTACTCTCAAGGATGACGACATGACAACTGAAAAAATCAGCAGGATCTTCCAGTGTTCCATTACTATCAAAGAAGTTGACTGATTTTTCCGAAATTCATTTCATATCGGTAGTCATTCAATAATCAACAAGCATTTTTTATAAACATTTTTTCAATTACTTTTGACAATTAGGTTACTAATGACACATGTCTGTAACTCGATATGACAATATGTCACCATTTTTATAAGTGATATGGCCATTGGGCCTGTTGGTGTGTGTGTGTGTGTGTGTGTGTGTTTCTCTATCTCTGTGTCACCAGTACTGCACCTCATCCCGCCACACCTGCTGCTGGGCCTACAGGGGGCTTCACTTGACAATCAAGGCCTACAGCTGAAGAAGAGCTACAGCCAAGACCAACCTGTGTAACCAACCCACCAACCCCTTGAGGACGTGTGCATTTAGTGACTGTTATCCTTAGTTCACGCCACTCCAGTTTTGTGACATTTTTAGTTTGACTTTTTATAGTTTGATTTTCTTTCCTAATTTCTCTTTGGAACCTTAGGTGTGAACCAACTCCAGTGTGAGTCCTTCTTTATTTTAGATTTATATTACAATCTCATCTGTTATAGGTGCTCTTTAAGTTCAACTTTACTTCTGTAGGAAGTCTTCTTTGTTCTTATTATTGCCCCTTGGTATTTGTTTATTATATTTCTAATTGTTTCATTGGTTAAAACAGGCATCTATTTTCCTTTTGTTAATTTATTTTCTATTGTCATGTCCCTCACTCCCTGGGAACGTAACAATATGTATATTTTATGTATATATGTTTGGGGTGGAGTCACCCAAGAAGATATTGTCAATTCAGACCTGGGAATTCTGGGCTTTGTCGGTCTGAGCCCTGTGTGGTTCTGGTCCACACAGACTAGGGCTGGATTTCGCATTTCCACATTTTTCAACTATATCTTGAAATCATCTTTGAAGCTTCCAATCAATGAACATGAAAATACTTACATATTGTTTTGTCAGCCATGGTAGTCAATCTAACTACAAACACACATGAAGAAGTCAGTAACTTCTGGGTCATACCAAATGGGATATGAAAAGAAATGTCACGAAACGCAACCTACAATCGAAATAATATCAACTCCTTTTATAATTTCTGATTTTGTTTTTGTACATCGATTATGAAATTAGTCATTATTTCATTTTCCAATTATCATTCTCAATTGAATATGAAGAATTAAGGATGACAAACTCACTTTAATTCAGTGACTTTTAATTGTAAAAAAAAAAGTAAAGTATCTTTTCACAAAATTGTTAAAATGTAAACAAATATGAAAAACATGACTAAATGACTGAATGTTTTGTGTATTTGTGGATCCACTTTAATTTAGAAGTTGTAATGTACTAGCCTAGCTGCACTATCCCCATTCATTCCACGTATGGGTCTAGTGGTGCTTCTTAGCCAGGGGAGGCGGGCTAAATGGTTGTCTCTCTTCACTCATCTTTGATAAAAGGAAATCACCACATGTTTTGCTTCTATGGTTGTTTCCGTTTGTTTCTCTCAGAATCGTGGCAGCGTGACTCTGTTTCGCCCGCCCTCTGACTCTATACTTCAATGTGATTCGTCGGCCAGTTTCAGGGAAATCTAGCCAAAAGTTACATTGAGCATAACTAGACTGTCTCCAGTAGCAACTTAGATGTGCTGCTGCAAGGGGAGTCTAGCGTGGCTAGGCTAGTAATGAACATATATATATATATATATATATATATATAGGGCATGTTGAGTTTGAAATGAAAATTGAAGCAACAAGAACATTATAGTTAAGTCCACTTTACGAATTTCAATATTCGAGTTTAAACAATGTTAATTAGTGTTAAGAACAAAGGACGGCTGGGGCTCAGTTGGTAGAGTGGGTTGCCCAATGACAAGAGGTTGGCAGTTCACGTCCCAGCTCTGGCTGTCCACATGTTGAAGTGTCCTTGGGCAAGACACTGAACCCTGACTTAGGCCCCCAGTAGGACTGACCTTAGACCTTAGTAACCTACTGGTGTAGTATGAGTGTGTGTGTGAATGAATGAATGTGAGGCTAATGAAAAGCGCTTTGAGCACCATGAAGTGGAAAGCGTTATATAAGCGCAGTCCATTTACCATTTACAAGACAGGTATAACATTTTTCAAAAATGAATTACAAATAAATAAATAAATACATTTCATGCCTCAATGATGAGATGCTATTAAGTCTTTTATAGTGAAACAATTCTGAGGGGTGAAAAAAAAAGAGCAAACAATGGTGTCATATTTTTAAGGCAGCAAGTTTAACAAACCTTAAGTGACTTTAAAGTGTAGCAGAATTCAAAATACACTCCATGCAAGGATTTGTCTCATTAAAAAAACACTGTCAATAACAATATATATGTACCTACTGCTGTTTTTGTTTGCATGTTGTTTGGGGGAAAAAAAATCCTTTTAGCCAAATGCAGAGAACAAAGCCTCAGAAATGACAGTATATCAATGTGCTGCCTAGAGGGATCCATAACAGAACAGAAATAAGAAGAAAACCATTAAGCAGCTTTGGAAGAGTTAGATTGTCTCTATCAAGATAGTTTACAGTCCTAACAATTCAAGGATAAAGCTTTTCAGTGAAATGCCAATCATTTAACCTGCACACAGAACAATGGCCACCTCTGGCTATTGAACATTACATCCATTATCAAGATGGATGTGTGGGGTCTGTAATGGATGGGCGACCCGGTAACCCATGGCAACCCATGAGCACACGTATTCCTGCAGGGGTGGACTTTCAATTAGGCAAGCCGAGGCAATTGCCTAGAGCCCCCATCAAATCTGCCCCACCCCCCCCCCCCCCCCCACATCTGAGCAGCCCAGTCACAGTAAACACACAAAACCCCTCCTTTTAATTTGTTACTGATGTAAAGTAACTAAATATCTGCAGAATAAACTGAATTAATGCCGAAATAACATTTGTCCCATCGCACAATTTAAGATTGAGGATTTAACTACTGCAACCTTAATCTATCTCAATGTCTCTCTGTCAATCTATCTGTCTCAAACTTTCTTTCAATGTATCTCTCTCTCAGGTTACATCCAGATGAGTTTGATAAGGGTTTAGTTTTGAAACTGTCTCAAAAAGATATTACATAACTAGAAAAGCACTCTGAGAGCGCAGACCTCCGCCAAGGTAGACCCCCACCCCCAAAATGAAATCAATTGTTCCTGTTCACATTTCCAACATATCCTGAAAATTTCATCAATCCGTCCATAAGTTTTCGAGTTATCTTGAACAAAGACAAACAGATAAACGCCCGCAAAAACATTTTCAAAAACAATTTTTACCTCCTTGGCGGAGGTAAAAATTTAACTGTTTTAGTAAAAATCAATGACAGCATTGGGGTGAAACGCTTGTTGAAAACGATGTAATTCACATGCCACACCACTATGCACGCTGCAAGCCAGTCCCACCGGATACAAGAGAACAATGGAAGTAGTTTGCATGCACCCACATCCTTTTTCTACTGGCGTAACACACAGGCAGGACACAACAATAATAACACTGCTATCCCATTCACCACTGATACTCTGTTGTTCGCCATTGTTACTGTCTTGTGATGACAATGAATGCTACAGCTCAAGTCTGCTGTTTTTTATGGTCATGTGTGAACATACAGGGATACTTGTCAAGATGGATATCGAAACGGCACCATATCCAGATCTTCCCACTTGTTTTACAAAGATAGCGTTTTGGGGTATCTGCAAGACAGGTCACATTTTGACAAAAGGCCAATCCGTTAAGAAAGTACGTTGGTTTCACGCAAACTCGCTTCCATGCAGACGGGGTCCTAATGCGTCTCTCTCAATCTCTCTCTGAGTCTCTCTATCACTCACCATTATTTGTTGTATGTATGTGTGTGTGTGTTTCCAGAATGAGGAGCCACATGTCTATATATTGCCCTTGGGCCCCAGAATGGCTACATCCATCCTTGACTGTTTCCGCACAGTCTGGACGTTTGGGATTCTTGTTGGGATTCGGGATTCACCACCGTCCCCGTGATTAGCACAAGTTTCATGGCAATTTACAGAGCTGCGTATAACACAAGCATTCTTTCTTTCAAATTAATTAGCTTAAATTAGATGTCAAAGTGGTTAATTATTATGATGAATGTTTTATTGCAATAATAGTGAGAGGAATTAGAACAATGTTAAATCGGGGCGCACACACTCAATGCAGAGTTGTCAGAGAGAGTAATGGCTATAATTCATTTAATGGGAACAAAAATACCCACAGATTTTAATAGCAAGGACAGAGTATGTGAAGGAGGGAGAGACAGAGGAGGAATAATGAATTCATCCGTATATGTAACTCATCTGCCTTTGTCGTATATGGAGCTAAATGAGCACTATCTCTAAGCTCTGCTGTGTTTGCTTTGCTGCACATGCAAGCACACTGAATAGAAATGAAGACAAAGGCCTCTCACAGTGCACGCATACATTGATAATATACCAAGTCAATGCTCTGACAAGAGTCCTAATATTAAGAGTTAGACTGAGCTCCTATAGTTGAGTTTGTTGTCATTTCAATCACTCCTGACTAGGACTGCACGATATTAGAAAAAACTGACATTGAAGTAAAAAAAAAGAAAAATCCTGAGGAGTAAATAACAGCTGTGTGGTGCTGACACAAACGGTCAAACAGATACAGAAACATACGTTTCACTGTCATCTTTCTTGTAACTGAAATAATTAAATAAAATTAATAATTACAAATATACATAAAATAAATACATGAATTAATAAAAAATAATAAAATACATGTGTACTAAAAAATACAAATAAAAAATAAAATAATTAAATGAACATACAAATAAATGAATAAATATAAATACATAAAAAATTAAAAAATAAATGAAAGACAAATTAATAAAAAATAAAAGTAAAAAAATGAACATAAAAATGAATGAATAAAAATAAGTAATACAGTAGTAGTAAAATTGTAAAAAAAAAAGACTGAATAAATACATTTAAAAAGATTTAAAAAATGAATAAAATCATTAAATAAAAATAAACAATTTCTAAAAATGAAATAAAAAAAGTCAAAAAAAATAAAAAAGAGAAAAATAAATACAAATTAATTAATAAAACGAAATAATACATAAAAACAATAAAGTAAAAATAAATAAATAAATAAGACAAATAAATATAACAAAATAATAAATAAATAATTGCAGGACCTGCAATGTAACTATTGTGCACCTGTGCATTGCAACGTCAATGATTAAATATCATATTATGCAGCTCTACTCCTGAGTCTCAGATACTATATTTCTCTCTCTTATTTTATCTCCCACAAAAACAAAAATATAAACTCCAACTGTTCCAAAACTCAGCAGCACGTACCATAACCTGGACTCACATCACACTCATCCTGCAGCAGCTTCAGTTCTGATTATTGATTATGCTTTTGGCTAGTGTATTCTTTGTCTATTTTAGTGTATTTGTATGTATTTTTGCATCATTCGGGTAGAAGTAACTTTGTAGAAGTACTTTCTTTAACTACTTACTTTTGCTCCCTACATTTTTGTACAATATCTGTATTTTATACTCTTTACATTCTTAGAATAGATTCATTACTTTTTCAAATTAGACAAATATGACAGAATGAAAAATAAATTGTAAATAAAAAACTTACTGACTTACTATAACATAAATTTGAGGTTTTATCTCATAAATTCGACTTTTTAATCTTGTAATTTTTACTTTTCATTATAATTTTGGCTTTTTATCTAATATTTTGATTTTTTTTTTTTTATTTCATAATTCTGCTTTTTTATACCATACCCACTGAGTACCATGACCCAATAAAACACACTATTTAGACAGTAACTCACTTTTAAAGGCTTTATTTTTGAATGTTTTTGACATTTTTCAGATTTTTTTTTCCTGCTTTAAAAAGTATTATTTCACCCAAAGAAAAAAGTAAATAAATAAAAATGCAGTTTTACTTTTTACTTTAGTACAGTTCAATCAGTACTTTTACTTTTACCAGATTATTTTTTCACACAAGAAGCTGTACTTCTACTTAAGTACAAAATGTGAGTACTTTGACCACCTCTGGTTTTGGTATATTTTGGTGTATTTTAGTTAGTTTAGTATTATTGCATAGCTTTGGCACCCCTGAGAATCAATATTACACAATAATATAACAATAAATCAATAAATAAATCACTCAAATTGTTGTCAGTACGCCTTAACAGGAGACCTTTATTCTCTACTAAAACGTGTACGCACAAGGAGCAGGAACTGTCCCAGTCTGCTCTGCTGCGGTGTCACCATGCGCACCTCATTGACCACATCTGCTTCTCCTGTTGCACCCAGCTGTTCCCGATCAGCTGGTAAGGATAAGCGGCCACAGTCATCCACCCATTGTCAGGTTGTCTTTGGATCCCACAAGATCTTTAAGGGTTTTTCCTCTCCCTGTGTTCCTGTTTCTGACTATATATATATATATATATATATATATATATATATGGGTAGTGGTGCCTCACACACAGAAGGCCCCTGGTTTGATTCCCACACCACACCTTTCTGTGTGGAGTTTGCATGTTCACCCCATGTCTGCGTGGGTTTTCTCCAGGTACTCCAGTTTCCTCCCACCACCCAAACACATGCGGTGATAGGTTAATTGGTTAATCTAAATTGTCCATAGGTGTGAATGTGAGAGTGATTGTTTATATATGTTCAGCCCTGAGATGAACTGGAGACTCATACAGGGTGTACCCCGCCTTCACCCATTGTAGCTGGACTAGGCCCCCAGTGACCCGAGTGAGGATAAAGAGGGTTCAGATGATGAGATGAAAGAAATTGAATACAAAAGGGGAAAAAATTAGTGCAGGAGGAGGAAAGAAGCCATGCAAGGCTTGTACAATGTCCTCCTCCTAGAAACTAGGGAATATTAATCAGAAAATTAATATAATAAATGAACTGAATAAAACCTAGATAGAACAAAACTGATTCGTATCGGTGTATAAGCAAACAATACTAGAGTGACAGCAATATAAAAGGACATTAAATTAATATATGCTATCAATCAATACAACTGAAAAAATGAAGAGCAAATTATACAGATGAGTGGTTGTTTAGTAGAACACTTTTGAACATCCCTTAGAATACCTTAAAGACACTACTGTAAGGTATTCTAAGATGTATGTGTGTCAGCTGATCTAGTAAAAAATGCACGGTCTCCTCGTGTATGTGTATATATATATATATATATATACACTCTGTCTAAATTCTCCTCCTCTTGTCACATTCAGACTTTACAATTTTCATCCACTCATACTCATACTGTTCTGTACTGTGTCCTGTACCAGGGCCATTGATAGGGTCTCTTGGGGCCCCAAGCAGTAAATCCCTGGAGCCCCCACCCCACCTGTGCATACTCAAAAAAAAACCTGGTACACTTACAATGAAAACTGAAAAAAATACATTATTTCACTTCTCAAAGTTAAGTCTAACAGAAGTCTCTGAAAGACCAGGAAAATCAATAATAACTGTTGTAAATAATCTGACACTTTTTTTTTTTTCCAAAAGTGCACTGTAAATTAGAACTTCAAATATTTTATAGAGAGATGGACAGGACACATTTTAGTTTAAAAATCTTGAAGAAAATATAGTTTAAAATCTCCAAAAATGTAAATGAATAATAAAAACTACAAATATGAGTAAATAAATAAAAAATGAACAGAACACATCACACTTCAAATTTTTTGGGTTTCATAGTAAAAATAAAATACAAATATAGTAATAAAAAAATACATTTACAAAAAATAAAATTCTGACTTCAATTCTGATTTTGAAGTAAGAAATCTCTTTTTCAGAATTCTGACATTTTTTCCTTCATGACTATCTTTAACCTTAGAATAATGACTTCTTCCTCAGAATTCCAACTATTTTTCTGCACTTTTTTTTTTTCCATATTTCCACCTTTTTTTCCCTTTCAAAGAATTTATTTATTTTTTCCCTCAGAGTTGTTCTCCCTTTCTTTTTTCTCATAATAAAATAGAACCTTAATGTTTTGGATTTAGTTTTTCCCCCCATTGACCATAATCCTTTTCACTACAGACGTGTTATGAGGGTTAAACAGGTTGTAGAAATCCACTTGATTTTTGCCAAAACAAATTTAAAGATAGCACCTGTGGGGTTCAAATTCAAACGTACTGAGGTTTCAAATACACAAATAAATGCACCAAAAAATAATAAAAGTTGGTAAATATGGGCCTTTTATGCAGATGACACTATGATATACAGTTCAAAAAAATAAGTCATGCGAGTGCACAATAATCTACACATTTAATGTCAAATTTGTAGGACCATTGAAAACACTGTCAAACTGTGTAAGATAATTAAGCCCATTTTATACTTAACTCTTTATAAAGGAGATTAATTTAAAAAAAAAAAAAACAACCTTTCATTTTAAGTGTATTAAGGCCTAAAATACATTTCCTATGCTCACTTTACAAGACCGTTGACCTTTATTTTGGGGCTACGTTCATTTATAAATGACTTATTCCTGTTAGGGTATATATTTTTATATTGAATTCTTAATGTAAAAGAATTAATGATAAAAGAACAATGGCTAAATTATCCATGAACATATTTGACAGAAAAATATTTCATTTCAGAACAATTTGAAAATCATAAAATAATACATTAAAATATTCATGTTAGTTATGAAGTAAAGTCAAGAGGCAACAATTAAGTATAACAATAACTCCGTAGAGATGGACCCAGATGCAAGACCAGGAGTTTCAATTAAATGCATTTTTTGAAAGATAGGGAAAAGACGGTACATTTGCGGCCATTCGGCTGATCCGTGGATGGTGGTGGATCAAACCAGTAACTGGGGGCGAGGCAAAAACAGGTCATTAGGCCAGTACCAAAAAATCCTGTAAAATAAACACAATCTGAGAGACGTTACCAGTGGCCAGGCGAGGGTCGAACCCCACTTGTCGTCTATCCAGGCAGGCAGAATCGGGGTCAAAAACAAGTCCTTGGTCCAGTAACAAAACAGAGAAATAAGCCAAAGACAGGAGAGAATAGACAACAGAAACCACAAGCTGAAAACAGTCGTACACAGAATTTGTAGACACAGGAGATAACGCTTCTCTGGGTATAAACTGAGGCAGACAAATCAGCACTGGACAATCATACACATGACACTTATAAAGGGAAGGGGACAGGTGGATTCAATCGCACTAATTACACTGGTGACAGGAAGCAAAACCTGACAACGTGCACACATACCCACATAACAAAATAAAAGCACCAACAACGACATAAATAAAACAAAAGCACACAGAAGATGACAAAAAAAACTCACATAACAGGATGACAAAGTCCAGATTCATAATATTGTCTCAATATTTTCTGAGTGAAGTAGGATTTTTTAAAACTGTTTTCAAGAAGGATGTGTAAATGTCTTCATATGAAATGACTAAAATAGTTAAAAACACTTTAGGCTGTTAAGTCATATTTTTTTAATGGTGATTTACATGTGTTTTAGAGTTTAAAAATGGTCTTATAACACTACTCATACATGTGAACCAACATGTCACTGTTGTTGCATCACATGGCGTCAGGATTTTAAATAACCTTTGAATTTATTTGTTAGACAGGACTTTAGGTGACACATTTATTGTCCAATATGATTGGTTCGAGGCTTGTGTTATTTTTTAAAGCTGTTTTTTAAGTGTTATTTATAAATATGGTTATTTTAAATGAAGAAAAAGGTGCAGTGTTAATGTAATGTAAAAGCACTGGTTTGGTCTATATGTAACTGACCCAAAAAGCATCCATCCACCCACACCCACACACTGAATACACTTATATGCACACTAATACTGCACTATGATTCTGAATGCAAGCTTTTTCTGAATTGGATAGATGTTCTGTACGAGTTCTGAATGAGCCTTTTTCCAAATGGGCAGATTTACTGAGTAAGAAGTGGGATCTGCTGATATACCAATTTAATGAGTATTCTTTCAGTCTGTATCTGTGTTTCATTTACAGGTTTTACTGAAGGCTGAAACATGGTCCTGGCTTACTGCACCTTCAGTTGGAATAAATTAAAGATCCTCTCTGGTTCAGATGCATTCTACAAAGAAAAGTCCATATTTTTGGTCGGAATGAGTAATGTATCCTCTTTTAGACATAAAATAATAACAATAATTATAATCATAATAATGGATATGTGACTAGCTGACCACACTATTTGAAGAAGGTGTGTAACCACTTATAACAGGGGTCTGAACCATGTGGCCCGGGGGCCACATGTGGCCCACCAATGGTTCCAATGCGGCCCCTGGGATGAAAAGCATAATAACCTATTAAATGTCTCCATATTTTCCTCTCAGTTTTTTCTTTGCCTTTAAATGATGACAACTTAAATTTTTTGTCATTGTTCTACTGCAAAAAATAATATAAAATTATGAAAATATTGACATTCACAAACTATCCTGTAATAATAAAATGTGAACAACCTGAAATTAGACACAATTTGAACCATTTTCTGCTTCTGGTAATAAGAGTTTAGTGTCTTTGTAGAACTGATCCATAATACAACACATGGACTATGATCCCCTTCTCTGGTTTTGAACGTCATCATTATTGTCCATTGGGGTCCACTGATTTTGCTGCCCACATGTACCCGGGGCCGGGATCCCACCTCAGCCGGCGCATGCCTGCCATCACTTTCATTGCACCGTGTGGTTTCTGGGAGGCCTTCTGAATCGCATGTGGATTAGACTCATGTGATTCCAGATGGGTCAAGTGGGTTGTCAACATGGCAGCTGACCCCTGGCACCTGTTGTATGTAGGCCAGTCCCCGCCCTGGCATGGTGTCCCGATTCCAGATGCAAAGCCTCAGGCAGAGCAGTGAGTCTATGGCCCCGGGAAGTGGTGAAGACCAGGTGGAGGGTGCTGCACAAGCCAGACCCGGGCGGAGGTGGACTGCATGAACCTCACCTGTTTACCTCTAAACAGTTTCACATCCTCTTGAACTCTCTCTTCAAAGTTCTTTTACACTTTCCCTTCAGGTGCTTGTTGACTATCGGTCTGGTGTCAGTATGTAGCGTCAGATGGAGTTTACCACCCGCTGCTGCATTCACTAACAGCCCAACTCTGAGAAGACTGGATCCTGGCACGACAGTAACTAGGCATGCGGTCTTCCCTATGCCACCATTTCCCATGCCTGCCCAAGGGACAAGGATTCCATGCTGGACTCTTCCCTCTTCATTCGTTGCTACTGAGGGAATTCTGGTTAGTTTCTTTTCCTCCGCTTAGTAATATGTTTACAATCTGGAATAATGGTCAGAACATTCAATGCAAGCTTTTTTCTGTGAAAAAAAACCCACCCCCCTCTTTTTTTTTTGACAAATCGCACCCTGTAATGGTTTGAATGTTTAATGTGTTTTCGATCCAGACCTTGTGTTGGGGGCTGCACACTCCCGGTTACGCAGGCCCCTTCCTGTTTTCCTGTTCCCTGACAGCACCGAACAATTTGGCCCGGTTGCCCACATCCACAACACAGCCGTAGCAGAGGTCTTGGTCGCTGCTCCTCTCACTGTCAGGGACCGCACCAACTGGGTCAGCTCTCCCACCATTGCAGGCTCAGGTATATTCAGCTCTGAGGTGAGAGCACACATGCTGCTCTCAACCTCAGGTGTTTTATTAGTCGCTGTCCCCGGGGCCCTTGCACACCACATCTCTCTCTCTGTAGCTAGTTCAAGGGCCTCTTGCAGGCACCTGGGATGGGCCAGCAATGTCTGAACACGTAGCTCGGGAGGCAGCAACACCTGAAGGAAGTGATTGCAAGCTAGTTCACTCTAGATGGCAGGCAGCATTTGAGTATAGATCTGGTGGACCAGGCCTTCAATGTCGTTAGCTAGCTCCCTCAGTGGCTCCCCTGAGTGACGTTGTCTGCTGCACAGTTCAGAGTGGCACGGCTTGCCGCTGAGCAAGCGCCAAAATGTCTCTTTAAAGCCCCAACTAAAGCATCATAGTCACTTTAGTCCTCTGGGCTCAACAGTAGCAGGCTTGAAAGAGCCTCGCCTGTAAGACACATTGCTAATTAGTGACTTACTAGATGGATTAGGCTTTATCCAAAATGTTAATAAACCAACCCACATTCACAGACATACTCTCGATCTGATCTTAACACTTGGTGTTGAAATTAATGACCTCGTCGTTTTTCCCCATAATTCCATACTCTCAGATCACTTTTTAATGACCTTCCAGGTTTTGTTTGAGGATATTTCTACCTCAGTGTTTAAAACGCAAATGAAAAGGATACTATGTGACCGTGCTGTCTCAAAGTACATAGAGTTAATTCAGTCACTATTTGTGCCTGTGTCATGTGATTATGTAAAGGACACATTTAGTCCTAGTATAAGTGATGAGTTAGTCGATAGTACCATGCTCACATTACAAACTACATAAGATATAGTTGCCCCCCTCAAGTTAAAAACTACTAAGATTAGATTAACCTCCCCATGGTACAACACTGACACTCGCTCCATTAAACAAGCAACAGGTAAATTAGAGAGGCAATGGAGGCGATCCAACTCAGAAGATTCTCTCAATGCCTGAAAAAATAGCTTAATAAAGTATAAGCAAGCTTTGCGTAAAGCCAAAACTAGATATTACTCATCCATAATAGAAGAAAACAAGAATAACCCTAGATTCCTGTTCAGTACTGTAGCCAGACTGACAAACAGCCACACCTCCGTGGAACCAGTTATTCCATTCACGCTCCATTCTGATGATTTCCTGCAGTTCTTTAACAATAAAATATCAACTATTAGAGACAAAATAGATCAACTACTCCCAAATATTAGATCAGAAAAAGCAGCGGTTTCAAACCTAGGCCCTTTAATAAATCCCTCTGTAACATTAAATAATTTCACCACTGTAGACCAAACTGATCTCATATCTATTATCATGTCTTCCAAATCAGCCACCTGCCTCTTAGATCCAATCCCAACAAAACTCTTTAAAGAGATTTGCCCCTAATTATTAGCACTGTCCTAAATATAATTAACACTTCATTAACTACTGGATATGTGCCACAGTCATTTAAATATGCTGTTATTAAACCAATTCTGAAAAAGCCTAACCTAGATCCTGACATTTTAGCCAATTATAGGCCTATATCCAATTTGCCCTTCCTGTCAAAGGTTTTAGAACGAGTAATAGTTAAACAGCTGTGCCAATTCCTGCAGGATAATAGTTTATTTAAACAGTTTCAGTCTGGCTTTCGTGCCCATCATAGCACTGAAACGGCGTTAGTTAAAGTTACTAATGACTTATTATTAGCCGCTGACATCGGATTAATATCGGTCCTGGTGTTATTAGACCTTAGTGCAGCCTTTGACACCATTGACCACAGTATCTTAGTGCACAGATTAGAATGTGATATAGGTATTAGAGGAGCAGCCCTCTGCTGGTTTAAATCATATTTATCTAATCGCTACCAATTTGTTCACATCAACCAATAATCATCGCAGTCCTCCAGAGTTAATTATGGCATGCCCCAAGGGTCAGTCCTTGGGCCTATTTTGTTTACACTATATATGCTCCCTTTAGGTAACATCATTACAAATCATGGCATTAATTTTCATTGTTATGCGGATGACACACAGCTATATTTATCGATTAAACCTGATCAGACCAGGCAAATAGATAAACTAAGTACTTGTGTACAAGACATAAAAATTTGGATGAGTGCCAATTATCTTTTATTGAACCCTGAAAAAACTCGTTATAATAATAATAATATAGTCGTTATAATTGGTCCTAAAAATGCGAGAGACTCCCTAACTGACCAGATAGTTACTCTGGACAACTTAAGTGTAACACCCAGTGCCACAGTTAAAAATTTAGGAGTTTTATTTGATCCAGATCTTTCATTCAAAATGCACATTAACCAAACATGCAGAACAGCCTTCTTTCACCTGTGCAACATAGCCAAAATTAGGAATATTCTGTCTAAAACGACTGCAGAAAAATCAATTCATGCATTTGTTACATCACGATTAGATTATTGTAACTCCTTACTTGTAGCGTGTCCTAAATATTCCCTAAAAAGCTTACAACTGGTTCAAAATGCAGCAGCAAGATTATTAACAGGATCAAATAGAAGAGAACACATCACCCCTGTGCTCCAAACCCTACATTGGCTACCAGTTGAGTTTAGAATTAAATTTAAAATCCTCCTCCTTACATATAAAACCATTAATGGTATGGGCCCCTCTTATCTTAAAGATGATCTGGTTCCGTACCAACCCAATAGAACCCTTCGTTCTCAGAATGCAGGTGTACTGAAAGTTTCTAGGGTTTCTAAAAGTACAGTAGGAGCTAGAGCCTTTAGTTATCAGGCCCCTGTTTTATGGAATCAGCTTTCCTTTAATATTAAAGATGCCGAAACAGTCTCTACATTTAAAATTAGACTTAAAACATTCCTGTTTGAGAAAGCCTATGGTCAGGTAAGTTAAAAATTATGTGACTCATATATCATGTATACATGATGTATAAGTCACAGTTCAGTCTAGGTTGCCCTAGGAGTTAGAATGCTGGGGGAAGTACAGACACTGAGTTCTTTCTTCTCTTTCTCTCTCTCACACCTGTTTCTGTAATTTTTACAACCTATCTTTCATACCAAGTCTGTTCATGACTAGTCACCTGGTGTCCCCTTTCCCCCCTCCCCCCCTGGGGGGAGTGGTGGCTCTCCTGACAGTGTCTGCACGGGAGCCATGGACGGCAGGATCTGCAGTATCTCGCCTGTCCCGGACCCTCGCCCCTGCCTGTCTGGACCAACCCCCCCTCCTGCATTTATACATGGATGTTCATCTATAGCCTGTCCGTCCATGGGAGTGGATCTCTCCTTCAATGTGGTTCTCCTCAAGATTTCTTCTTTTTCCCACTGGGTTTTGAAGTTTTTTCTTGCCGAGAAGGAGGGTCTAAGGACAGGGGATGCTTGGGACTTTTCATGTATTTCTGTAGTTGATTGTGTTTTTGTAAAGCCCTCTGAGACTACTTTGTTGTGATTTAGGGCTTTATAAATAAAATGTAATTGAATTGAATTTAATTAATTGGAGGGCTTTTTCTCCCCTCCTCCACTCAGACGCCTGGGCCAGCAGTTCAAACTGTGCAATGGAAAGCCTCCCAGTCTGTCTTTCCATTATATCTGGGTGTTTTTATATCCGGACCAGGAAACCTCCCCACTTCAGCTGGTCGGGAAGCTTCCATGGCCACTCCCTCTGCTCCGGTGACATCAGCACGACTTGTCGGCTTGAATCCAGCCTCAGCGGCTAACTCTGCGGTCATCGTTCTCACCCGTTCGATGTGACTCATCCCCGTGGAAGCCGTCTGAGTGCCGTGATAACCGCATTCCCTCGTGTCCTCCTCCCGTTTAATCTTGTGTCAAACACTCAGGAACATCATGGCTCTTTCTCGTAGCTTAGTGTGGCAGGTGCTAGTGATGCGCTAGTGTTACTGACCAACGGCAAAAGCTTCTGACACCAATGTAGCGATCCGAAACAGCACCAGGACAAGAATGTGTCTTTCGTTAGTTGTGGACTATTGTTGGTCATAACCCACGTTTTACAGAATGCACATCTGACAATCTCTCTAACTCTCACCTGGAACAGGAAATCAACCCAGGATCAACGCCTTGCTCCCCATCCTGTCCTTCACAATAAAATGCCCTAACCATTTAAAACACATTAAACATTCAAATATATTTATAAAAATGTTTTGACTATCCATTGTGACTTCTGCGATGTTCAGATCAGGTGTTCTCCAGAAGTGTGATGGGCCATGTTGTGTGGATGTGTTCTGTGATGGTCCATAAACCAGTTGTGGGTCAGTGGGCCTCAGCTGTCACCTGGTGTGTCATCAGATCATCTGCAGTCGTCCTCTCTCTCTAGCTTTGCTTTCCAGTTTCTTTCACTCCAAAGGTCCTGAGTCTCCACTTATCAGATGCATCCTTGAGATGACGGACAGCTCACTCTGCCATCCATGACTTTATTTTAAGTGGGTTGTTAGTGGGTTGTCTTCAGTGCCTGGTGCACACGGACAGTGTAGATGTTACAAGTGTATATGGAATAACTGTCATCAGAATAGCATGATACATTCGTCCTAACTGCCTCATTTTTGCGAATGGCTTCAGGTTACAATGCTTGACATTTGTAAGACAGTAAAAAAAAAAAAAAAAAAAAAAAAAAAAAAAAAAAAAAAAATATATATATATATATATATATATATATATATATATATATATATATATATATTTAATTCATATAAAAATCCTTGGCTTTTGATTTAACCATTTGATGCATACTGGTCAGTCCAGTGGACAGTTATTCTTCAGCTGTTCTCTTGTATAGTTGTTTTAGTTTATATCAGTCAGTTCATATCATTATGGTCTGTTCTTAATACCTTTACCTGCACTAACATGTTTAACTTGTTATTAGTTCTCAACATCATACTCACTCTTTCTACAATTAAAACTAGTCAAATTCACAGATATAGTAATATTGAAGACAACACAGATCCTGTACAAATCTAGAAGCAATCATTTACCACAAAACATACAAATACTATTTATGGAAGGAGAGAGGAAAACACACTTTTCAGATAAACAATATGTTCAAACGGGAAATAATTTTTCATTTTGTTTTGTGGGTAAAAATGTGGAACAGCACACTGTAAAGAATATTAGTTTTAAAGGTAAATTTCCAGCAGCTGTGGTTGTCTAAACATGACCATAAATTTACAGTAAATCATTCTCTTCATTTACAGAACAAATATGTATTGACATAGTTAATTTTTTCAGTTAAAAATGTGCTTGACTATGCTTTACTGTAAAAAATAAAGGTGTGATGTTGTTATCAGTACAATAAAATGGACATGAAACTGTGAAAAAAAAAGTTTTTTTTAAATAAATGGCAGTATTGAATGTAATTCATATGGCATTTTTCAGTTTAAAAAATATTCAAGAGAGGGGAAAATTATTTTTTCATGAGAATATATGTTGAAAAAAAGAATACAGTTTTTCTTGATAAAGTTTTTTGTGTTGTATAAACACTATCAAACCATTTTTAGAGTTTACACATTTACACTGTCATGGTTTGCAGTTTTTCATTGCAAAATAGACCAACTTTTTTTAAGTGTATGGGGGAGGAACTCAAATAGTCTGATATCTATATCAGTTTAAAACTAAACATAAACCATATATATTTGCACAAGCAGGGATGAGGTGGGGGTGTGAAGTTTTTATGTTTTATTTGATTAATAATTGTGTATTTATTTCGTTCACAGCAGGTTATTTTGGTCCATATTATGTTACTAGGGTCAGCTCCTTTTCATTTTGGTTTATTTTTTCCCCCACAAATACATATTAACTCTTTGTTGGTCAGCTCATGCTGGTATACCACCAAGGAAGAAGATCATAAATGTGACAAAACCTGCTATGATCTTTTCTTTTGGACACAACATTGCAGGTACGTTTTTTTTTTTTTCATTTTATTAACTTTTACAGTGTATTTTGCATAAATAATCCTCTTTTTCTTTTTTAAATACTTTGGTGTTCATGTAATAATTTTTGAAAACATGCTAGAGATGATAGTAAAGGGTCATGAAATGATAATGCTAATTGCTAACGCGAATCACTATTTGATACAAACACGAAGAGTTGATACATCTAATTTGAACCAAGTCACAAATTATGTTGGTAAGATTGGGGAAGGAGTAGTATTTGAGTTTTAATACTTTAGTTAAATTTCGGGTCAGTAAAAAAAGTCTATGTTTTTATCTTATAATAGTCCCTGTGAGGTGGAAAAAGCAAAAAAAAAATTGTAGTGTCACCAACAAAGGGTTAATATTATTATTATTGAGTATTGTTGTTATTTCTTTATTTATTTGTGTTTAGGGTTTCCATTTTAGATGTACGTATGGACATATATATCAGATCTACGTAATAACTGTAGTGTTGTTTTTCTTTTGGAGGAAGGAGATTTTCATAAGAACAATTGTTACATTCAGAAGTGTTAACTTCTAAACACTCCTTTTCAACATGCTTGGATTGTTTTTTTTAACTATATGGTTTCTTTTTATTTTTAATTTCTTAATGTTCAAATAAATCAAATCAAATCAAAATTAAGTATTCTTAAACAAAAACTGCATTAAAAATGTTTTATTTCATAGTGCTCTAGTGCTTTAAATACATGTTTCTTTGGTTCTTGAGTTGAAGAAGTCGGCAATTATATACGTACAGTCTATAGTCGAATAAGCAGCATGTAAATGGACTTGGCTGGATATTTTTCCTCTACTTTTAGCGGTGTGTTAATGTTAATTAGGCTAGCCTATAGGATGTTAAAACAACTAGAAAAACACTAGTTTAGACTCATTTTCGTTACTCTGTATATGTTACATTGTCCATTGCTCTGATTGGTCATAGTGCCGGCCTATTACGTACATAGCAGTTTGAAAGACAGTCGTTGATCCCACCCATACGCTTGCAATTTTCAGATTTTAATCTTATAATTTTTACATTTTTATCTCATAATTTTTATATTTTTGCTCGATTTACATTTTTTAAATCTAATAATTATGTTTGTTTGTTTTATCTCCTACTTATGACTTTTGAATTTTTCCTAAACGTCCTGTCCGCATCCATTCATATAAATTGAGTACCATGACCCAATAAACACACATTATCTACACACTAACTCATTTTTAAAGGCTTTATTTTTGGATATTTTTGAAAATTGTAACTTTTTTTCCTGTTATTTCATCCATAGCAAAAAAAATAAATGCAGTTTTACAGTGGATAAGTTGTACTTTATTACTTTTACTTCAGTAAAGGAGTTGAATCAGTACTTTTACCAGAATACTTTTTTCACACCAGTAGCTGCACTTCTACTGTATAGAGTAGTTTGACCACTTCTGGCACATTGTGGGCAACAAGAACTCAACCTATAAGAAATCAAAGGGACATATGTATTCCTTCAGTACATTTTCGACTTCATTTTACGACTTGAACCACATTCAAATCTGAGTGCTCTCAGCGACAATTAGGTGAAATAGTCAATATTAGTGTCTAGTTCCATAGGGAAACATTCATTTTGCACTCAGTCGATTCTTTTGGAACTGCAGCCAAAAAGCTGGGACAATGGGACTGAATGGCGAGTGGCGAGGCTGTCCTAAAGGGGCTGTGGTATTAGTCGTTGGCAAATTTAGATACTTCCAGACCTTACTGTCATGTCAGCAGTGTCTCACTAAGAAGCAGCATTAAGACAAATTAACCCAAAATGCACATGTTATCCGATTTGTCTGATCCCATTGATCTGAGGCATCAAGAGTTCATATCAGGCCTGAAAATCCTACACCTGTTTTAGTGCAGATTTCAAACAAAACCATTGCTGTGTCTTGAACCTCATGCACTGGTGTGTATGTGTGCAGGGGGGGTGTTGTGGGGGTGACTGCAGCTCAGGATCATCTGTTCTGGAGGTTATGTCAGGACAGTCTTTGTGCTTGGGGTGCCTGACCTGACTCGTACCCCCTCACTGGTCCAAATAGGGTCTAAGCTGTCTGGCCTCACCATATGTTGGATAACATATCAGCTCTGGCACTGAGGACCTGCTCACCCTTCGCCTGAGCACACAGACCTGCGCCTCACATCATTCTGACTTTGAAATTCCCTTTACACCAGGGATGTGTTCAGGGACCACATTCAGCCCAATTTGATCTTCAGTGGGTCAGACCAGTAAAATAATAGCAATAGGGTCATTGTGTGCCAAAGCGTCCAGACCCTCGCTCAACAGGCCTTCTGGTAGAGTTATGCATGCCATCAGGAGTCTGATCAGAAATTACAAAACGGGAGGGGGGCAGGAGATGGGTCTGAAATGTGGGACAATCCCAGGAAATACGGGAGTGTTGGCAGCTATGCTCCCACCCGCAATGGGCTTTCAAAATTTGTTCTGCACTGTATGGTTTTCCTAGCCCTGCAGTCCTGCAGGAGTACAAGGTCCTACTATAGGCTTAATGTTCTTTATGAGAAAAGGGTCATCTACTGGCGACACCTTGGAATGAATGGGCGTGTTCAACATTTGAATACGAGAGGGAGTGGGGAGGCTTCGTGGCACGGACCGTGGCTAGGAATAGCTGGAGTCTGCACGCCAGCACCACGGCGACCGCACAGAACGGGAAAAAATAAATGTCTCCTACAGTACCTACCTACCTATCTATCTACACCATTGGTATACACTACTGACATCAAGCACACCTGATCTACTGAGGCAACCAATATAAAAGCAAAATTTTGGGTTTTTTTTTCAAATGGTTCTGAACATTATAAAATTTGCTGAAAGTCAGCAGAAGTATGTTCAAAGGTCAATATGTAACACTTGTGTATGTATGTCTTAATCAGTCATTTATTTTCACAGTTTAAAAATGTGCACTTTATCCAACTGTCGTTATTGGCTACATTCAGGATAACAGCCTGTACACTGAGTTTTCTGTAGAGGACGTGGGTGCCTCAGCGCTCTTCTACAGAAGCAACACTAACTACCATCAACTTACAAATGAAGCCTGCAAACGTTCATGTTCTTCCAGCACATAAGCACTGAAGTATGGCTGGGCACCAAACTCTGGCACTCTTACAGTACAGACCAAACTGCTTAGATATTACTGTGTGAAAAAAAAGTCTGTTACTAAATTTCAGTAGTTAAAGACTAAATCTCAACAGTCACTACATACAGCCAGAAAGGGTAGCTTTTATATGTAAAAATAATTAAAAAAAAAAAATAATAATAATTTCTGAGCCCACTTTATCCTCACTACACTGCAAATGTTAGCTTTTGGAATAAACTCCCCCCAAAACAACAACAAGGAGGGTCTAAGAACAGGGGATGCTTGGGACCTTTTTTCTTTTTCTGTAGTTGATTGTGTTTTTGTAAAGCCCTGTTAGACGACTTCGTTGTGATTTGGGGCTTTATAAATAAAATTGAATTGAATCTGTATGGCATCCCGGTCAGCACTGTCATACAGTCACACTGACTTACCCCCAACACTGTTCTGTGAGCCCAGTTCTGGTCTGGTTTTGATGAAAGGGAAAGTAGTCCAGCAAGTTTACTGGGAAACTAAAACTAATTCTCTTCTGAAAGGGATACTCCACCCCCAGGTCAAATTGAGTGTCTCCCCACAGTCCCTAGACTTGAATAAGTGCATGGAAGCCATTGTCTGAATATGTGTCTGCACTGACCGCTACTTGGTTTGTCTGTGTAGCTGCGGTATGAAGGAGCCGCCCAAAGATTTTGGCCAAAGTGAATTAATTTACTTGATTTAAAAAAAAATCCATGTGTTCACATCGAGTGTAAATGATAGTGAACTCAATTCACTGGGCTGGACTTGGTCAAATCAGTTTGGGAACAAGTTTACAGTACAGAAAAACATAACTGATGCACACATCAGTGGGAGGGGGTTTCCCACAGGTAGGGGTTTTATTGCTGACCACAATCCGAGTTCATGAGAGTGCCCCTTGCATTGTGTTGGTGAATAACAGAGCACATGCCATGTGTATTTGTAATTTGGTATAAATGACAAATATCTGTAACAGGTTAAGTGCAACATTTTGCCACAAGAGCATGCAGAGCCCTTAAGTAGAGTTTGTGCTCTCTGAGTGCTTTTCTAGTTTTAACTTTAACTTTATTAGGAAAAGTGTGTGGTGTTTTCATTCTGATTAGAGTCAGGCTGCTGTGGTTCAGTTGGTAGAGCGGGTCATCCATTGACTGAAGGGTTTGCGGTTCACATCCTGGCTTCGGCTGTCCAAATGTCGAAGAGTCCTTGGGCACTGAACCCTGACTAAAGCTGTCTCATGTCACCCCTTAGATCTACACCTACCCCGTACTACTTCAAATGGAGCTATAAGGTGTAGGACTTCAAAAACAACCCTTATGAATTGGGACACCCCTTCAAAACTCATCTACGTCATCAGTTCGCTCCGCTAGTTGTTACATAACCAAAAACGACAACTTTAAACGTAAGTAAACAAACATGTCTGCTGCTGTAGTTGTCGCGTTCTCCTGGGCTATGCCGATATTTACTAATATCTGATTACTAATTGCCGATTTCTCCACATGTACTTAAAATAGTGATTTTTTTAATGTGTGTTTTATGGAGAAAATGACCATTACACATTGCGACAATGTCAAACTTTATACAACAGCTTAAAAACAGTCAATTTCAGTGAAAATAATATATTTGTGTTCTTTCTTTGTAGATGCCGGCATTTTTAAAAATGGCTCGCATTGAATTCTGGGAAATTTCTCGTACCCCTCCATTTGGAGTCTGCCTCTGGAAAATCTCTGTTCGAAGGGGTATAAAGCCCTTCCTCTTCCCCCCTATCCCTCAGCATTAATACAAATTGAAACACCCCTACCCCTACACGTGGACGCACAAAACAGGGGAAGGGGTAAGGGGTGAAATGAGATTCAGCCTTATTTTCCCAGGAGGTCTGGCAGATACTTGCATGGCACCTACTGGTGTGTGTGTGTGAATGGGTGAATGTGAGGTTAATATATAGCACTTTGAGCACCATGAAGGTGGAAAAGAACTATATAAGTGCAGAACATTTACCATTTAAATATGTACTGAATCATTAAAAGCATATCTTATTAGTATTTATTAATTTATTTAAATTTGCATCAATTATAGGAAATTGCAGGTGAGCCTATGTGCTGTCAGAACCCCAAGGTTGAAAAGCACTGATTAAAAGTCATTTAGCAGGTATAACATATTAATTGCAGAAATAATGAACAAGTGGAACTTCTTCATTCACTTGAGTTAAATCCTGAGACATTTTTGCATAGACATTTATGTTAGACTCATGATCACTTCCAGTAATTTCATCTAACATCTAACTCTCCATGTAGCACTTGAATCAAATTAATGCTTAATTCACACCATGCACTCCAATAAAACCTTTGTACACAGCACTTACTTTTTTTAAAATGATCATTTACTAGCCATTTATTTAGCGCTATCTCATTTGGTACTTTTTAACTTATATGAATTTAGGAATGTGATTTTATGCTGTGTTCTTTATTGATGTGAGCAACAGACTGCCACATTAATTTCCTTTGGGATCAATAAAGTATCTACCTACCCTTCAGTACTTTAGACTCTGACTAATGACCTCTGTTGTCCACTCAAACTTACTGAGCCCTTACTATGACCCTTTTTCCTTCATAAATTCTTCTGAGGCTGTTTTTTTGCTGCAGGTTAGTTGCTTTAAAGTGCATTCAGAGTCGTCCAGAGGAAATTTTAATGAGTGGTGGAGGAAGGACCTGAATGCAACACAATCAAAAAAGGTCTGTGTTAGAGTTTGAGTAAAAGGAGAAGTCAGCTGAAGCACTTTTGAACCTGGGTCCGTGATGCTGCTACCGAGAAAAGAACAGTACGTCAGCTTTAAGAAGACGATGGATGAAGGAAGCAGAGGAACAAGAAAAAGCAGGAAACTAGATCTGGAACTGGAATCTGGTTTGGATGAGAACAGGAATCTGGATTGAACGGGAAGTGAATGGCTTGAACTGGACTCTAGTTGATCTGAACCTGGACTGTGGATATGGACAATGGTTTGGATTGTGGTTTGAACTATGGTTTGGACTATGGTTTGGACTGTGGCTTGGGCTGTGGTTTGGACTGTGGCTTGGGCTGTGGTTTGGACCAGGGTTTGGACTGTGGTTTGGACTGTGGTTTGGACTGTGGCTTGGACTGTGGTTTGGACCAGGGTTTGGACTGTGGTTTGGACTGTGGTTTGGACTGTGGTTTGGACTGTGGTTTGGACTGTGGCTTGGGCTGTGGTTTGGACTGTGGCTTGGACTGTGGTTTGGACCAGGGTTTGGACTGTGGTTTGGACGAGGTTTTGGACTGTGGCTTGGGCTGTGGTTTGGACTGGGGTTCGGACTGGGGTTTGGACGAGGTTTTGGACTGTGGTTTTGACTGTGGCTTGGACTGTGGTTTGGACTGTGGTTTGGACTGTGGTTTAAACTGTGGTTTGGACTTACCAGTGACAGACAAGGAGACGCAGTCAGGGTCTTAGACTAAAATAGATGATGTGTAGAAAAGTAGAGCAAAAAATAGCTATGGGGGCTGCTATGTTGCTTCTGTTGGAATTACATCTGATGGAATCTTATCAGCCATCAGTAATTACAACTGTCAGTCCTGTATGGAAGCCTGTAGGTCTGTGGATGAAAACCTCCAAAAACAATCTGAAATCTGAGCCAGAAGGTAAGTGCTGTAGTCTCATTCTCAGACAATATGCTGACATGTGATTTTGGACTAATCCTTTAGATGTGTGCAGTCAGAAATGTCCCATTAGGGGTGTAAGAAAGCATTATATTCAAAAACACATTCCCATATATGGAAATATAGTCCATATATTATCCAATATACTGTAATATATGATTTGATCATATATTGACACATATAAAACATTTATTGCACTGAAGACAAAATCTGCCCTGTATTTTTAGATAGTTTTATTGAAACTATTTCTTTCCACATATATTAAGTCTATTACTAAATGTATAAACATATGAGTTCATATATTGTCATATATGTCTCAATATATGGAAAGTGATAAATCCTTATGTATTTTAACTATATTGTAATATATTGACACAATATATTTTTCTGTATATTAAATACATGTATATTTCATGTTCAATTTCAGACAGCAATATATCAATAGTCGGTATATGGAGAAATATATTTTTGTTTCATAAGGGTAAGAAAATATCTTCTCTGCAATACATATTTAATTTCACAATACAGTATTGATATTTAAAAGTCTTTTCATTACTTTTAAGTATTTATTAAAATGCTATATTATATGCTATGTTATTGTATACTAGTATTATTGTTTTAATAAATAATATTTATTTAAAGTGTCCTAAAAGCACTTTTTACTGTCTGAAAGAGGAAAATGTTAGCTCCTTTGTTGGGATGTTATGAAAGAATGTTACATGTTATATGTTATAGAAAATGAACATTTAGGTAGGATATTTAACTGTAATTTATGTAAATCGTCATTTAAGCTTTACTTTTATACAGAAGAACATTTTGTGATATAGCATTAGATCCTGTTCCGAGTAATAAAATGTGTTTTGTATTTTTGCATATGTTTCCATGTAATTAAATTATTCCAGGTAACATTTATCTAAAAGAAAAAGGAAAAATTGCCTTGTTAATCTAAGAATGATGGTATGTATCATATTGGCACATTTTTGCCAGAACACATCCCTAACAGTCACTAGATCCATCAAATTAGTTAGTCAATTTATTTATTTATGTTGGGTTTTTTTTTTTTTACTTTATTTTGAACCTTTAAACAAAATAAAATCAACAATACAGCAGAAATTAATTTGGCAATCATGTCAAAAACAAACCATAAAAGACATTAAAGAGAACTATTTCACAAAAACAAGTCAAAATACCAGTGTTTTGACTGTTCATAAAATATCCTAATGAGTAAGAAATTAACTCATTACAAAAGATCTTCTGTTCCAAATGGAATAGGATGAAACCACTTTCCTTATATATACATGATTAAGTAATTAATCACAAGTGCAGTGACAAACATTCTACTTTCAACTGGTGTTTCATATTTGTTCCTCCCTAGTGTATTTAGAAAAAAATGACCTTTTGGTAACAATTTACATTACAGATCACGAATAAGGTGGTAATTCTATGGTAATTTTGATGTAATTTCATGGTAATACTGTCTTTGTAACCACTTATTACAAGTATTGGATCACTAATAAGTTAGTACTTATTCGTGGTAATTATTCATTGAGGCTTTGAAGAGGTAACAAGGAAAGGTTTCTCCAAAGTACAGATACTATGAAGCCATGTTTGGACTGAATAATTGTGTTTCAGCCTTAGAATACTGAAGTATTTGAAACCCATGAAACCCTGTAAAATATGCAGTTTCTGCTTAAACAAGGGAAAAACAGACAGTAACCATGGTAACCAATAATGGTTAACCAGCCTGTTCAAGTTAACTATTATTATATATTAACCTAGCAGACTTAGTTAGTAGTAGCAGCTATGTTAGCATACAATAAGCTTGTGTGTTAAAGATAAGTGGTACAACAGGCACATTTCATACAATTTCACTGTCTGGTCAAAAATTATTAGCGATCTGTTACTTGTAACAAGTGGTTACAAATGCATTATTACCATAATGTAGTGTTACTGATGTTTTTATATAGTTTCTTAAATTGCAAACTATTTGTACTGGTTTTTTTATATATTTTGATGTTTTTGAGGAAGATGAAGTGGAAACTAAATTCAATTAAATTATATTTGTAGAGCCCCAACTCACAACAAGATTGTCTCATGGGGCTGGACACAGTAAACTAAAGCATATTTTGTTCTCCATTTTGGCTCCAATAGACATGTTTAGATGAAACACCTGGAATTTCAGATCCTTTGCGTTACCCCTTGATCCTTAAAAAAAACAACAACCCAACAACAGTATAATGTAATAATGGTTGATTCCATACGCTGTTCATTCTAACAACACACATTTGAGATGTACATACTAATTTAATTATATGAGAAGTGTGATCCTCTCAGGGGGAAGAACAGACGGCTCTGTTTACTGTATATTCCAACAATAGCATGACGGATCTGTGTATCTGATGTTCCAGCAACTGAACATTCCTTAAAGTGGTGGTTTGATGTTGTGATCAGGAATGTAAGATTGAATGCATGTGCCTGTGTGTAACAGTGTGTGTGATTTTTAGGTTACGTCTTCTCATCTGGTCTTGGCATTATGGAGTCAAGCTTGTTTTCTTTTTTCCTCCTCCTTTGCCTCGCAAGTTGCTCCCACCATCTGGCACCGGGCTTTGAAAACCAGGCCAAGTCTCTCCCACCAGAATGGCATGAAAATATAACCGCGCATACGCAGGCGTCCTGTCGCTCGCTCTTTCTCAAGTCAGCTGCAGACTTACATGAAAGATAACAGGGCTTCCGATTTTAATGGTACCAGGAGGAATTTGATAGGTCAGTCAACGTGTGGTTTGTAAGAGCGAAATGTAACCTTTTAAGATCCCCTCTTTTCCTGGAACCCTAACCCTAAGGTTTGAGTTAGCACAGCAGTCCCCAGTCCTTCCATGTGGATTCCAGTGGATATAATTGGTGGATGGATGTTCACAGATCTGCAGCACCATCAGGCCACTCTACGGACAATCCATAAAAACTCAGTACTGGACCACTTCACCTAAAGATCGAGCTTTTTCCATTTCTTTTAATGTTTAAACTGCACTCAGAAAAATTTTCACCATGGTCGACTTAAATTGATGGTAGAAAAAGTGACAGTTTTTTTTTTTTTTTTAACTTTGATTAAAATTAATATAATATTAATTTCATTCAGTAAATTTAAACATAATAATTAAATCCAAAATATTGAAATTATTAGTTGAATTATTTTGGATTTACTTCAGATTCAGCACACGTTGAATAAATCCAAACCAAGGGGGAAACTGTCCAATATTTACTAGCTATCTGGAAAATACTAATTCAGATATACCAAATATCTGTCAAAATATTTAGACTTACTAAGGTGGAATTAATTCCTATTCCTAAATATCTGGATGATATTGATTTATATGTTTTTCAGCTGATATTCAAACAAAAATGAGTAAAACGCAATTGATAAATATTTAAAATGTCATTAACTTAACATAACAATATACTAAACTGTATAAACAGTATATTTTTCATATAGAGATTAATAGAATTTATTTTGTTAAGATTAATTAAGCCCAGTCACACTTTTAGAGTGAATCTAATTTCTGTGGTGGAACCTTATACATAGGCTGGTGGTTGGTCAGTTGGTTGGTTGGTTGGTTGTTTGTTTGGTTGGATGGTTGGTTGATTGTCAGCAGTTTTACTCAAAAACTATTGGACCAATTTGCATGACATTTTCAGTAAAAGTGTGAGGTTGGTCTAGAATAAACCCCATTAAATTTTGTGGTGAATCTAGGTCAAAGGTCACAGTCACCAAAAATTGGTTTCTACAAGAAGAGATAGAGCCAATTGGGTCAAATATCTGTTTGTTTGTTTATTTGGTTGGTTGGTTTTGTTTGTTTGTTTGCTTGGTTGGTTGGTTGGTTGTTTGTCAGCAGTTTTACTCAAAAACTATTGGACCAATTTCTATAAAATTTTCAGTAAAGCTGTGAGGTGGTCTAGAAAAGACCCCATTTAATGTAGGTAAATGTAGGTCAAAGATTACAGTTACAAAAAATGTGTTTCTGCGATGTTAAGGGACAGGGTAAATCAGGTCAAATGTGTGCCTCATATATACAGTGAGGTTTGAACCGTGTTTTAGTTCAATTTAAAACAGTTTATCTCGAAGGGGCAATCTAAAAGAGGGCATGAAAGTGGGTTAAAAGGACTTAAAAGAATGTAGAGTCAGTACACAGGAACAAAAAACACAGTTAAACTGCTTGGTGGATGCAGTTGTAAAGTGTGGCTGTAAAGTGCTCCGAGTGAAGCTGTGGGTGCAGAGTTGAGGAGCTGGAGCGCTCTGGGAATAAAAGTGGCTTTTCTTGGCTGTGTCCTGCACCCTGGACAACAGAGTCTACATCCTGAGGGGAGACACTGGCAGTTGTCTGATAACATGTGAGTGGGGTCTAATTTCAGAGTGCGTTGGTCACAGGATGCTGAGACTTCACATATGCAGCTCAATAATCTTTGAGCAGGTTCTAACTATATTTAACAGACGTTTCCTGTTTTGCAAAGTTGTGGAGTGGAACCAACAAATAAAAGCAAAAGTTCAACCATTTTCTGTGAGTATTCTATAGTAGAAAGAATGTGAGTTAGTTAGTTTAACACTGCATATATGTGCGGAAGTCTAGTAAATAATTGTACATAACAGTGTTTGTGTGTTTTTGTCGAGTTTTGCAGATTTTTTTCCCACTGTTTATCTGCATAATAAACTGATAAACAGTAAATGAATGAATAGTAAAAGTCTGAATGTGGAACATGGGCGCAGAATGATCTAGACAAAAGGTGTAAAACATGCGGCCCGGGGGCCACTCTGGCCCTTGCGATGAATTTGTGAAATGCAAAAATAGTTAAGGATATGAACAATCATTTAGTTCACCTTGAGTCCATGTCATTGAACTCTACAAAGCAAGCCAGAAATCTTGGTGTAATTATTGCCTCAGACCTGAAATTTAACAACCATTTAAAAGCCAAGTCTGTCTATTACCACCTGAAGAACATCACTAGAATCAAGGGCTTTGTTTCCAAACCAGACACAGAAAAACTCATTCATTCATTCATTTTCAGTAAATTACATTATTGTAATGGTGTCTTCACTGGTGTAAACAAATCTATCAGCTGCCAGAGTCGTTACCAGTACCAGGAAACTGGACCACATCACAACGGTCCTTGAATCCTTACATTGTCTTCCCGTGGGTCAAAGGATAGAATTCTAAATCTTACTCATGGTCTATAAAGAACTAAACGACCTTGGACCCAAATCCATCCTACACCTGCTGGTTCCCTATGAAGCATCCAGAGCCCTGAGGTAATAGGTCATCAGGACCAGGTTTACTGTGTGTTCCCAAAATCAGAACCAAACAAAGTTCATCATCATTCAGTTGTTCTGCTCCTCACCTGTGGAACAAACTACCTGAATACCTGAGGTCTTCATTTAAATCAGACCTGAAAACATTACTGTTCACTGGAGCTTTTAATGGTATTCGTAGTTGTCTTTTCAATGTATTTATGTCTCTCATTTTAATTGTCTTTTAATGCATTTTAATAATGTTTTTTCATTACCTCATATGGACAAAGTCGCGATGAGCTATTGCCATCAAACCTCTTCTGTCGTCCGTCCGTCGTCGTCCACAATTCACTAAAATCACTTCTCCTCCAACAATTCTCAACGGATTTCAATTCTGATTTTATGATCTATTAAATGACTCCCTTTTGTTGATAGCAAGACATCACAGCTGTGAGGTGTGGATGAGCACAGGGCCATTGGCACTATCTTTTTAACTTTCTGATAGGTTTTATGTGAAGCACCTTGAATTGTCCTGTACACAAAATGTGCTTTACAAATAAATTTGCCTTGGCTTCAGGTTCCATATTCAGACCACTAAAATCTGAATCAGTAAAATACTATCAAAATAATCTATAAATACTCACAACAATTTTTTTTCTCTTTGTAAATATTAATATTTGCACATATTTCCACTAAAAACAAAGTATAATTTTGTAAAAAAAAAAATGTAATAAAAAGTAATAATCTGAACAAATATGACATTTTTTAAGAGAAGTCAGTGCAATTTTAAGAATATTCTGCCTGATATTAAATGTTTTGTCGATTTGTATTTGACCAACTGTGATCTTATTCTTTCACATTGTTCATGTTATTCACATTGTTTGAAAGGATTGTTTGTCAATATAAAAAAAATACAATGTTTAATTTTACTTTTTTCACTCTAAAATATAGAGAAAGGTTTGGAGTTAATAATATGTTTGCATTATTATTTGATTATTTCACTGGTTTGGCTTCACTTCAGATCAAATTTATCTGAACGTGGAACTGAAGTAAATTGAGTTTGACACCCCTGATCTAAACAAACTAAAATGTTTGAGTGGAAAGTCTATTTCTATAATCTCATAAAATTTCATTATGAACATTTACAGTTGTTCTTCATAGTAAATATGATAACAATTCAAGTGTGTTTTATTTTTTTTTTATTATAACATATTGCATAATAATGACAATTAAATTACATATATTGAAAGTTAGGTTCTTCCTGAAAAAAAAAGGTTCAATATAATTGTCAAAGAAGACATTTCCTGATACTGTTATTGCAGAAACGACATAAATAATTCTAGTCAGCCTGTTATAATGATATTTATTAAATAGTTAAATTTTCTTTTACTTATCGGTAAATTAAGCTACCAATTAGGCTAACTCCAGATTGGTCAGTACATAGTAATTAATCTTTCTCATTACAATAACTCAATATAATTTGATCCTTTCTAGTTGGATACGTCAAGATTTCATGTATAATTAAATTAATATTAATGGGATTCTAGCTTCACATATTGTATGACACCATTCCCACACACAATTCAATTCAATTCAATTTTATTTATAAAGCCCTAAATCACAACAAAGTCATCTCACAGGGCTTTACAAAAACACAATCAACTACAGAGATATATGAAAAGTCCCAAGCATCCCCTGTCCTCAGACCCACCTTCTCGGCAAGAAAAAATTTCAAAACCCAGTGAGAAAAAGAAGAAATCTTGAGGAGAGCCACATTGAAGGAGAGATCCACTCCCATGGACGGACAGACTATAGATGAACGTCCATTTATAAATGAAGGGGGGGGCTGGTCCAGACAGGCAGGGGCGGGGGTCCGGGGTCACAGGTCGGCAGAGGCGAGACAAGGCAGATCCTGTCGTCCATGGCTCCCACACAGACACTGTCAGGATGTCAGGAGAGCCACCACTTGCCCCCCCTCAGTGATAAATACATTTTCTGTTTGGATATAGAAATATAATGTATTACACACAGTATTGTTGTGTATAATAATGATAATTGAATTGAAAGTTTTTTTTAAACTTACAGCACAAAAGACATAAAGAAATCTAGGTGACCTGTTGTAATGGTAGTCATTAAAGCAGGGGTGTCAAACATGTGGTCCGGGGGCCAAATGCGGCCCGCCAACAATTCCACTACGGCCCATGGGATGAACAACATAATAACCTGTTAAATGACTCGATATTTTCTTCTTAGTTTTTTCTTTGCTTATAAACTTGACAACTTCACATTTTTGTCATTGTTTTACTGCAAAAAATAATATAAAATTCTGAAAATATTTACATTTCCAAACTATCCCATAACAGTAAAATGTGAATAAACCTGAACAAATGTGAACAACATGAAATGTTTAATAAAATGTCTGTGTAGAACTGATCCATAATAAAAACACATGGACTAATGATAAACTGAGGCAGAATATTGTTAAAATTTACCTTATTTTCCTTATGAAATGTAAAAATGTTTTACATTTGGTTTCATAAGTTAATGGGGTTTTTCACTAAAACAATGAGAAAAAAATTGTAGTTGTCATTATTTATATTTATTATGTTTTCATTTTAGTGGTCCAGTAGCCTAGCCGTACTATCTCCATTCATTACATGTATGGCTCTAGTGGTGCTTCATAGTCAGGCGAGACCCCCCCCCCCCCCCCCCCAGTGGTGCTTCATAGTCAGGCGAGCCCCCCCCCCCCCCCCCCCCAGGTGAGCAGTCCTCTCACAGTCTCACACACAAAAAAAAACTTCATTTTAATTTGTTACTGATGTAAAATAATAAAACATTTTTCTATGTAAAAGAAACCCACTAAATATCTACAGAATAAACTGAATGAATGTCTAAATAATATTTGTCCCATCACACATCACACACATAACCCCCATCTGTTGTTGTCCATCGGACTATTTGAACATGGACATTTGAAGATAGAGGACTTAACTACTGCAACCTTAATATCTCTCTGTCTCTCTCTCACCATTATTTGTTGTATATATATGTGTATGTTTACAGAATGATGGGCCACATGTCTATACTTTGCATCGGGCCCCAAAATGCCTGAAAGAGTTAACATGCAGTTGAAACACAACAGAGACAATATTAGGTCCGACACGGATCAAATGTAACCCAGAGCTTAATCCTTTATTTTAAAAAATGGGTGTACAGGGACCAGGCATATGTTAATGCTAATCTTCCTATTGGATGAAGGTGACTTGTATTCTACTTTAAATTAAAATCAAATGCACAATTAAATGACTGCTTAGCATGTTTGTTAACTGGGTCAGAACCTAATGTGCTCAGAGAATCAAAGTGGGAGCTTAGTTGAAGGAGACAGGCTGCAGAAAGAGAAGGAGAGAATGGGTTCAGAGCTCCAGTGACTTGTTTGTGTAGTTAACTTTCTGCTCCCGTCAGCGTAGAGGAACTCCATTGACTGTGTTGTATTGGAGGCCAGGGTCATTTGCATAACCTATTCCCTCCTCTCACAGCCTTTCCCCTCAGTCTGTGTTTACTCGGAGCAGCCGGGGCCATGTTGGATCGCACCACCGCTGTGCTGTGTCCATTCCCCCGGCCGTGGCTGGGTTTTAATTGCCTTGGTTTTATGCTAGGTCAGGCTGAGTCTGATACATACTCTTTAGTAGAACTGATTGTGACAATGACCTTTAAATTGGTCTCTCTCTTTTTTCACAAATACAAAGTCTTGTTTTTTCTTTTTCTTCTTTCAGGTTCTACTCAAAACGTGAGAATAACCTGTAAAACTTTGTGCATTTCTATAACTCGGTGGTTCCAGAGGTGGAAGTACAAGTACCTCCTTTACTGCACCTAAGTACAGTTTTTAGGTATCTGTACTTTACTTGAGTATTTATTTTTCTGGCAATGTTTTACTTTTACTCTCTAAATTATACTATACTCTTTACATTTATATAAATATCTGTACTTTATACTCTTTACATTTATATAAATATCTGTACTTTATACTCTTTACATTTATATAAATATCTGTACTTTATACTCTTTATATTTATATAAATATCTGTACTTTATACTCTTTACATTTATATAAATATCTGTACTTTATACTCTTTATATTTATATAAATATCTGTACTTTATACTCTTTACATTTATATAAATATCTGTACTTTATACTCTTTACATTTATATAAATATCTGTACTTTATACTCTTTACATTTATATAAATATATGTACTTTATACTCTTTATATTTATATGAATATCTGTACTTTATACTCTTTACATTCTCAGGGTAGACTTTTTCAAACTAGACAAATGTGACAGAATGAAAAACAATTCATACATAAGAAAATGTGACTTACTATATCACAGTTTTGACTTCTTACTCCTAATTATCCATTTCTTATCTCATAAAAAAGTCTAAATTATGAGACAAATTCAAAATACTTGTACGTCATAATTCTGACTTTTTTCCTCATAATTCAGATTTTTTTTAAAACTTTTTTCTCCATATCTTTTACTTTAGAATTTTTCCTAAATGTCCTGTCCATACCCATCAAACAAAGTACCACAACTCAATAAAAAAAACATCATGTAAGGTAAGGTACCTTATTTATCATTATACATTGTACAATGTAATTTGTCCTCTGCATTTAACCCATCCTTCATACCGTTGGGGCACCTGTAAGGAGCAGTGGGCAGCCATGGGTGGTGCCCGGGGACCCATCTCCATCTGTAGAACCAGGCTAATGGTCAGAATCACATGGCTGGAGGATTGTTGGGTGTACACAGTAATTCAGTTTTAAAGGCTTTATTTTTGTAGATTTTTATATTTTTCAACTTTTTCCTGGTTAAATAAATATTATTTTTTCCACAGCAAAAAAACAAGCAGCTTTATTTTTTACTTCATTACAATTTTTAACTTTTACTTAAGTAAAGGAGTTGAATCAGTACTTCTACTTTTACCAGAGTATTTTTTCATACCAGTAGCTGTACTTCTACTGTACTTCAGTACACAATGTAAGTACTTTGACCACCTCTGAGTGGTTCTTAAATCCGGTCCTCATGACCCAGTGTTCTGCATGTTTTATTCATTTTCCTCTTCTATCACACTTAGTTCAATTATTGATTAGATCTTCAGAAATCTGATAATGATCTAATGGGGTTTTTTTTTATTAACTTAAAAATATTTTTGTTATTTTAATTTAAATTAAAACATAATAGTTTTATTTTTTTTATTTAAATTTTTTTTTAATTTGTTTCTAATTTATGTATTTTATCCTATTTTATTTTTATTTTGTTATTTATTTATTTTTTAGTTAAAAAAAGAAGAAGAAAAGGGAGATCTTTAAAACATGAAGGACACTGGGCCATGAGGACCAGATTTAAAAACCACTGCTAAAAATCAACTTTAAAGGTGACATTTATTTATATATATATAATTACAGTTACTTCTGGGAAAACGACAATATGGCAACATTTATTCAGGTAATTCAACATAAAAGGTGAAACCAGTACATTTTATAGACTCATGAAAGGCACAGTGGGATACCTACATCATTTCTTTGTTGTAATTTTTACTGATTATCTTTTACAGTTTATTAAAAACTGAAACCCCAAAACAAGACAATTTTAAAATAGTGTGAAAGTGAGTTTTCTGAAGCTGTAAAAGTTGTAATCATTAAAATCTAAACAAATAAAAGCTTCAAATAAATTGATTGTCATACTACAGGTGTCATGAGGGGTGAGGTTGATGTACAGTAGGACTCAGATTTAATAACTAAGGTTACCAAGACAAGACATAGACAAGACCGAAACAGAGATAAAACCTGAAGGAAGCTCAGCCAGAGTCCGTGGGGAAGAAAACTGCCCGGGTTATGGAAAGCATGAGACCAGAAACACATACGACCATGTTATGGAGGTGACAGAAGTGAAATGGTCAAAGCTTCACTGCTTAAATAGCTGCAGATCAGCAACGACTTGCAGCTGCATGGTGCGGGCCAGGTGAAGCTGGTGAGGAACTGGGGGAAAGGTTGTGACAACAGGTACTACTTAGAAAATTAGAATAGCCTGAAAAAGTGCATTGCTGTAACTCAACTTTAATGGTAAAATGTAAATATTATATAGTCAAAAACTATGTGAATCAATATATTTCAAGCTTTTATTACTTATTAATGACTTATTATTTATTAAATTGAAAAAGGTTGTTCAGAAGGACCAATAAAGGCAATGCTTATAATGGTTCGGTCTTTAAAGGCTTAATGTTTTTTTTTTTTCCCACATGTACTTTTTGTACTTAGACATTAATTGGTTTGTTGGTCACTAACCAACAGAAACAGAAAAACTGGTTCAGAATACAGAGTTTTTAATCAAGACATGGACTGTAAATATTAAAGGCAAAGAAAAAGAAAAGGTATTAAGATATGCAAACAAATGTGGATGGATTTGTTTTTCATTTAAACTTAATATGGAGCTGTTTTGGTGAATAATAATTAAGTACTTGTATTCTGTGCTCCAAATTTTCGTTGTATCTGTTTTTGTAAAATATTTTTATTGAGTACAGCTGCAAGTGTATTGATCCAGCCTTTAAACTACTGTCAACGTTTGTCATGTGGCCCCATAAGAACAGGAACAGTCCAGACCTGCTGTAGAGACTCCCATAGTCTTATACACAACCAAGCACAAATCATTCTGTTTCTTTCGTATAGTGAAACTATATTGTATTATTTCATATCTAACTCAATTTCAAAGTGATTTAGAAAAAAAAGAATGCCTCAAAGGCAACACAGACATATATTGCAATTTGTCTAATAAATAAGTTCATGGGTTTGAATAATAATATTAAAATGTTTTCTACAATGCTAAAAGTCATTGTAAGTTCTGGAGACAAATAATTCAATCGCTTCGATCCCTTGTGACATTTTTTAAACAGTAAAAATGACATATACATGCACTGTTCTATAACAGTTGTATTTTCATTGTTACTGTAATTGTTTAAAATGGCAATGAATGCTAAGATGCTCAGGGGTCTCGTATTGTCATCTGAACCCGCTTATCCTCACTAGGGTCATTGGGGTCTGTGGGGGGCCTATTCCAACTACAATGGGTGAAGGCGGGGTACAAACGAGTCTCCAGTTCATCTCAGGGCTGAACATATATAGACAAACAATCACTCTCACATTCACACCTATGGACAATATAGATTAACCAATTAACCTATCAGTGCATGTGTTTGGAGACATGGGGAGAACATGCACACTCTACAAAGAAAGGTCTGGTATGGAAATCGAACCAGGGTCTTTCTTGTTCACAAAAAAACAAACAAAAAAAACAATAGTTCTTCCTTTCTTTCCGTCTGGAAACTTTAACATAGAACAAACTGTGGAGGATCTGAGGTTGATCAAATCTGAACCCCCTGTTCATGTTAAACATGACTCATTGGCACTTGTTGTGCACTTGTATAGTTCTTTTCCACCTTCATGGTGCTCAAAGTGCTTTACATTAGCCTCACATTCACCCATTCACACACACTCATACACCAGTAGGTTTCTAAGGTTTTGTCAATCCTACTGGGAACCTAAGTAAGGGTTCAGTGTCTTCCCCAAGGACACTCGGACATGTGGTTGCTGGATGACCCGCTCTACCAACTGAGCCATAGACACCCCTTATATAGAATCATTACTCATCTATTGCACAGTAATGCAGTCTTTTCACATTTAACCCTCTATAGAACTTATTAAGTAAATTCATTTTTTTTAAAAAAGGATGACCTTTGATCGTAAGTCTATTAAGGCCTAAAATAAATTTCCTATGCCTATCCCTGTTATGCTGCATTGTAGAAGAATTATGTAATGTAATGTATTATGTAATAATGTAATACATGTTTACTTTATGATGTAACATGTCACATTTTATTGTTACAGTTTGTAAATGTAATTATTTCCATACTTTTAGGTTATTTTTTAAACTAAAACAAAGAAAGTTGTTGTTATCAGCATAATGTCAAATATTTTTCATATCAAACCCAGAAGAAAATATGGATTTATTGTATTTGTTATTTGACTCTAGATGATATTGGTCTGTATGTGGAACCTTAACTAAAATCAGATCATCCCGGGGTCCACACTGAAACCGCATGTTGGAGACCCCTGTACTACAACATCCTTAAATGGTCATATTAATGTTAAATATGTCCGCTATGAAAAGTCTTAAGTCTGAACACTTGGTTTAATTTCCTGTTTGTGATGTTACACATTGCTCTTCATGGGTAGCCATGGTGAATCTTCAATTAAATGTCCTGAAACCAATAAAAGTAATAAAAACATGAGACATATCCTGTTATTCAGCCATACCAGGGTGTGCAGGTATTAATGTCTTTGTCATTGTCTCTCATGGACACAGGGAGAAGATGATACCCACATTTGTTTCCATAATCCAGGCTAAATCACAACAGCTGTTGCCTTCGTTTGGCCGCCTGGTGACCCACTGTCATGGTGGATCCCCAATGAAACACAAATATATGGCAAAATATTGAAAAATATATTAAAAAAATATATACTTCCATATATGGAAAAGTAGTGCAGATATTATTCAATATACTGCAAAATATGATTTGATCAAATATTAAACATGTATTGCACTGAAAACAAAAGCTGCCCTATATTTTTACAGATAGTTTTATTGAAACTAAATTTATTTCCACATATATTGTGAAGTATATTACTCCATATGTATATAATTACATATATTTAGTAATACATATACACACACACACACACACACATATATATATATATATATATATATGATTGAAAGGTTGGCGGTTCACATCCTGTCTCTGGCTGTCGAAATGTCCTTGGGCAGGACACTGAACCCTAAGTTGCTGTGTGTGTGTGAATGTGAATGTGAGCTATTATAAAGCGTTTTGGGCACCAAGTGGTGTATAAAATGCCCTATATAAGTACAGTCCATTTACTAAACAAACTAACCTCATTTTAATATTTCAGTATTCAAGAAATTCTTGCAATTTAATTAAACTAAATCATAAAAAAATAACATAGCAAGATGAAGATAATTAACAATTATACTTTGCTTTATAAATGATCTGAAAAACAATTGTACCCACTCTTGGTATTATTTCATATAATTAAATCCGTTTTGTTTTTGTGGAAGAAGATAACATGATGACTCACTTTATCCCCATCAACCTCTGACTTTATTTTTCTTTTTAATATTCAGGTTTTTTTTTTATTTTTTACCACATTTATTGCCTCATTATTCAAGTCTTTTTGAGACTTCTCAAAAAAGGTGCAGGCGAGCGTGTTTGAAAGGTGGCAATTAGATTCAGTGATAATTAATTATTGCCCTATGAACACATACAAATGATGATGATGATGATGATGATGATGATGATTAGGGCTGAAGAAAAGAAAGGAGCGAAAAAAACAGTTAAATAGTGAGTTGTGGAGCTGGCACAGTTGAACAGTTGTGTGGCACTGGCACAGGTGCTCTCAACTGTGTGCCATCTAGTTTAGTGGAGCAGCCAGCAAGATCAAAGAGGCAAACATCAAAACACTGGAAGACTCCAGGATGCTGTGTTTCTAAAGCTACGCTACTTCTTTATTGTCTTCAGAGCATCAACGTGCCCATATTAACGTGCACTCTTATCACTTCTGACTCACTCAGGCAAAGAGGTAAAGTGAGGATGCCAAAAGTAGAGTCTTTCCAAACTTTGAAGAGAAGATAAAAAAAACTCTGAAATATGACTGTGCAGCTGATGAGAGCAGCCAACAATGACTTACTGGGATCAGGGTTTTTCACAAATAATTACCTGAGAATTATAGCGTTTAAGGCAGCAAGGCAACTATCATCCATTGGCAGACGAAAAGTAAACCACAGCTTCCATCTGGACAGGAGAATATTTAGAAAATTTAAGGATATGATCAGAAACATGTGCTTTTTGATCCTACTGAGACACAGCTGTGCATTTTTGTCCACAGTAGGAGACTTCAAAACCCTTATGAAACAAAACTATATTTTTCCAAATACAATTCAATATGCCTGAAATTTAACATAAAAAAGGTATATATATAAAATACATGCAATATATTGTGCCAATATATTATGATATAGTTAGGAATGAGGACATAAGGCATTGTTGCCTTCCATATATTGAGACATTCAATATATGTTTGTAATAATGTCTGAGAGGTCCCGGCTCTGGCTCTCCACATGTCGAAGTGTCCTTGGGCAAGACACTGAACCCTGACTTAGGCCCCCAGTCGGACTGAAAGAACCTTAGAAACCTACTGGTGTATGAGTGTGTGTGCGAATGGGTGAATGTGAAGCTAATGTAAAGCGCTTTGGGCACCATGAAGGTGGAACAGCGCTATATAAGTGCAGACCATTTACATATATGACAATATATGTACTCGTATATGTTAATATATATATATATATATATATATATATATATATATATATATATATATATATATATATATGTATATATATACATAGTTGGTGGATAAACTTGCACTTTATTCATCACCCGGGGCTGTGTAAACACCTGTCAGAAATATCCTCAGAAGCTTTACCTTTACACAATGATATTCATGAGATCGCACATTCCAGACAATTCTTCTCAGTCAACAGCTTCTTGTGCTGTATTCACACTCGTCTGTGCTGGAATTTCTGAAAAAAAGCCTTTTTATGGTGCATTCAAGGGTCTCTCATATAATCTGCAACAAGCTCAATTAAAGTAAAGTAAAGGAGGTGCGTTCCAGTGACTATACTAACATATACTATAGGTCTCAAACTCTTTACTTTCAGGGGCCACATTCAGTCAGATTGGATCTCTAGTGGTCCAGACCAGTAAAGTAATATCTTAATGATCTATAAATAATGACAATTCCAAATGTTTGTATTTATTTTAGTGCATTAAATTGTGAAATATCCTGGAAAAAATGCAATTTTAAGAAAAATAAATGTAATTTTAAGAATACTATGCCTCTATTTAGGATTTGTCCATGTGTATTATAGATCAGATGTACAAAGACACTAAATACTTAGTAATAGTTCAAAATGATGGTTAATTTTCTTTAGACATTTCAGGTTGTTGATATTTGTTAAGGTTATTCACATTTTATGGTTACAAGTTAATTTGTAAATATAAATAGTTCACAAATGTTATGTTATTTTTTTGCATTAAAACAGACAAAACTATGAAGTTGTCATTATTTATAAGGATAAATACGTTAAGTTATGAAAGACCTGCAGTATCTGGAGTTAAGCATGGCCACCACAGCTATCAAAAGATAGTATTAATTGAGCCCTGACTTAATCTGTAACCATGGCAACAGGGAAGCAGAAATGTGCATTTGCATGGGCTTGTGAGCCGGGTTTGAACATGTTTTTATCCAGAAGTGTAAATGTATTTTATGTGTTCAGTTACTAGTTAAAGAATATTTATAAAATTCACCTACTGAGAAAAAATAAAGTAACAAATCTGCCAATGAAAGTGAAAATGATCCTGGTCAGATTTCTTGAAATAACATTTTACAGATCATGTTCTCATCTCGTCTCATCATCTGAACCCGCTTTATCCTCACTAGGGTCACAGGGGTCACTGGGGGCCTAATCCAGCTACAATGGGTGAAGGCAGGGTACACCCTGTATGAGTCTCCAGTTCATTTCAGGGCTGAACATATATAGACAAACAATCACTCTCATATTCACACCTATGGACAATTTAATTAACCGATTCACCTATCAGTGCATGTG